>CM026559.1:12148141-12420641 GCA_015143295.1 Tetracentron sinense
TGAGCTTCCTCAAAATTTCCTTCCTCAAAACTTTGTCGGCGGGGACCACACCTGCCTTTTAAATGTGATAGCACCATCATCATTAAAGCGAACTCCTGTTGCCGTTACTCACCGACTTGTCTCGGTAAGCAAGCAACTCAACTCTGAATTCTGTAACTCCTTGATCTGCGCAAGATCTGTGGCCTAACCACCACATTGACATTATCGGGCCCATACGTGACATGCCTGAGAGTAGTGTCCAAATGACACATATCATGTAATAACTTCTCACTCTTGCACTCTCAATTGAGCCTAACTCCGTAAGGTTTTCTGCTAAGAGCATCGCCACCACGTTGGCCTTACCTGGATGGTACTGGATGGAACAGTCTTAGTCCTTCATGACTCCATCCACGACGCTGCCTCATATTCAACTCCTTCTGGAGGAAAAGATACTTCAAGCTCTTGTGGTCTGTGACACCACGACCTCTTCTCCGTAGAGGTAGTGCCGCCAAGTTTCAGTTTCAGTGCAAAGATGACTGCAAGCGAGCTCTAAGTCATGTGTGGGGTAGTTTTGCTCATGCTCCTTCAGCTGACGAGAAGCATAGGCGACCACCTTTTTATGCTGCATCAAAACGCATCCAAGCCCCACTAGTGAAGCATCACTATAGACTTCGAAACCACCGCTCCCAGATGGAACTGTAAGAACAGGAGCCGAAGTAAGCTTCTTTCTCAACTCCAAGAAACTAGCCCTCGCACTTATCACTCCAAGTGACCTCGTGTTCTTCCGTGTGAGATAGGTAAGCGGAGCTGCTAAACTTGAAAATCCTTCCACAAACCTTCTGTAATACCCTGCCAACCCGAGGAAACTACGAATCTCGGTGACACTCTTCGGCCTTTCCCAATTCATCACCGCTTCAATCTTTGCAGGATCAACTGAAATACCTTCAGCAGATACCACGTGTCCAAGAAAAGACACCTTGTTCAGCCAGAACTCGCACTTGCTCAACTTAGCATACAGACTATGCTCTCGCAGTGTCTGCAAGACCAGACGGAGATCTCTCGTGTGATCCTCCTGTGACTGTGAATACACAAGGATATCATCTACGAACACGATCACACATTGATCGAGAGACGATCTGAACACCCGATTCATCAAATCCATGAATGCTGCCGGCGCGTTAGTCAGTCCAAAAGACATGACCAAAAACTCGTAATGACCGTATCGAGTTCGGAATGCTGTCTTCGGAATGTCCTCTCTCTTGATCTTCAACTGATGATAACCAGATCGAAGGTCAACCTTGGAGAAAAACTGCGCACCCTTCAATTGGTCAAACAAGTCGTCTATCCGAGGCAATGGATAACGATTCTTGATCGTGACCTTGTTCAATTGCCTGTAATCAATGCACAGACGCATTGATCCATCTTTCTTCTTCACGAAGAGAACCGGAGCTCCCCAAGGTGAAACACTTGGCCGGATAAAACCAAGGCCTTGCAATTCTTCTAACTGCTCTTTTAACTCCTTAAGCTCAATAGGGGCCATCCTATACGGAGCTCTTGAAATCGGAACTGTGCCTGGAGCTAGCTCAATCGCAAACTCGATTGCACGATCGGGAGGCAATCCCGGCAAGGTTTCCGGAAAAACATCCATATACTCACATACCACTGGAATGGGTGTGGAGTCTCGCACTTCTACACCCTCGAGACTAAGAGCTGCAAAGCGGGAAATGTCTCTTCTCTGAAGTCCCCTGAAATGAAACGGCTTTAACCCCACGGGTTTAAAATGCACCACCTTCTCGAAACACGCCACGTGCCCATGATGAGTTGAGAGCCAATCCATACCTAGGATGATATCGAAATCCCAATCCTGAATTCCCAGAAGGATCAAGTCGACTGGCAACTCGTGCTGCATGACTTGTACAACACTATCCGGATACACTTTATCTGTCTCAATAGATTTTCCCAATGGAGTCGAAATGGACAACTCCCTAAGTAGCTTGCTTGGCTCGGACGTAAAGCCTTTGGCAAAGCTTGGCGAAACGAACGAGTGAGTGGATCCTGTGTCTATCAACACTCTTGCCAAACATTCATTTACGAGCAACGAACCTGAGAATTGAATCATCCCAGTTATAACACAAACTGTACATATAGATACAAACATCGCAAAACACCACATAGGACATATATAGGTACGAATATATCATGGCAATATTAGAACTTTGACAAAGACTAGTTCGCGCGTACCTTGCACAACATCATCAGATGCCTGTGCGTCTCTATCAGTCATGGCAAAGACTCTGCCCTGGTTTGCCTGACGAGGCTGCTGGGTAGGCTGCAAGGATCTAGAGGCCTGAGATGAAGACCCCTGAAGTGAATTCTGCCTGCCTGGAGGCCGAACTCCCTGTGATCCAGACCGTGACTGCTTGCGCGGATAATCTCGAATCATATGGCCCATCTCGCCACAGTGGAAGCATCCACCTGACATTCTTCGGCAATCTCCAGTCTTATGCCGACGACCGCATTCGGCGCACTCCTCAAATGTCTGCGATGCGGAGGAAGCCGGAGGCATAACCCTCGTAGCTTACGATGCCGTAGGACGCGGTGCCTGAGGCGTAAAAGAAGGTCTCTGAGCCGACATCGGCTGGGAGAACTGGTACGGTGCAGTCCTAGTCCTTTTCTCTGAAGAACTACTCGACTGACCCCGAGACATGCTCTTCCCGAAGCCACTGTCTCTTCTTCTCACAAAGTCTTCCGCATTCTTTTCAGCGATCTTCGCCTTCCCTACTATCTCTCTCCAAGACTCTACCTGGAGAATGGACACCCGATCTCGGATGAAAGCCTTCAAGCCCATCTCAAACTTCCTGACCTGTAGGTCTTCAGTAGCCACCAAGTGCGGAGCAAACCTAGACAACTCGGTGAACTTAGCCTCATACTCGGCTACGCTCATCGACCCTTGCTCCAAAAGCATAAACTCTCTCGCCTTTTGTTCCCGAATAAACCTGGGAAAGTACTGTTCCCTGAAAGTCTCTAAGAACTCCGCCCAAGTCCAGGGCACACCTGCCTTAGCAACATCTCTCTGCCTTTGGGCAGCTCTCCACCAGTGTTCGGCTTCACCCTCCATCACGAAGGAAGCCCATTCTACCCTTTGCTCATCGGTACAACGGAGAGCCCGGAAGGTCTTCTCCAACTGCATAATCCAAGACTCGGCCACCATGGGGTCCAGAGTGCCATAGAATGTAGGAGGCCGCAGTCTCCTAAAAGCTTCGAGCCCCGCGGTGTGATGCACCGGTGTAGGCACAGGCGTGGACGGTGGGGTAGGCATAGGCCTTGCTGCCAACAATGCCAAAGTCTCGGCTATGGAGTCCATCGCATTCGTGAAGTACAACGGTTCCTCTTCTCCCGGAACTTCACTCTCGGCTCTCCGAGTATGGTAACCTCGACCCCGATTGCCACGTCTCATGATATCGAATCCTGAGATCAATTTGGCAAAACATGAGTCTAACTGGATACCAAACCTCACATATCATATAGCAATTCAATAATCATGAAATGCTATACCACACATAGTATACATCGAGGTATATACACATCATCATATAATTATACTTTAGAGCCTATACTAGAACCTCGCATAGGACCACATCAATCTCGGATCCTATACTGACCTAAGGATTCACTTGATACCGGTTATGTCTTGGTAACAAGCCTAAGACAACTGAGTCCTTCTGAGTTCTAAGTTCAACTCATAGGAATTACTTCCGCTTAGGCCAAGCCTGAGTGACCTAACTAAGTCTGTCTTTAGACATAACTAGCTCTGATACCAAGTCTGTCACGACCCAAAATACCCCCTAGGAGTTAAGGATACTTTGACTCGTGACCGCCATATCATACCTCCAGTATGATACATAAGGCACACGTGGAAACCTGTCAGAGTACCTGAATATACATAGCGGAAACGAAATACAATGCACAGCGGAAAATAAAATACTAAACATAGCGGAAGCAAAATGAATACTCCTATAGCTTGGCTCAAGTAAGAACCAACAAGTATACATGTGTGAGAAACCCAAAAGTGGAGTGGACAAACCCCACACTCACATAACAAAAGACACAAGTTCTAAGTCGGTCGATCAACAGAAATCGAAGTCACGACTCCTATCTAAAGCACCATCATCATGATAGTGATCCATGGAAGGCTCCGGGTCACGGTACTCTTCCTCGACCCAAGGTTCATCGCCACACAAATCAAATGGAACCCGAGCACCTGCCGATCATAACAATATCGACTGAGCATGGAATACTCAGTGTATACAAACTAATAACAATAAAGCAGTTGTGCATGGAGCATACGAGACATGGAGAATGAAATCCGTAAAATCCTTAAAGTATGGAAACCGTGAAAACATATGTGAGATAATATTCGAAACAAAAACTGTAACCGTGTGAGTCAATCGATAATCATAGCCTTATGAGTTCTTGTGAGTTCATGGAGTTACTTAGAGTCATTGTGATCCGTGGAGACATAGAGCATAGAGCAATACCGTAGAGCATTTCCATAGAGCATAACCTTAGAGATCTTAGAGCATTTTATTGTGATCCGTGGAGCTTGTGAGACGATCTTAGAACATTATCATAGAGTTTCCTTGTGAGCACGGTATGATCCTTAGAGCTTGTGAAACGATCTTAGAGAAATCATAGAGTTACTTAGAATCATTCATTATTCGTCTTTTCGTGAAAAACCTTTATTTGTACTTTGAGAAATCCATGGAAACCATCGGTTCATGCGAGACATGCGAGCATATGCACTTAATAAGAGAAATCATCATATTTAAGCATAGAATCCCTTAGAGGTATTTTATCAAACACTTAGAGTGCATCATAATAGTAATCCTTCATCCAAGTATGTAATCACACCTTTTCATACATAGAATCAATACATATAGATAGGGCATATATAAGAAGAATCATATCTAGTAACTAGTAGGATTGCAAGATTGTAGTAGAGTGTATCTACCTTGGTGAAATCAAAGATTTTGATTCCCAAAGGCTTGAACAAGCAATAACCTTGTGTTCTTGGTTGAGAATCACCAAGGGAAGTGGAAGAACCTTGATCTTCCACAAGCTTGATCAACAAGTAGTTCCTCTCCTTCTTCTCTCTCTCAAAATCTCCTAAGATAGGGTACAGAGGGTTTCTGAAACCCTAAGGCACGAACTCAGCCTATTTATAGGCAAGGGGGTTGTGTTTAAAGTCTTAAACACCCTTAATGAAGAAAAACTGCGTATGACCGATCGATCGGTGGTATGGACCGAGCGATCGGTGGCTTACCGGTCGATCGGTGTTATGACCGAGAGATCGGTCAAAAACACACTCTCTGGAATTTTTCCCCATACAAAAAAGTTAACCGTGCGACAGCCATCGAGCGATCGGTAGTGGACCGATCGATCGCAGGTAATGACCGAGCGATCGGTCCTCTGATATGTCTGGACTGTTTTGACCATATCTTTTTACTCGCTCGTCGGATTTCGACGATTCAACTTGCGTTGGATCCGTCTTTCGAAAACGAACATTTCTGACGTTTCGGAATTTCCGATTTCTCCCTTATTTATTAATTAGACTACGAAAACTATGAAAACAGCCAATTAGCTATGAAGGTGCTATTCATTAAGGATGATAAAGTCCGGGGTGCTACACTGCAGGTCCAGACTGTTTTGGCCATAGCTTTTGACTCGTTCGTCCGATTTTGACGATTCAACTTGCGTTGGGTTCGTACTTCGAAAACGAACATTTCTGACGTTTCGAAATTTTCAATTTCTTCCTTATTTATTAATTGTACTACTTTAAAGGCAAAATGGCTATGAAAGTATCATGCATTAAATGTGAAAAGGTCCGGAGCTCTACATCCTCCCCCCCTTACAAAAATTTCGTCCTCGAAATTTAGACGCTACTTGCATTACAAACCAAAAAGAAAATTACAAGTCATATACAAACTTATACAAAAACTCATTCAAATAATTCTAGCTACTTCGCTTTGACTTCGGCTTCACGCTCCCATGTAGCTTCTTCCCGAGCATGGTGTTGCCATTGCACAAGAACCAAAGGGATTGTCTTGTTGCGAAGCACTTGATCTCTCCGATCCAATATGTGAATTGGCCTCTCAACCAATGTGAGATCTTCTCGAATTTCCAACGGTTCCAATTCTAGTACATGCGAAGGGACCGTAATGTACTTCCGAAGCATAGACACGTGGAAAACGTTGTGAACCGCGGCCATGTGAGGTGGAAGAGCTACTCGATAAGCAACTTCACCAACCCGCGTGATAATCTCAAACGGTCCGACATAGCGAGGACTAAGCTTGCCTCTTTTGCCAAATCTCATAATCCCTTTGCTAGGAGATACTTTCACAAAGACTCGATCCCCTACCTGGAATTCCAAGTCCCTGCGGCGCGCGTCCGCATAACTTTTCTGGCGATCTTGAGCGGCTTTTAATCGATCCCGAATGATTTTAACTGTGTTTGCAGTTTGCTCAATCAATTCTGGACCAAGTAATTTCCTTTCTCCTACCTCATCCCAATAGAGAGGAGACCTACAACTTCGCCCATACAAAGCCTCGAACGGAGCCATTTGGATACTCGCCTGATAGCTATTGTTGTAGGCGAACTCCACCAAAGGCAAGTGCTCTTCCCAACTGCCTTTGAAATCCAGCATACAAGCCCGAAGCATGTCTTCTATTACTTGGTTCACCCTCTCGGTTTGTCCATCCGTCTGTGGATGAAAAGCGGTGCTGAAATCAAGTCGGGAACCCATAGCCTCCTGAAAGCTTTTCCAGAATCGTGATGTGAATCTTGGATCCCGATCCGACACAATACTGACAGGCACTCCGTGCAACCTCACCACTTCCTTGATGTACAAAGCAGCTAACTGACTAGAGTTGAAAGTAGTTCGATAAGGCAAGAAGTGAGCGGACTTCGTCAAACGATCCACTACTACCCATATTGCATCTAAACCCCTTGCCGTCTTTGGCAAGCCAACTATGAAATCCATGGATATGTTCTCCCATTTCCACTCGGGAATCGGAAGGGACTGTAATAGACCTGCGGGCCGCATGTGTTCTGCTTTCACCTGTTGGCACACCAAGCACCGTGCTACATATTCCGCAACCTCCCTCTTCATATTCCGCCACCAAAAGTGACTCTTGAGGTTCCGGTACATCTTCGTACCCCCTGGATGCACAGTTTACTTTGCCCAGTGGGCTTCATCCATAATCTCCCTTTGAAGATTTGCATTGGCTGGAACACACAGCCTTCCCTTGAATGTGATAGCACCTCGGCTAGTGAGAGAGAAGTCCTCACTACCCTTAGCAACTTCCTTGTCCCGATAAGCCAACAATTCAGCATCCATGGCTTGGTATTCTTGGATCAAATCTATAATGTATGGCCGAACCGTGACATTTTCCAAGATAGGACTACGAACAGAGTCATTCACACTAATGTCCAGATTTGCCAAGTCTTCAAGTAGCTTCCATTCCTGCACTAACATGCATGCTAATAACCCCGGAGGTCTTCTACTCAAAGCATCAGCCACTACATTTGTTTTACCCGGGTGGTATTGAATGGTACAATCATAGTCTTTCAAAAATTCCATCCAACGCCATTGCCTTAGATTCAGCTCCTTTTGGGAAAAGAGATACTTGAGACTCTTGTGATAGTGAACACATAGAACTCCACCCCATAAAGGTAATGACGCCAAATCTTAAGTGCAAACACGACCGCCGCAAGCTCCAAGTCGTGCGTGGGATAATTCTTTTCATGCTCCTTCAACTGCCTTGATGCATAGGCAATGACTTTCTTGTGCTGCATGAGTACACACCCAAGTCCAACGTGTGAGGCATCACTATACACCTCATACCCATAAGGTCCGGATGGCACAGTAAGGACAGGGGCTGTAGTAAGCCTCTTCTTCAGTTCCGTGAAACTGATCTCGCACTTATCACTCCATACAAACTTGGCGTTCTTCCTTGTCAGGTAAGTGAGCGGTGCCGCAAGGCTAGAGAAACCCTCTACAAATCTCCTGTAGTAGCCTGCCAATCCAAGGAAACTACGTATCTCTGTGACACTCTTGGGCCTCGCCCAACTCATGACTGCATCTATCTTCTTTGGGTCAACCGAGATGCCTTCCACAGAAACAACGTGGCCTAGGAATGCCACATCTTCCAACCAAAACTCACACTTACTGAGTTTAGCGTATAGCTTGTGCTCTCTCAGCATTTCCAAAGCAAGGCGAAGGTCTCGCATGTGATCTTCCCGTGTCTGGGAATACACCAAGATATCGTCGACAAACACTATTACGCATCGATCTAGGTATGGCCGGAACACCCGGTTCATTAAATCCATAAAAGTTGCCGGCGCGTTTGTGAGACCAAAAGGCAATGCCAAGAACTCGTAGTGTCCATACCGAGTCCTGAAAGCAGTTTTGGGAACATCTTCCACCTTAATCTTCAACTGGTGATAACCCGATCGAAGATCTATTTTTGAGAAAAATCTCGCTCCTTTCAACTGATCGAACAAGTCATCAATTCTAGGCAATGGGTACCTATTCTTTATAGTGACTTTGTTCAGTTGCCGATAATCAATGCACATCCGTATCGAGCCATCCTTCTTCTTAACAAATAACACCGAGGCACCCCACGGTGAGACGCTTGGTCGAATGAAACCAAGGCCTTGTAATTCCTCCAACTGAGTCTTCAACTCCTTGAGTTCAATAGGAGCCATTCTATATGGAGCTCTGAAAACAGGAGCTGTGCCTGGCGCAAGCTCGATCACAAACTCAATCTCCCTATCTGGAGGCAATCCCGGCAACTCCTCTGGAAATACATCCAGGAATTCACTCACAACCGGAATAGTCGATGAGTCCTTTGCTTCAGGGTTAGCTAAGCTCAACGCCGCAAAGCGGGCAATATCTCTACCTTTCAACCCCTGAAAGTGAAATGGTTTTCCTTCTACCGGCTTGAAGAGTACCATCTTCTCAAAGCAAGCTACATGCCCATGATGCGCTGCTAACCAATCCATTCCCAATATAACATCAAAGTCTTGGAATCCAAGGACGATGAGATCAACCGCCAACTCGTGGCTTCCAACTTGGACCACACTACTTCTATACACTTTATCTGCCAATACTGTTTTGCCGAGGGGAGTCGAAATGGCTAACTCCGGTTCTAGCTGACTTGGCTCTACAGAAAAGCCTTCTGAAAAACTCGGCGAGACAAATGAATGAGTAGACCCGGTATCAATCAACACTCGAGCCAAATACTCATTGACTAGTAAGGTTCCTGAAATTTTAACTAGCGGAGTTAATCCATGCATCAACAGTGTATACATGTAGGTATATATACATATATAACATGCCAAGTATGTACACAATCAATGAATACTTAACAGTTTAATTTACGGATAATTAAATAAGCTACAATTGCGTACCTTGCACTACATCGTCAGATGCAAGTGCATCACCCTCTGTCAAGGCAAAAACTCGACCCTGGTTTGCCTGGCGAGACTGAGGTGTAGACCGGGTAGTCTGAGATGACGCCTGATATGATCCTGCTGGGCGTGCTGGTGGCCTAATCCCCTGAGACTGGCCTGGTAAATGCCAGGTAGGGCAATCCCTGATCACGTGGCCCTGGCGACCATAGTGAAAACATCCACCCGATGCTCTTAGGCAATCCCCTGCTGGGTGCCTTCGGCCGCATGAAGGGTAGGCCTCGTGTGTGCGAGTAGGAGGGGCCTGAGGTGGAGCATATCTCGCCACCTGAGGTGCAACTGGCCATAGGGCCGGGAGAGCCTGAGGTCGAGGTGCCTGTGGCACGTACTGCCGTGGGGCTGGAGGCGCATAAGTAGGCCTCATCTGTGGTGCTGGCCATGTATACTGATAAGGGCCGGTACCAGCCCACCTCTCTGGAGGTGCTGAACTACTGGCTTGGCCTCTTGCCAACTCTCTTTTCTTAGACACCGCTTCAGAATTGGCCTCGACCAATAAGGCCTTGTCTACCACTTCAGGGTAGGTAGCATGCCTGAAAATGGAAACCTTCTCCATAATAACATCCTTGAGCCCTTGCTCAAATCTTCTCGCCTTCATTGCCTCGGTGGCAATCATATGTGTCGCGAAGCGTGATAGCTCCGAGAACTTGGCCTCATAAGCGGCCACAGACATCGAACCTTGCTCAAGGTTGATGAATTCTCTCTCTTTCTTTTCCCGTGCACCGATAGGAAAATACTTCCTGTAAAAAGTATCTTTGAACTCTTCCCAAGTCCAAGGTTGACCCTGTATGGTCAAATCTCGCGTCCTCAATGCGGACAACCACCAATGGTGGGCTTCGCCCTCTAGCATAAAAACTGCCCATGCCACTTTCTCTTCCTCTGTAGGAGTGAGCACCGCAAATATCTTCTCAACCTGGAGGATCCAAGCCTCCACAGTAAGAGGGTCAACACTCCCGTGGAAGGATGGAGGCCTCAATCTCCGGAATGCCTCAACTCCAGCTGTACGATGTACTGGAGCTCCAGGCGGTGGAGTAGGTGCCGCTGATGCCGGTATAGTTTGCCGAGCCGCCAGGATGGCGAGTGTCTCAGCAATAGAGCCTAAGACCTGAGAGAGGTCCGGCTGCTCATCCTCATCCCGTGAAGAAGAGGAAGCTCTGGTTTGTGGCCCACGACCCCGTGTGTTCCGTCTCATGACTAAAGTCCTGAGAATAATAACACCACATGAGTCTAACTTGAAACCACAGTTTATTTCAACGCCATTTCACAATAATTCAATTTGTATTAGTTGTACAATACTACTATACATCACATCAAGTCATCAGAGTATTCATCACATTATACTTACACTTTAGTGTTCTAGCGTACCTAGGACCCGTACTTGGTTAAAGCAACCATTTTAGACTAAGACTAAAGTTTAGTCTTACACTTGGAACCAGACTCGCTCCCGGCTTACTTCCTTCCTAACTTGTTTCCTAACATATGCTCTTGTCAAGCCGTGGTATAAGATTCTAAGTGACCCTAGAGACCTAAAGCCTAAGCTCTGATACCACTTCTGTCGCGACCCAAAACCCACCCTAGGAGTTAGAGTGAATCTTGGACGACTTAATCATGACTTGCTTGACGAACCAACCTGCAAAACTCACAGAACATATACAATAGAGGATAACAGCGGAAGCATAACTATAAAACACAGCGGAAGTCTAACAAACCTCTAAGTATATACACATGGTCCAAGTTAATACAAAAGAAAACAAAACAAAGAAAGTGCGGACATGCCCGCCAAAATACATGGATATAATCACTCATGCTCACCCACAGCTAATCCACTCGGAATCTAACACCACCTACTGATAACCCTCTACGGGAGGTTCCTCCAAAGGTTCCTCGACGTACTCCTCCTCCACCCATGGGCCAGGAGCACAAACATCAAATGGAGCAGCAGCTCCCTCAGAACCTGCCGACATAAGAAGTACGGCTGAGCATGGAATACTCAGCGGGTACTAAATACTAACCAACAGTCATACTATACAGATAGCATACATAAAGTAGGAAGCAAGTTGCATATATAGAACAGGAATAATTTATATCAAACAAGGAAGTAAAGCAATTTGTATTCGTGCTTGCATTCAGAAAGACTGATAACACCCTTGAAAACATCGTGCACTTGACTTGACTTGAAATACCCCTTGCGTGATTGGGAACTTGTTAACCGTGTCATGCTTGTCATGCTTGCATTTTCATAATTTAAACATGTTCACATGCCTAGTTGCCGTTCATAGTCCGTCGCAACTAGTACCCTATATACAGATGGGTATGCCTAGTTGCCGTTCATAGCCCGTCGCAACTAGCATCCATGCGGAATGTGATGCCTAGTTACCGTTCATAGCCCGTCGCAACTAGCATCCATGCGGAATGTGATGCCATGCAGAGTTATGCGTGTCATGTGATGCTATGCTATGCGTGTCATGCCATGCTATGCTATGTGTGTCATGCGATGCTATGCATGTCATGCGAGGGGATGGGAGACCTTTCCCTATGAAATGCATGATTTTCTTGCCCTTGTCAAAAGCAAAGTGAAACATATCTTAGGATATGCCCCACCTCTATGCCCCATACTTAAAACATCGATAAATCACGTCATTTCATGCGTGGTCGTGAGATCGTGTGCATACTTGCATTTGGAATTAAATATAGCAATTTGGGGTAATTCACAAAGCATAGCATATAACAATTTAAGTGAGTAATAATCTACGCATTTTAAGAAATGTAAGAAACACACTATCATGAACCCTAACAAATTTCAAGAGCAATTAAGCATGGGTTCCCTTAATTTATCATTTATTTTGTTCACCTTGGCATTTCATCAAACATGGGGTATGTTCATTATTCACTTAAACCTAGATCATGCTTTTCTAGGTGGGTTATGCTCACATCACACTTGTATGTTCATTATTGGTACAATGACCTTTCTCATTCGTTCATCACATCATCCACACGGCATCCATTCACCAACATCCATCTCCATTCACCATTCATACCACCAATCTCATAACACATATATAAGTGAAGGAAAACAAGGAGAAACAAAGGAAAAAGGGAAGCTATAACTAGGAGGGTAGTAAGAAGTACCGACCTTGAACAATGAGGAAGAAATTCCCTTTTCAAAACGACCGTGAGTTGCTGCCCTAGCTTGAGGAGAGTGCCCCACACGAGCTTGAGCCGAGATCTTGAAGAAAATGGACTTAAGGTGAGTGTGGGTTCACAACCCTTTGATTTCTCCTCCAAAAATCAAACCCTAGGTTAGGGATCGCCTTCTTCTCCTCTCCTTAGCTCTCAATCTTCTAAGTATTGTAAATAAGCCCTAAAGGCTCGGGCAAGACTCTTAAGGTAAGAGTAAACTGCCCAAAAGACTAAAACACCCTTACTAAATTTTCTGCAAAAACGCGAGTACCGAGCGATCGGTGTTAATGACCGATCGATCGGTTGCCTACCGATCGATCGGTTTCATAACCGAGCGATCGGTTAAAATTTCACTCTCTGGAAAATTTCCCCTTACAAAAATCTTGACCAGTCGATAGCCTCCGAGCGATCGGTTTTGGACCGATCGATCGCTCCATGGACCGAGCGATCGGTGGCCTGCAGGTCCAGACTGTTTTGGCCATAGCTTTTGACTCGTTCGTCCGATTTTGACGATTCAACTTGCGTTGGGTTCGTACTTCGAAAACGAACATTTCTGACATTTTGAAATTTTCAATTTCTTCCTTATTTATTAATTGTACTACTTTAAAGGCAAAATGGCTATGAAAGTGTCGTGCATTAAATGTGAAAAGGTCTGGGGCTCTACAGCTAATGCCTATTACATGTTTGAAAGAAGAACAAGAAAAATGTTTATTGGGACTCACTAAGGAAAAGTACTCTTTGAGAGATCATGGTTTTATTAAGGGTTCTTCACATTATTTAATCATCCATGCAGGATAAGTGCATGGCATTATTATTGTTCTTTCCATGCTTTCTTACATACAATAGAAGGGTATTGGATTTTATCTCATGGTGACCTACAGCTCGCAATGTGGCTTGCCATACTCTTCAGAACCTCATTTTCTGGTGAAATGCATAATGCATCCCATGATTTGAACTATTATTGGGAACTATGGTATGGGTATTCTTTTGATGAGATGTGCGCCTCTATTGTGTCAGTAAAATTAAAGAGATTTCGGTTAGTTAGCCCTGTTTCTTTTGAGATGCTAGTTCTGCTTTATGCTTGATTCATGGCTATGGCGTGAAATTGCTTAGATTTGGTGTGGTGTGCTGTTACTGATGTTTGCATGCATGTTAGTGATTGAATCTTTTTTGCATATTAATTATGAAATTTGTAAATTTTATCATTTCAATATTCTAATAAATAATTTTATTTAATTGTGTTGTAGGAGGGAGCAGGGAGCACACACTTGTCGAGTTTTAGAGGTGCAGGAGGGAACCAGCAAGATGAAGATAGTTAGACTTACGATTTATTGACACTTTTTTATGGACATGTGTATTGTATTATTACATTATGATGGGCACCTGTGATTGGATGTATTTATTTTATACTGATTTTCATGTCGAAAATTTCTTTTTATATATAATGTCATTATGGATAAGATTTTGTTTATTTAATATTGTTGACAGGTACTACACAGGTAAAAGAAATATTTATATTGTTGACAGGTACAAAACAGGTAAAAAAATATTTATATTATTGACAGGTACAAAACAGGTTTAAAAAAAATTGAAAAAAATATTTTCAATTTTTTTTATGTCATGACTATTCGCGGCATTTGGGAAATGCCATAATTGATATTGGTGACTATAATGGCGTTTATGAATCGCCGTTAAATGTTTCATCTATGACGGCGTTTCTACAAATGCCACCAAAGATTTGATCTATAACGGCGTTTATATAAACGCCGTAAAAGGTAAGTCTCTAACGGTATTTATATAAACGCCGTGAAAGGTTAGTCTATGACGGCATTTATATAAACGCAATGAAAGGTGAGTCTATGACGGCATTTATATAAACGCCGTGAAAGGTGAGTCTATTACGGCATTTCTCAAAACGCCGTTATAGAGTGACATATAACGGCGTTTTTAAAGTGCCGTCAAGATAAATGCCGCCTTTGCCTTCCCCGACGCGAGCAATAACGGCGTTTGGTTTGAAACGCCGTTATTGACTATAACGGCGTTTTTGGGGTTTTTCACGGCGATTTAAAAACGCCGTTAAAAGTCTGAAATTTTGTAGTGAGAAAAGCATGATTTAGGTTTAAATGAATAATGAATAACGAACACACCATGTTTGATGAAATGCCAAGGTGAATAAAATGAGTTGTAAATTAGGAAATGCATGCCTAATAAATTATGAATATTGCTAGGGCCTATGATAGTGTGTTTTCTTACTTTCCCTAAATGATATGAATATTACATTGCTCAAATCATTGATGTTATATGTGTTGTGAAATTACCCAAATGTCATATTTAAATTTAAATGCAAGTATGTACACGGTTCCCACAAGCACGGCATGCATGACATGATTTATCGAGGTTTTCAAGAACATGGTTAGAGGTGGGACATATCCTACGATATGTTTTACCTCGCTTTTCACAAGAAAACAAGAACCAACATTCCACGAGGGGTCTCCCCTCACTCACAAGTGCATATCATTAAGAAGGGTCTCCCTTCCCTCGCAAGTGCATTGCATAAAGAAGGGTCTCCCTTTCCTCTCAAGGCATTTCTCAAGCGCATCTCACAAGGATATCTCACAAGTGTATCTCATAAGTTACATGATCACAAGCAAGCACGCATGACATGCATGACATGACACGTACGACACGCTCGACAAGATCAAGTAAGACAAACACGACAAGCTTTCAAGTACGAAAAGATATTTCAAGCCAAGTCAAGTGCACGATGTTTTCAAGAGGTTTTATCGGCTTTCTACGAAATACAAGCATGATTATAAATTGCTTTACTTCCTTGTATGATATGAATTGTTTCCTACTTTATGTATGCTATCCGTATGCTATGACTGTTGGTTAGTGCTTAGTACCTGCTGAGTATTCCATGCTCAGCCGTACTTCTTATGTCGGCAGGTTCTGAGGGAGTTGCTGCTCCATTTGATGTTTGTGCTCCTGGTCCATGGGTGGAGGAGGAGTACGTCGAGGAGCCTTTGGAGGAACCTCCAGTAGAGGGTTACCATTAGGTGGTTGTAGATTCTGAGTGGATTAGCTGTGGGTGAGATGAGAGATATACATTCATGTATTTTGGCGGGTCTGTCCGCACTTTCTTTTGGTTACCTTTTGTATAAACTTGGATTTGCGAATGTATATACATAGAGGTTTGGTAGACTTCCGCTATGCTTTATGGTTATGTTTCCGCTATAATGTCCTCTATTTTATATGCTCCATGGGTTTTTCAGGTTGGTTGTCAAGCAAGTCATGATTAGTCGTCCAAAGTTCACTCTAACTCCTAGGGTGGGTTTTGGGTTGCGACAATGCCTCTCATGAAATATTCGAGTATACTCTCGATAACATCCACGAGCACACCACTATCATGTCTGAAAACGTCGAGGAGACCCAAACCATGTTGCGTGCTCTTCATCTCTCTCACTTTCCCCCGCCTTCAGGCCCTCAGTGAGGCCCTCTTCTAGTAGTTTAACTGTGCTGTACCTGCTGTTATGATCTGTGTTCTACTCCCTTCGGCTTAGTCGGCTTCTGCTGTTTTCAGATGTATTTGTTTCACTTCTCTATATATATATTGACATCTGTGGTTTCTCCTAATGTGTGTCATCTATCTCACTAACCTTGCTCGATACAGTTTCAATGAAGTTTGGGGTGATCTTTGCTTGGTAATTCTTTTTTCTAGTGGTATTATTCATCTACCTCCTTTATCATCTTTGTTGCATGGATTGCCACCGTCTGTCAGGTATTATTGTTCTCCCTTAACTGTGCCTTACTTCTTTTTTCCTGGAGTACAATGTAATCTTTAAGTTTGGGGTGGGGTAATAATTATCCTTATTTATTGACGAGGCATCTATGCAAGAGGGTAGGACATGCAAACAAATAAAATTAGAAAAGTGATATATGTTTGGACTCTGAACCAAATTGTGATACATATGTTATAATTCACGCATTATTGATTGGCTTAATTTGAAAACACATGATCTCAAATAGATACAATTCTTACTATTGACTGAACTTTGTATGCTGAAAATTTATGAAGTCATGAGTCACCTTGAGATATTGCACGAACACTCTACTAAATGTCTTGTGGGGCTTGAAACTGAATCAATCAATTGATGTTTTTGAAACCTCTGAAGAAGTTAGGTGACCTATAAATTGAAAACCACCCTTGGCTCAATTGAAAAATCTTTAATGACACAAATGATTACCTGACTAGATTTGCACTTAGTAACCGGGCCTCCTACCTCACTAAGCAGATAGTGTTTGCGTCAAACCGTGTAAACTCTGGAAAGGATAAAGAATTGCAAAAAAGTTATATCTCCACTAATATTATTTAATCTTTGAACTGAACTCCTACCTAGTAACCGGGCCTCCTGCCTCACTAAGCAGAGAGTGTTCGCGTCAAACAGTGGAGGTTTGGAACAAACATTTATCAAGAGTGACTAGTCTGAGTTCGGAGCCTATTTGACTCAAGTTAATAAGCCCTAGGGGTGTCTTAACACCTGGTGCCCTAAGACCGTCTGGTTTGAGAGTCACTGGCCTAACACTTGCTACACGGGTTGTCTAGAAAGCTTAATGAACTTAGACTCTGCACAGTCCACTCAATCAATAAAAACAAAGAAAAGTGCCAAGAAAAAGCCTTAGGTCGGTAATTAAATTGATGGGAAATCTGATAACAGAAGGGGTGATAGAACATCTGTTGAAAGAAAATGTTGAGATCACATATTCAATTGATAGTCACACTACACATCAAATAAGGCAAATGACCAATCTTTAAATAAGCATAAATGTTCAGAATTGTGTAAGATTATGTGAAATTGAGAATGTGGAGAGTCAAGGATAAAGCCGGTTAATAATGAGAGAATTATGATGTGTGTATCATGATATTTTTACTAGTGCATGTCCTACTTGAGCATAGGTGCAGAGTTGCAGGGGAATACTGATGTTTGTGGGTATCGTCACTTGTAAACCCTCACGAGACTTCACTCGTCCACTAGGGCCACCTAGGGGTTTAAAAGGCTTGTTGCATATGCCAAATGCAACCGGGGATCCCACGAAAGGGGAAGTAGTTTAGTTTAGCTTAGTTTTATTTTTATTGCTCGAGGAGTAGCAATATGTAAGTTTGGGGTTGTGATCGGTGCTAATTGTTACACATTTACGCACCTTAAACTGCACCTGTTAATCCATTTGAGCTCATTTATCCATTGTGATACTTTACTTGGGTGTATTTATTGTTTTCAGGTTTATGCGAGGAAAATAAGATAAAATTGATCATTTACAAGCTTTAAAGTCTCTTGAGAATTGCCACCGAGCAAAGATCCGAGCTAAAGACAAGTTGAAAATGCGAAAAGACCATTGTTCAATGTTCGGGGCATAGCTCTTCAACCGTAGCTCTGATTTAGGTACATAATATATCAAAACAACCGGCTCAAAAAGCTCTACAACTTCCGTCAAGGAAGTTTGTGCAAAATCTGAACCCACTGCTTGATCGGTGGCCATTTGGCCGATCGATCGGCAGTCGCCGTGTTGGTAAAGTTGGAAAGTATGAAAATTGGATTTTCGGGTCTGTTTTGGATGTTTCTAAAGCTACAATTCATGGGGACACTCTCTCTATAAAAATAAAATCCTCCTACCATGCAAGGGGTTCTGAATTTTGAGATTTGAAAGGAGAGAAGGCTTTGGAGATCTGTGAAGCTTGGAGGATGGATTGCTCGTGTTCTTCGTGTTCTTCATCGAAAGCGGTTTTCCTTACTCTCGCTATGAACTAATTCCTTTTTCTAGGGTTTAGCCAAGTAACTGTGTCTCTCTGTATTTTATTTTAGTTCATTCACTTGTAAACAATGATTGCATAATAAGAGGGTTATTAATAACCAAAGTTTATTGATTATATTCGATTTCAGTGTGATTCTATCCTTGTCTTAGGTTTTATTATGTTGAAATTGAAATCATCCATCTTAATTTTCTGTGATTATTGATGTGGATTTTATGCAATGGTTTTTAATGTCGAGGAATTAAATCATAGGATATTTTATGTTAAGGGAAGACGAGTGATTTCACAACCTTAGTTTAGTGTGTATCACTCGTGCTAACCGAAGATAGGATATGCCTAGGGTCTAATCCCTTGAATCATTCTAGATGGATGAGTGGAGTCTTGTAGTCACTCTCATCCTTATTGTTTACATTGTGATGGACTTGAATAAATGCATTAGAGACCGGTTATGCAACTAGTGGTAGATTCGAATGCCCTAGATCTTCTCTCACTGATATGTCATCAAAAACTCTTAGTTTAATTAGTTAAAATAGAATTTGTTAGTTTAATTTCCTTAGGTTAAAAATCAATCAATCAAATCAACTTGTTACTTCTTGGCTCACAATTAATCTAGAGGTACAAGCAATCAAACCAACGAAGTCCTCTGTGGTTCGACACCCCATAGTAGTCACTATTCTACGGAATTATAGCTCCTACGAGGTTTATTTAATTGACGATCACCCGTCAACATGGACAAAGTCAAAAGATACTACGCTTAGGGTCTAGATCTGATAGGCGATTTGCACTTGTAGTTTCTCCTGGATATGACAAGAGGCCATCCTTGGCACACTCTTCATCCCTCTTTCCTGTAACCCGTTTACAAATCAAATGAATCTCGCTAGTTAGCCCCTTGAGCCTGACAGCCCTTCTTTCATTACACTTTTTTAGGGACACCCTCCCTCGCCTCTGCGGCATTGGCCTGAACTACATTATGACCTGATCCTGCAAAGGTACGTAGGCAACCTGTCAAATTAGGTGCGGTCACATTAGGGGTATCCACTCCCCGACTCTCCCCCAAACAGAGTCCCTCTTTCCCCAATGAAGTCATCAACTCTCCCCAAGCAGAGACAAACTCTCCCAGCTTCCCAAGCAAATCGACTCACATGGGTACAAAATTTCTATCAAAAGAAAGCCCAAAATAGAAGTCGAAACATTTCAACAATCAGAGACTCCCCACAGAGACAATCTCTTCGGACTATTTACCCCAGCAGAAACAACTTCTCTTACCAAACAATCCTTGGGCAGAGATAACCTCTCTATCCCCAGCAGAGACAACCTCTCTCGCTCTCTCTCCCCCACCCCAATGGAGTCCCTAGCAAAAAAATAAATAAATCATCACGGGGAATCATAAGGTATAGGCCTTAAGAAAATAATCCCCCCGAAATAGAAGAATCCTCCCCAGAGAGTGAAAATCAATTATATAAACCAAAACCTCCAAAGGAGAGCAAATCAACTACAAACAGGAAAAATCCCAGGGTGTCCCAAACTTCGGTCCCTCAGCCTACATTTCGTCCTACTCTAAGTCCTCCTCGATCCCTTAGGAATTACGAGTGCAAGCGCAATATCACATTTGAATCCCCAGCGGAAATATCATCCTCAAATCCCTAGAGGAGCGCCATTCAGGGCTATGATGGGAAAAGACCTTCTTTCCTAACATAAACAAAACTTCCCCAATAAGTCGCGGGCATGAGTGAAAATCGACAACGGCCTCATTGCGCAAAAATCACACGATCCCCAGACCTAGTCTTGTGATTAGGGGCAAAAAATGGACAAAAATCGATCAGCTTCGCAGGCATGAGGAAAACCGGCAACGGCCTCATTGCGCAAAAATTATGCGAACCCCATGACTTGGTCATTCCAAGGGTAAAAAAGGAAGAAAAGCTGAAGAGCTGTTTGGTAATAACATCCGGCAGTAGCCAGTTTAGCCAGATAATCCCCTACAGCAATCCCCGACAGGTGGCATGGAAGAGCAGCTTCCCCAACACTTGGCTCCAGCAGAGTTCAGATCCCCAGCAGTGATCTATGACAGTGTCATATCCCTCAACAGATCCCTAGCAACGGTCTATAATGGCATTACATCCCCCAGCAGATGTCCCCAGTAGAAGCATCCTATTTGCTCCCCCAGCAAGCTTTTGCCCAGTCAGAGTCTAATCTCTGGCAGTGACAGAACAAACAGGCTACCCGTGAGCATCCTCAGCGGTGAAAAAACCTCTTCTGGGTCATACTCTGCTCTCCAAGAGTAAAAGGCAGAATACATGATCCCCAAAGCCCTGACTAAGGCACTTTCCTGGCAAAACTGATAGCTAGTTGAACATTCTTTTGTTGAAAGCAAAATTTTTACAAATGACCAAAACCTTTTACAAAATATTTTCAAAAACAAACTCTTTGGTATCCTGACCAGATTGTACCAGCTTGCACTGAGCAGTCCCAGCAAGTCAAAGCAGAAGAAGCCAACACCATGCATCCCCGCCAGTCGTAATCAGCAGAGTCATGGGAAAGCATCCTTGCCTTTATCCCCTGCATGACATCCCTGCATAGCGTCATGCTTCTGGTGACCAAACTCATCAACATCATCTTTGATCAAAATCCAGCGCCTCTCAGCCATTTCAATCATCCGGCTAGTACCTCTTGGACATGTCGCCTCTCTTTCGACACCCCCGTGTGTCCTCGACATCCCATGTATACCTTTACAGCGTATACCACCAGCATGTCCCCTCTTTCGACACCCCCGTGTGTACTCGATATCCCGGGTATACCTTTATAGCATATGTCCCCTCCCTCGACACCCTCGTGTGTCCTCGACATCCTGTGTATACCTTTATAGTGTATACCACCTACATGTCTCATCCCCGACACCCTTGTGTGTCCTCGACATCCCGTGTATACCTTTACAGCGTATACCACCTGCATGTCTCATCCTCGATACCCCTGTGTGTCCTCGACATCCCGTGTATACCTTTACAGCGTATACCACCTGCATGACCTCTCTTTCGACACCCCCGTGTGTCCTCGACATCCCGTGTATACCTTTACAGCATATACCACCTGCATGTCCTCTCTTTCAACACCCCCGTGTGTCCTCGACATCCCGTGTATACCTTTACAGCGTATATGTAGAACCCCGGATCTTGATGGCCATGTACGACGAATGATATCATATACTAAAGCATGTAAGAATGTATTTATGGTGTATGGGTGTTTGGAATGAAATAGGCAAGAGTATAGAATACTCTTGAGTATTGACAAGGGTTATGCCTTGGCATACCCTCGACTCTAAATAGCCCTAGCGTTCACACCGCTCGTCGGAATCAAGCGATTCTTGGATTTTTGGAAAGGTAATTGAACCCTTTTCGGGGTTCATGTTGATCACTTGTCTTGGTTTTGAGTTGGTGTTAGGTCAAAAGACCGATTTCTGAAGTCGGGTCGGTTTAAAATCTGGATTGACGAAACCCAATTTCGGATCAGTCAGGTCTAGGGGAAAAATGGTCCAAGAAAAAGGAAGAATTGGAAGTTTTGAAAAACATGAAAGTTGTTCTCCCTCGAAAGAGGAATCCAACGCAAGTTGAATCGTCAAAATCGGATAAGCGAGTCAAAAGTTATAGCCGAGATACAAAAATGCAAAAATGCTGAAGCTTTCTGCAAAAGTTGCGATCGCTCGTAGGGACCCTATGAACGATCGTAGCGGAGCTACGAACGATCGTAGAGTTGCTACGATCGATCGTAAAGCCCCAGAAATGCTGGAAACTCTCGGGTGAAACTACGATTGATCGTAGGAAGCTACGATCGATCGTAGAAGGCTACGATCGATCGTAAATCGCTACGAACGATCGTAGATACGCGATTTTACTTTCTTGGATGCGATTTTTTAGGGGTTTTTCACCCCTTACACTATAAATAGAAGACTTTAGGAGGGTTTTTGGGTTACCCTAAACCAATGAGAGTTCCTAGAAAGAGAAGGAAAGGATCTTGAGCATTCCAAAGAGGGTTTTGCTTGAAACCAAGAAGAGCTTCAATCAAGGGTTGGATCTTCCCCAAATCAAGCTTGGATCATTCAAATCAAGTGAGGATTTCTCAAGGGGTTTCTTCAACCTAGAAATTGATCCAAAGAGGTTAGTAAACTACTATCTAGCCTTGTTATCATACAAAGATGATTCAAATAGGTGATTTTAATTCTATTATGGTACAAATAGGAAGTGTGGAAAATTGGGTGAACTAGATCATGAATAAACAATCAAATAGGGTTTTACAAATTGGGGGTTTTTCAATAACAAGGATGAATATGGCTAAACTTGTAAGAAAATTGTAATACCTTTAAATGAACCATGATTTTAAGTATACTATGATGCAATGACAAACAAGGGATTTTGGGTGAACTTGATTATGTTCAAATAAGCAAATAAGGATTTAAGATTTTGGGGGTTTTCCAATAAAAGGGTGAATATGACTATAAGTGCAAGTAAGTGTTAATATCCTCCAAGGAACCATGATTCTAAGTGTGATATGATGAATTAGGCTTAGAAGCAATGATTGTTATGATGTGACGCAATGAATGAAATGTTCTACATTCTAGAATTGTTTAAGTATGTTATGATGCTAATATACCTTGTATGAACCATATGAGTTACTTAAGGTCTTCAAGTATACTATAATGATCATTATGCCTTGCATGAACATGTTTAATTAGTTAAAGCTTTCCACATAGATTTTATAATGCTCACAAGCACTCTACGCATGATAAGTATTGCACGACCGTGGTTTTTCTCATAAGCATGAATTTTCAAGAAAACATAAGAGGATTTTCAAAGGCATTCATAAGTAAGAAGCATACATGCATAAGCATAGACTAAGCCAAACTTTGGGTTGGCATTCTAAGATCGGTTACTCCACGCTCACAAGGATCAAGTCTAGATCTTGCATGAACTCCACGGATCATAAGTCTCGCAAGGCTTTTCAAGAACTCATAAGAAACTCACAAGTCTAAGATCTTGCATATGTCTCCAAGGAGAACAAGCTCACAAGGATCATAAGCTCACAAGAAGCTCACAAGTACTCATAAGCTCACAAGAAGCTCATAAGCTCACAAGTACTCACAAGCTCACAAGAACTCTAAGCTCACAAGAACTCATAAGAAAACACGAGGCTCACAAGCATTCATAAGAACTCATAAGCATACATGAGAGGGTTTGTTTTCCATGAAAAGAACAAGTTTTATGAAAGGTTTTTCCCGACGGGTTTTAAGCATGGATTTTGGTGATTTGTATTCTTTTACGCACTGTATAAAATATTGTGATTATGATAGCATTGTTAGCTAGTAGATTTTGCTCGCTGAGTATTCCATGCTCAGCCGTACATGTTATGTCGGCAGGTACACGGACTCCATTTGACATCTGTGATCAGGGGCCCTGGATAGAGGAGGGTTATGGCGAGGAGGAGCTATATGTAGAGCCTCAGGAGGAGGCAAATGACTTAGACCACTGGCCCTTTTAGAGTGATTACATAGAGAGAGAGAGAGAGAGAGTATTATCATTTTGTATTTTGATAGGTGGGCATGTCCACCTTTACTTTTGTGATGTATGTACAAACTTGGAATACACAGCATGTATAGAAAAGAAATTTTTGGATTACGCTTCCGCACATTGGTTTAAGCTTCCGCCTTATTCATGATTATGGTTGTCATGACTTGGATGTTATTACAGGATGGTTTGGTATCGGATATGGCACATCACGAGCCAAAGTATCCCTAACTCCCAGGGGGTATTTTGGGTCGCCATAGGGGTGGTATCAAAGCTTAGGCATTAGAGTCCCTAGGGTCACTTAGTACTCAATACCACGATCAAAACAAGGCATTAGGATTGAGGAAAGAGTCGTATTCCAAGTATAGACTAATCTTTAGTCTTAGTCCATATCCGGTTGGAATCCGACCGAACTTAGTACCCTACGTGAGAACCACACATTGTATGATTATCTACTACAATGTATACCTTAATGTATTACTATCAATTACCTTATGAATTTGAAATGAGCTTGAAATTGTGATTGAGATGAAGTTGGTTTCCAAGTTAGACTCATGTTCTGCTACTGTTCTCAGGATTAACATGAGACGTGGTAGTGGACGGGGTCGCGGTTACCAAACTCGGGGCAACAGTAATGGAGGAGACCCTCCCTCGGGTGATGATCAACCCGATATATCTCAGTTGTTAAATACTATGGTGGAGACCATCACCATGCTAGCAGCCCGACAGCCCGCTGCTACTACTGCGTTGGCACACCCACCTCCTTCACATCACACCTTGGGACTCGAGGCATTCCGAAGGCTACATCCACCTACCTTTTATGGGACCACCGACCCCATGGTTGCAGAGGCATGGATTATGCAACTGGAGAAAATATTTCGTGCTCTTCGTTGCACCGATGAGCAAAGGTTAGATTGGGCTACCTTCATGATGGAAGGAGAAGCCGACCATTGGTGGAGAGCAGCGTTGAGACAGAGAGACACCGCCAGGGCAGGAGAGCCGTGGACTTGGGTTGAATTCCTTGATGCCTTCTATGGGCAGTACTTTCCCAAGATTGTCAAGCAACAGAAGGAGATGGAGTTCATGTCCCTAGTGCAAGGGAATATGAGTGTGGCCGAGTATGAGGCCAAATTCCTTGAATTGTCCCGATTCGCACCACACTTGATCACGACGGAGGAGATGCGAGTCCGAAAATTTGAGAATGGGTTGAAGCCCTTCATCAAGGATCGAGTCTCCATTCTTCAAGTGGAGTCTTGGAGAGAGATTGTGGGGAAGGCAAGGATTGCCGAAAAGACCTCAGAGGAGTTTCTTAAGAGAAGAGAGGGTGGCTTCGGGAGAGCCATACAGAAGGGTCAGTCTAGTGGCTCAGCACCACTGGAGAAGAGGGCCAGGATTTCCCAGTACCCACCTCCTAGGCCTACACAGACACAGAGGTCTTCGTTTGCATCACCAGTGCCTCGCCCGACTACTTCGCAGGCACCTCGCCCCGCTTTTTCTCAGGGCACCAGATATGTACAGCCGTCACCCTCTTCATCCTTTGAGGAGTGTGACTATTGTGGTCGGAGACACCCGGCTGGAGAGTGTCGGAGAGCATCGGGAGGATGTTTCCATTGTGGCGAGCAGGGCCACATAATTAAAGATTGCCCACGCCGACAGTCACAGGCTCAGCCTCAGGGGAGCAGGCCCCCAGTTCGGCAGACTTCTCAGTAGGGGTCTTCACAAGCTTCGGCATCTAGACCCGCACGGCCCACTCAGACCACACAGCAGCCTCGCCAGGCAAACAGAGGCCGGGTCTTTGCCTTAACAGAATGGGACGCACAGGCATCAGACGATGTTGTGCAAGGTACGCGAGAATTTCTAAAGTGTTCAAGTATGAAATGATGAGTGCTATAAGTATACGTATAATCACTTGTATGTCATGCTACCTATACTCTATGTATGTTGCTAAAACCCGCTGATATAGTTAATTACAATGCACAGGCGTATTGCTAGTGAACGAGTGTCTAGCTCGTGTGTTGATCGACACGGGATCGACACATTCTTTTGTATCGCCAAGCTTTGCCAAAGGTTTTGAGTCTAAGCCGAGTCGCCTACGTCACGAGTTAACCATTTCGACTCCGCTTGGCAAGTCAGTTGACACAGACCAAGGATATCGGAATTGTATAGTTCAAGTCGGGCAGTATGAATTGCCGATTGATCTAATCATCCTTGAGTTCCAGGATTTGGACTTCGATGTTATTCTCGGGATGGATTGGCTAGCTGCACACCACGGGCATGTGGCTTGTTTTGAGAAGATGGTGAAGTTCAAGCCAGAAGGCGTCAAGCCATTCCACTTTCATGGACTTCGGAGGAGAGATATAGCCCGTCTAGCAGCTCTAAGTCTTGCAAATCCGGAGGCACGAGACTCCTCAGCCATACCGGTTGTGAGTGAGTATTTGGATGTGTTTCCCGAGGAATTACTAGGGTTACCTCCAGATAGGGAGATAGAATTTGCAATAGAGCTTGCTCCTGGAACGGCTCCAATTTCTAAGGCTCCGTACAGGATGGCCCCTATTGAACTGAAGGAATTAAAGGAGCAGATAGAAGAGTTGCAACGGCTTGGTTTCATCCAACCAAGTGTGTCACCATGGGGAGCACCGGTACTCTTTGTGAAGAAGAAGGATGGGTCGATGAGGATGTGCATCGACTATAGACAGTTGAACAAAGTCACCATCAAGAATCGATACCCCTTGCCACGAATAGATGCTTTGTTCGACCAATTGAAAGGAGCAAGGTTCTTCTCCAAGATTGATTTGCGGTCCGGCTATCATCAGTTGAAGATCAAGGCCGAAGATGTGCCAAAGACTGCCTTTAGGACTCGGTACGGGCACTACGAGTTCCTAGTTATGCCTTTTGGTCTAACAAATGCACCGGCGGCGTTCATGGATTTGATGAACCGGGTATTCAAGCCTTATCTCGACAAATGTGTTATCGTCTTTGTCGATGACATCTTAGTATATTCTCCGACCAGGGAGGATCATGATCGAGATCTTCGCCTTACACTTGAGACTCTTCGAGAGCATAAACTATACGCCAAGTTGAGTAAGTGCGAATTTTGGTTGGAGAAGGTGGCGTTCCTTGGCCACGTAGTATCTGTCGAGGGTATTTCAGTAGACCCAGCAAAGATAGAAGCGGTGATGAAATGGGAGAGACCCAAAAGTGTTACCGAGATACGCAGCTTCCTCGGTTTAGCAGGATACTATAGGAGATTCGTAGAGGAATTCTCCAGCTTAGCGGCACCGCTCACGTATTTGACACGGAAAAATGCTAAGTTCACTTGGAGCGATAAGTGTGAAGCGAGCTTCACGGAGTTGAAGAAGATGCTTACTACTGCCCCCATTCTCACAGTGCCGTCTGGGAGTGGAGGTTTCGTGGTTTACAGTGATGCCTCGAATGTTGGGCTAGGATGTGTTCTTATGCAACGCGAGAATGTCATCGCCTATGCTTCCCGGCAATTAAAAGAGCATGAAAAGAACTATCCTACTCACGATTTGGAGTTGGCCGCGGTGGTTTTCGCATTAAAGATTTGACGGCATTACCTTTATGGGGAAGAGTTTGATATTTTCACGGATCATAAAAGCTTAAAATACCTATTTTCCCAAAAGGAGTTGAATATGCGACAGCGTCGATGGATGGAATTCTTGAAGGATTATGAGTGTTCGATCCAGTACCATCCGGGCAAGGCTAATGTAGTGGCAGATGCTTTGAGCAGGAAGTCCACTGGGCTTGTAGCACACATGTTGGTGCAAGAGTGGAAGTTGTTGGAAGATGTTTCTAACCTTGATATTAGTTTCAGCCTTCCTACCTCTGGGCCAGTGATGGCTAATGTCACAGTTAGGCCTTACATATGGGCCATGATCCGAGAATTACAAGAGTTGGATGCCGAACTACTGGCCTATAGAGACAAGTCGGTTCGCGATGGCAGTAAGGATTTTGCAGTGCAAAGTGATGGGACAATCACATTCAAGGGAAGGATATGTGTTCCAGCCGATGAGAAGCTCAAATTAGAAACCTTAGATGAAGCTCACCGGTCTAAGTACACTGTGCATCCTAGCGGTACAAAGATGTATCGGAACCTCAAAGGACATTTTTGGTGGCGGAACATGAAGAGGGAAGTTGCCGAGTATGTGTCAAGATGCTTGGTATGCCAACAAGTGAAGGCCGAGCATATGAGGCCAGCAGGGCTTTTACAATCCCTCCCTATTCCCGAGTGGAAATGGGAGAACATCTCCATGGATTTCATCACTGGGTTGCCAAAAACGACAAAGAAATCGGATGCAATATGGGTAGTGGTTGATCGTTTGACAAAATCCGCCCATTTCTTGCCTTATCGGACTACGTTCAACTCGAACCAACTTGCAGAATTGTACCTCAAAGAAGTGGTTCGGTTGCACGGGGTGCCAGTCAGTATCGTGTCAAACAGGGATCCAAGATTCACTTCCAGGTTCTGGAAAAGCTTTCAGAGCGCTATGGGTTCCCGTTTGGACTTTAGCACCGCCTTTCATCCTCAGACAGATGGACAGACCGAGAGGGTGAACCAGGTTATAGAGGACATGCTCCGAGCTTGCATGTTGGACTTCAAAGGCAGTTGGGAGGATCACTTGCCATTGGTGGAATTCGCCTACAATAACAGCTATCAGGCGAGCATCCAAATGGCTCCTTTTGAGGCCTTGTATGGTCGAAGTTGTAGATCTCCCCTATACTGGGATGAAGTTGGAGAGAGAAAGATATTGGGCCGGGAATTGATTGAACAAACCGCGAATAAAGTCAAGATCATCAGAGAGAGATTAAAGACGGCTCAGGGCAGGCAAAAGAGCTATGCCGACACCCGTAGACGAGATCTTGAGTTCCGTATTGGCGATATCGTATTTGTGAAGGTTTCACCGACAAAGGGTGTTATGAGGTTTGGCAAAAGAGGAAAGCTCAGCCCGAGGTATGTTGGTCCATTTGAAATTATCACCCGAATTGGTGAAGTTGCATACCGGGTTGCTCTACCCACTCACATGGCGGCGGTTCACAACGTATTCCATGTATCTATGCTTTAGAAATATATTCCGGATCCTTCTCATGTGATCGACCTTGATACGCTAGAAGTCCGAGAGGATCTCACTTTGGTGGAAGAGCCGGTTCAAATTTTGGACCGTAGGGATCAAGTCTTGCGCAATAAGGTCATCCCCTTGGTTCTTGTTCGATGGAAACACCATTCACGAGAAGAAGCTACATGGGAGCGCGAAGCGGAAGTGAGGGAAAAATATCCTAATTTGTTTGAGTGATGTTTATATAATTTTGTTCTTTATAATCTCTATGTATCGTTCCAATTTTGAGGACGAAATTTCTGTAAGGGGGGGAGGATGTAGAACCCCGGATCTTGATGGCCATGTACGACGAATGATATCATATACTAAAGCATGTAAGAATGTATTTATGGTCTATGGGTGTTTGGAATGAAATAGGCAAGAGTATAGAATACTCTTGAGTATTGACAAGGGTTATGCCTTGGCATACCCTCGACTCTAAATAGCCCTAGCGTTCACACCGCTCGTCAGAATCAAGCGATTCTTAGATTTTTGGAAAGGTAATTGAACCCTCTTTGGGGTTCATGTTGATCACTTGTCTTGGTTTTGAGTTGGTGTTAGGTCAAAAGACCAATTTCTGAAGTCGGGTCGGTTTAAAATCTGGATTGACGAAACCCAATTTCGGATCAGTCAGGTCTAGGGGAAAAATGGTCCAAGAAAAAGGAAGAATTGGAAGTTTTGAAAAACATGAAAGTTGTTCTCCCTCGAAAGAGGAATCCAACGCAAGTTGAATCGTCAAAATCGGATAAGCGAGTCAAAAGTTATAGCCGAGATACAAAAATGCAAAAATGCTGAAGCTTTCTGCAAAAGTTGCGATCGCTCGTAGGGACCCTATGAACGATCGTAGCGGAGCTACGAACGATCGTAGAGTTGCTACGATCGATCGTAAAGCCCCAGAAATGCTGGAAACTCTCGGGTGAAACTACGATTGATCGTAGGAAGCTACGATCGATCGTAGAAGGCTACGATCGATCGTAAATCGCTACGAACGATCGTAGATACGCGATTTTACTTTCTTGGATGCGATTTTTTAGGGGTTTTTCACCCCTTACACTATAAATAGAAGACTTTAGGAGGGTTTTTGGGTTACCCTAAACCAATGAGAGTTCCTAGAAAGAGAAGGAAAGGATCTTGAGCATTCCAAAGAGGGTTTTGCTTGAAACCAAGAAGAGCTTCAATCAAGGGTTGGATCTTCCCCAAATCAAGCTTGGATCATTCAAATCAAGTGAGGATTTCTCAAGGGGTTTCTTCAACCTAGAAATTGATCCAAAGAGGTTAGTAAACTACTATCTAGCCTTGTTATCATACAAAGATGATTCAAATAGGTGATTTTAATTCTATTATGGTACAAATAGGAAGTGTGGAAAATTGGGTGAACTAGATCATGAATAAACAATCAAATAGGGTTTTACAAATTGGGGGTTTTTCAATAACAAGGATGAATATGGCTAAACTTGTAAGAAAATTGTAATACCTTTAAATGAACCATGATTTTAAGTATACTATGATGCAATGACAAACAAGGGATTTTGGGTGAACTTGATTATGTTCAAATAAGCAAATAAGGATTTAAGATTTTGGGGGTTTTCCAATAAAAGGGTGAATATGACTATAAGTGCAAGTAAGTGTTAATATCCTCCAAGGAACCATGATTCTAAGTGTGATATGATGAATTAGGCTTAGAAGCAATGATTGTTATGATGTGACGCAATGAATGAAATGTTCTACATTCTAGAATTGTTTAAGTATGTTATGATGCTAATATACCTTGTATGAACCATATGAGTTACTTAAGGTCTTCAAGTATACTATAATGATCATTATGCCTTGCATGAACATGTTTAATTAGTTAAAGCTTTCCACATAGATTTTATAATGCTCACAAGCACTCTACGCATGATAAGTATTGCACGACCGTGGTTTTTCTCATAAGCATGAATTTTCAAGAAAACATAAGAGGATTTTCAAAGGCATTCATAAGTAAGAAGCATACATGCATAAGCATAGACTAAGCCAAACTTTGGGTTGGCATTCTAAGATCGGTTACTCCACGCTCACAAGGATCAAGTCTAGATCTTGCATGAACTCCACGGATCATAAGTCTCGCAAGGCTTTTCAAGAACTCATAAGAAACTCACAAGTCTAAGATCTTGCATATGTCTCCAAGGAGAACAAGCTCACAAGGATCATAAGCTCACAAGAAGCTCACAAGTACTCATAAGCTCACAAGAAGCTCATAAGCTCACAAGTACTCACAAGCTCACAAGAACTCTAAGCTCACAAGAACTCATAAGAAAACACGAGGCTCACAAGCATTCATAAGAACTCATAAGCATACATGAGAGGGTTTGTTTTCCATGAAAAGAACAAGTTTTATGAAAGGTTTTTCCCGACGGGTTTTAAGCATGGATTTTGGTGATTTGTATTCTTTTACGCACTGTATAAAATATTGTGATTATGATAGCATTGTTAGCTAGTAGATTTTGCTCGCTGAGTATTCCATGCTCAGCCGTACATGTTATGTCGGCAGGTACACGGACTCCATTTGACATCTGTGATCAGGGGCCCTGGATAGAGGAGGGTTATGGCGAGGAGGAGCTATATGTAGAGCCTCAGGAGGAGGCAAATGACTTAGACCACTGGCCCTTTTAGAGTGATTACATAGAGAGAGAGAGAGAGAGAGTATTATCATTTTGTATTTTGATAGGTGGGCATGTCCACCTTTACTTTTGTGATGTATGTACAAACTTGGAATACACAGCATGTATAGAAAAGAAATTTTTGGATTACGCTTCCGCACATTGGTTTAAGCTTCCGCCTTATTCATGATTATGGTTGTCATGACTTGGATGTTATTACAGGATGGTTTGGTATCGGATATGGCACATCACGAGCCAAAGTATCCCTAACTCCCAGGGGGTATTTTGGGTCGCCATAGGGGTGGTATCAAAGCTTAGGCATTAGAGTCCCTAGGGTCACTTAGTACTCAATACCACGATCAAAACAAGGCATTAGGATTGAGGAAAGAGTCGTATTCCAAGTATAGACTAATCTTTAGTCTTAGTCCATATCCGGTTGGAATCCGACCGAACTTAGTACCCTACGTGAGAACCACACATTGTATGATTATCTACTACAATGTATACCTTAATGTATTACTATCAATTACCTTATGAATTTGAAATGAGCTTGAAATTGTGATTGAGATGAAGTTGGTTTCCAAGTTAGACTCATGTTCTGCTACTGTTCTCAGGATTAACATGAGACGTGGTAGTGGACGGGGTCGCGGTTACCAAACTCGGGGCAACAGTAATGGAGGAGACCCTCCCTCGGGTGATGATCAACCCGATATATCTCAGTTGTTAAATACTATGGTGGAGACCATCACCATGCTAGCAGCCCGACAGCCCGCTGCTACTACTGCGTTGGCACACCCACCTCCTTCACATCACACCTTGGGACTCGAGGCATTCCGAAGGCTACATCCACCTACCTTTTATGGGACCACCGACCCCATGGTTGCAGAGGCATGGATTATGCAACTGGAGAAAATATTTCGTGCTCTTCGTTGCACCGATGAGCAAAGGTTAGATTGGGCTACCTTCATGATGGAAGGAGAAGCCGACCATTGGTGGAGAGCAGCGTTGAGACAGAGAGACACCGCCAGGGCAGGAGAGCCGTGGACTTGGGTTGAATTCCTTGATGCCTTCTATGGGCAGTACTTTCCCAAGATTGTCAAGCAACAGAAGGAGATGGAGTTCATGTCCCTAGTGCAAGGGAATATGAGTGTGGCCGAGTATGAGGCCAAATTCCTTGAATTGTCCCGATTCGCACCACACTTGATCACGACGGAGGAGATGCGAGTCCGGAAATTTGAGAATGGGTTGAAGCCCTTCATCAAGGATCGAGTCTCCATTCTTCAAGTGGAGTCTTGGAGAGAGATTGTGGGGAAGGCAAGGATTGCCGAAAAGACCTCAGAGGAGTTTCTTAAGAGAAGAGAGGGTGGCTTCGGGAGAGCCATACAGAAGGGTCAGTCTAGTGGCTCAGCACCACTGGAGAAGAGGGCCAGGATTTCCCAGTACCCACCTCCTAGGCCTACACAGACACAGAGGTCTTCGTTTGCATCACCAGTGCCTCGCCCGACTACTTCGCAGGCACCTCGCCCCGCTTTTTCTCAGGGCACCAGATATGTACAGCCGTCACCCTCTTCATCCTTTGAGGAGTGTGACTATTGTGGTCGGAGACACCCGGCTGGAGAGTGTCGGAGAGCATCGGGAGGATGTTTCCATTGTGGCGAGCAGGGCCACATAATTAAAGATTGCCCACGCCGACAGTCACAGGCTCAGCCTCAGGGGAGCAGGCCCCCAGTTCGGCAGACTTCTCAGTAGGGGTCTTCACAAGCTTCGGCATCTAGACCCGCACGGCCCACTCAGACCACACAGCAGCCTCGCCAGGCAAACAGAGGCCGGGTCTTTGCCTTAACAGAATGGGACGCACAGGCATCAGACGATGTTGTGCAAGGTACGCGAGAATTTCTAAAGTGTTCAAGTATGAAATGATGAGTGCTATAAGTATACGTATAATCACTTGTATGTCATGCTACCTATACTCTATGTATGTTGCTAAAACCCGCTGATATAGTTAATTACAATGCACAGGCGTATTGCTAGTGAACGAGTGTCTAGCTCGTGTGTTGATCGACACGGGATCGACACATTCTTTTGTATCGCCAAGCTTTGCCAAAGGTTTTGAGTCTAAGCCGAGTCGCCTACGTCACGAGTTAACCATTTCGACTCCGCTTGGCAAGTCAGTTGACACAGACCAAGGATATCGGAATTGTATAGTTCAAGTCGGGCAGTATGAATTGCCGATTGATCTAATCATCCTTGAGTTCCAGGATTTGGACTTCGATGTTATTCTCGGGATGGATTGGCTAGCTGCACACCACGGGCATGTGGCTTGTTTTGAGAAGATGGTGAAGTTCAAGCCAGAAGGCGTCAAGCCATTCCACTTTCATGGACTTCGGAGGAGAGATATAGCCCGTCTAGCAGCTCTAAGTCTTGCAAATCCGGAGGCACGAGACTCCTCAGCCATACCGGTTGTGAGTGAGTATTTGGATGTGTTTCCCGAGGAATTACTAGGGTTACCTCCAGATAGGGAGATAGAATTTGCAATAGAGCTTGCTCCTGGAACGGCTCCAATTTCTAAGGCTCCGTACAGGATGGCCCCTATTGAACTGAAGGAATTAAAGGAGCAGATAGAAGAGTTGCAACGGCTTGGTTTCATCCAACCAAGTGTGTCACCATGGGGAGCACCGGTACTCTTTGTGAAGAAGAAGGATGGGTCGATGAGGATGTGCATCGACTATAGACAGTTGAACAAAGTCACCATCAAGAATCGATACCCCTTGCCACGAATAGATGCTTTGTTCGACCAATTGAAAGGAGCAAGGTTCTTCTCCAAGATTGATTTGCGGTCCGGCTATCATCAGTTGAAGATCAAGGCCGAAGATGTGCCAAAGACTGCCTTTAGGACTCGGTACGGGCACTACGAGTTCCTAGTTATGCCTTTTGGTCTAACAAATGCACCGGCGGCGTTCATGGATTTGATGAACCGGGTATTCAAGCCTTATCTCGACAAATGTGTTATCGTCTTTGTCGATGACATCTTAGTATATTCTCCGACCAGGGAGGATCATGATCGAGATCTTCGCCTTACACTTGAGACTCTTCGAGAGCATAAACTATACGCCAAGTTGAGTAAGTGCGAATTTTGGTTGGAGAAGGTGGCGTTCCTTGGCCACGTAGTATCTGTCGAGGGTATTTCAGTAGACCCAGCAAAGATAGAAGCGGTGATGAAATGGGAGAGACCCAAAAGTGTTACCGAGATACGCAGCTTCCTCGGTTTAGCAGGATACTATAGGAGATTCGTAGAGGAATTCTCCAGCTTAGCGGCACCGCTCACGTATTTGACACGGAAAAATGCTAAGTTCACTTGGAGCGATAAGTGTGAAGCGAGCTTCACGGAGTTGAAGAAGATGCTTACTACTGCCCCCATTCTCACAGTGCCGTCTGGGAGTGGAGGTTTCGTGGTTTACAGTGATGCCTCGAATGTTGGGCTAGGATGTGTTCTTATGCAACGCGAGAATGTCATCGCCTATGCTTCCCGGCAATTAAAAGAGCATGAAAAGAACTATCCTACTCACGATTTGGAGTTGGCCGCGGTGGTTTTCGCATTAAAGATTTGACGGCATTACCTTTATGGGGAAGAGTTTGATATTTTCACGGATCATAAAAGCTTAAAATACCTATTTTCCCAAAAGGAGTTGAATATGCGACAGCGTCGATGGATGGAATTCTTGAAGGATTATGAGTGTTCGATCCAGTACCATCCGGGCAAGGCTAATGTAGTGGCAGATGCTTTGAGCAGGAAGTCCACTGGGCTTGTAGCACACATGTTGGTGCAAGAGTGGAAGTTGTTGGAAGATGTTTCTAACCTTGATATTAGTTTCAGCCTTCCTACCTCTGGGCCAGTGATGGCTAATGTCACAGTTAGGCCTTACATATGGGCCATGATCCGAGAATTACAAGAGTTGGATGCCGAACTACTGGCCTATAGAGACAAGTCGGTTCGCGATGGCAGTAAGGATTTTGCAGTGCAAAGTGATGGGACAATCACATTCAAGGGAAGGATATGTGTTCCAGCCGATGAGAAGCTCAAATTAGAAACCTTAGATGAAGCTCACCGGTCTAAGTACACTGTGCATCCTAGCGGTACAAAGATGTATCGGAACCTCAAAGGACATTTTTGGTGGCGGAACATGAAGAGGGAAGTTGCCGAGTATGTGTCAAGATGCTTGGTATGCCAACAAGTGAAGGCCGAGCATATGAGGCCAGCAGGGCTTTTACAATCCCTCCCTATTCCCGAGTGGAAATGGGAGAACATCTCCATGGATTTCATCACTGGGTTGCCAAAAACGACAAAGAAATCGGATGCAATATGGGTAGTGGTTGATCGTTTGACAAAATCCGCCCATTTCTTGCCTTATCGGACTACGTTCAACTCGAACCAACTTGCAGAATTGTACCTCAAAGAAGTGGTTCGGTTGCACGGGGTGCCAGTCAGTATCGTGTCAAACAGGGATCCAAGATTCACTTCCAGGTTCTGGAAAAGCTTTCAGAGCGCTATGGGTTCCCGTTTGGACTTTAGCACCGCCTTTCATCCTCAGACAGATGGACAGACCGAGAGGGTGAACCAGGTTATAGAGGACATGCTCCGAGCTTGCATGTTGGACTTCAAAGGCAGTTGGGAGGATCACTTGCCATTGGTGGAATTCGCCTACAATAACAGCTATCAGGCGAGCATCCAAATGGCTCCTTTTGAGGCCTTGTATGGTCGAAGTTGTAGATCTCCCCTATACTGGGATGAAGTTGGAGAGAGAAAGATATTGGGCCGGGAATTGATTGAACAAACCGCGAATAAAGTCAAGATCATCAGAGAGAGATTAAAGACGGCTCAGGGCAGGCAAAAGAGCTATGCCGACACCCGTAGACGAGATCTTGAGTTCCGTATTGGCGATATCGTATTTGTGAAGGTTTCACCGACAAAGGGTGTTATGAGGTTTGGCAAAAGAGGAAAGCTCAGCCCGAGGTATGTTGGTCCATTTGAAATTATCACCCGAATTGGTGAAGTTGCATACCGGGTTGCTCTACCCACTCACATGGCGGCGGTTCACAACGTATTCCATGTATCTATGCTTTAGAAATATATTCCGGATCCTTCTCATGTGATCGACCTTGATACGCTAGAAGTCCGAGAGGATCTCACTTTGGTGGAAGAGCCGGTTCAAATTTTGGACCGTAGGGATCAAGTCTTGCGCAATAAGGTCATCCCCTTGGTTCTTGTTCGATGGAAACACCATTCACGAGAAGAAGCTACATGGGAGCGCGAAGCGGAAGTGAGGGAAAAATATCCTAATTTGTTTGAGTGATGTTTATGTAATTTTGTTCTTTATAATCTCTATGTATCGTTCCAATTTTGAGGACGAAATTTCTGTAAGGGGGGGAGGATGTAGAACCCCGGATCTTGATGGCCATGTACGACGAATGATATCATATACTAAAGCATGTAAGAATGTATTTATGGTCTATGGGTGTTTGGAATGAAATAGGCAAGAGTATAGAATACTCTTGAGTATTGACAAGGGTTATGCCTTGGCATACCCTCGACTCTAAATAGCCCTAGCGTTCACACCGCTCATCAGAATCAAGCGATTCTTAGATTTTTGGAAAGGTAATTGAACCCTCTTCGGGGTTCATGTTGATCACTTGTCTTGGTTTTGAGTTGGTGTTAGGTCAAAAGACCAATTTCTGAAGTCGGGTCGGTTTAAAATCTGGATTGACGAAACCCAATTTCGGATCAGTCAGGTCTAGGGGAAAAATGGTCCAAGAAAAAGGAAGAATTGGAAGTTTTGAAAAACATGAAAGTTGTTCTCCCTCGAAAGAGGAATCCAACGCAAGTTGAATCGTCAAAATCGGATAAGCGAGTCAAAAGTTATAGCCGAGATACAAAAATGCAAAAATGCTGAAGCTTTCTGCAAAAGTTGCGATCGCTCGTAGGGACCCTATGAACGATCGTAGCGGAGCTACGAACGATCGTAGAGTTGCTACGATCGATCGTAAAGCCCCAGAAATGCTGGAAACTCTCGGGTGAAACTACGATTGATCGTAGGAAGCTACGATCGATCGTAGAAGGCTACGATCGATCGTAAATCGCTACGAACGATCGTAGATACGCGATTTTACTTTCTTGGATGCGATTTTTTAGGGGTTTTTCACCCCTTACACTATAAATAGAAGACTTTAGGAGGGTTTTTGGGTTACCCTAAACCAATGAGAGTTCCTAGAAAGAGAAGGAAAGGATCTTGAGCATTCCAAAGAGGGTTTTGCTTGAAACCAAGAAGAGCTTCAATCAAGGGTTGGATCTTCCCCAAATCAAGCTTGGATCATTCAAATCAAGTGAGGATTTCTCAAGGGGTTTCTTCAACCTAGAAATTGATCCAAAGAGGTTAGTAAACTACTATCTAGCCTTGTTATCATACAAAGATGATTCAAATAGGTGATTTTAATTCTATTATGGTACAAATAGGAAGTGTGGAAAATTGGGGGAACTAGATCATGAATAAACAATCAAATAGGGTTTTACAAATTGGGGGTTTTTCAATAACAAGGATGAATATGGCTAAACTTGTAAGAAAATTGTAATACCTTTAAATGAACCATGATTTTAAGTATACTATGATGCAATGACAAACAAGGGATTTTGGGTGAACTTGATTATGTTCAAATAAGCAAATAAGGATTTAAGATTTTGGGGGTTTTCCAATAAAAGGGTGAATATGACTATAAGTGCAAGTAAGTGTTAATATCCTCCAAGGAACCATGATTCTAAGTGTGATATGATGAATTAGGCTTAGAAGCCATGATTGTTATGATGTGACGCAATGATGCTAATATACCTTGTATGAACCATATGAGTTACTTAAGGTCTTCAAGTATACTATAATGATCATTATGCCTTGCATGAACATGTTTAATTAGTTAAAGCTTTCCACATAGATTTTATAATGCTCACAAGCACTCTACGCATGATAAGTATTGCACGACCGTGGTTTTTCTCATAAGCATGAATTTTCAAGAAAACATAAGAGGATTTTCAAAGGCATTCATAAGTAAGAAGCATACATGCATAAGCATAGACTAAGCCAAACTTTGGGTTGGCATTCTAAGATCGGTTACTCCACGCTCACAAGGATCAAGTCTAGATCTTGCATGAACTCCACGGATCATAAGTCTCACAAGGCTTTTCAAGAACTCATAAGAAACTCACAAGTCTAAGATCTTGCATATGTCTCCAAGGAGGACAAGCTCACAAGGATCATAAGCTCACAAGAAGCTCACAAGTACTCATAAACTCACAAGAAGCTCATAAGCTCACAAGTACTCACAAGCTCACAAGAACTCTAAGCTCACAAGAACTCATAAGAAAACAAGAGGCTTACAAGCATTCATAAGAACTCATAAGCATACATGAGAGGGTTTGTTTTCCATGAAAAGAACAAGTTTTATGAAAGGTTTTTCCCGACGGGTTTTAAGCATGGATTTTGGTGATTTGTATTCTTTTACGCATTGTATAAAATATTGTGATTATGATAGCATTGTTAGCTAGTAGATTTTGCTCGCTGAGTATTCCATGCTCAGCTGTACATGTTATGTCGGCAGGTACACGGACTCCATTTGACATCTGTGATCAGGGGCCCTGGATAGAGGAGGATTATGGCAAGGAGGAGCCATATGTAGAGCCTCAGGAGGAGGCAAATGACTTAGACCACTGGCCCTTTTAGAGTGATTACATAGAGAGAGAGAGAGAGAGAGTATTATCATTTTGTATTTTGATAGGTGGGCATGTCCACCTTTACTTTTGTGATGTATGTACAAACTTGGAATACACAGTATGTATAGAAAAGAAATTTTTGGATTACGCTTCCGCACATTGATTTAAGCTTCTGCCTTATTCATGATTATGGTTGTCATGACTTGGATGTTATTACAGGATGGTTTGGTATCGGATATGGCACATCACGAGCCAAAGTAGCCCTAACTCCCAGGGGGTATTTTGGGTCGCGATAGTATACCACCTGCATGTCTCATCCTCGACACCCCCGTGTGTCCTCAACATCCTGTGTATACCTTTTCAGCGTATACCACCTGCATGTCCTCCCTTTCGACACCCCCATGTGTCCTCGACATCCCATGTATACCTTTATAGCGTATACCACCTACATGTCTCATCTTTGACATCCCGTGTATACCTTTACAGCGTATACCACCTGCATGTTTCATCCTCGACACCCATGGGTGTCCTCGACATCTCGTGTATACCTTTACAGTGTATACCACCTGAACGTCTCATCCTCGATATCTCGTGTGTACCTTTACAGTGTACACCAACCACATGTCACCCCCTTCAACACCCTGCATGTTCTGGACACCCCATGTGTCTCTTCGATCAAACTCGATCGAAGCCTTCTGGCCAACGCCTCCGGGCTATGCCATCCCTGCATCCATCGTGCCCCAGTGAGTAGTCCGACATACTCGCCCTTCCCCAGCAGTAGCCTTGCCACTACATTACACTCACCATTTGCACTGCATACATACATATCATCATTCTGCATCCCTGTTATCCGAGCTCGATGTAAAAATAGGATGATTCCAGTCTTTGCCGTTCGAATCGCCAATCCTAGCATTCTCCCGCAAAGAGGGGTAGTTGTAAGCACCCAATTTTTACACCCCATCCTAACCGCAGTTAAAATCTTTTAACTGTGGTTACCTCCCCTACCAAGTCCCTCACAATCTAGGTGAGCCTCTCCAGTCAAACCCTGCTAAACCCTTAGGACTCACCTTAGGTGAACACTAGTTAAAACCTAAAAAGCCCATGTCCTAAACCCTAGCATTAGGTGACCCTATCATAACCCTAGAGCCCTTAGTGCATGAACCCTAAAAACCATGGCCCTTAGGGCCTGACCCTTTAATCCAAGCCCACAAGGCCCAAAAACCCTTAGGATAATTCCCTATGCCCATAGGTGCAGGGCCCAGACCCAATTCAAATTAAAATCCAGAATGTCGGTAGCCCTTATACCGACATTATAAAATTACCCTGTTTTCCTATTGTCGGTAGACCCTTTATCGACGTCTTAATTTTGGCCTGTTTTCGCTTTGTCGGTAATTATTCTACCGACCTCTGCAAGTTACGAGTTTTTCAGTCTGCTACACCCCTGCACACTCCACCCTCACCTTGGGCTCTCCCTTCTCAACCCTTAGTCGACCTCACCAGGGTCCAATACCATCTCCCCCCTTCTTTTTAAACCCTCCTAGGTCCCCTGTTGCTTCCCCTATAAAACCAACACCACCTCCACTGAAATATGGTCTGCAAATCCTAAGAGGAGAACCCCTGTTCCGAAATCCCCTCTCTCAGCCCTCTGACCCCTTGGTTCTGATCTAAGGATCACCTTGGACCTGTCCCTAGCTACCCTGCAGTTGTAGACGATCACCAGCTCACCACCACCGTACACAGGCAGCCCCCTGTTTAGCAGAAAACAGAGCATCGGGTAGGGATCCCTCCTACCCATTGCCTTATTGTTTTAAACATCCTTGTGAGCCCCTAGTCATCTCCAGGGGACCTTTTCATGTTTTTTGCTATTGTTGCTTAGTGTAAACAGACCCTCACAAGGTGTTCACCCACCTAAACCATAGGTGAGGTGAATCCCCTTTTGGGTACAACATCTTGAAGTGTTGCAGAACACCAAGAAGTTTGTGGGGGTCCCTCAGATCATGAGGGAACCCCTAGTAGCATTGGTGTACAAGCCCAGTAGCCACAATCCCAGTTTTACAAAAATCCAGGAACGGCGGTAAACTCAGTACCGCCCTTCCTAGTGAAGCCTGTTTTCCCGCTGTCGGTGGTTCCTCTACCGACACTCTGTTTCTGCCTTATTTCTGTAAGGTCGGTAATCCATCTACCGCCAACTTGCACTGTCAAGCACAATGACTTTGCAACTCTGTGGGGCCCACTCCAGGCATCCCCTGGGCCCCACACCAGGCTCATAACATCCCCAGGAGTTCCCTCTACACTCCCCCACCTTTGGTTCACTTTGGGTTACAGCCTAACCCTAGTTAACAGAGGCAAAACCACGGTTAAAAACCCTATTCAACATGTTGGTAATCCAATTACCGACGTTAATTGTGTTTTTAATTTTGGGCTTTTGCAGGGGCCCAGGCCTGATTGGAGGCCACTTTAGGCCCTGCCTAGCCCACCTTGGACTATACCTGACCCTTAACCACGGTTAAATCCACCTCCGGTTAACATTTAACCGCGGTTAAGCACCCCTTAACCCTACAAACTTTGAGAAATTAATCGGACATTCCTAAAACTGAACTCAGACTATAATCCTGACTCTGGCTCTCTCCCTAACGCTGGTTAGCAACCTTAACCACAGTTAGAACCTCTTAACTGCGGTTAGCAACCTAATCGTAGTTAACTTCAGTTTACGGCCTACCGGGCCTAAAAACCAAGTCTACCGGACTTACCTCGGCCTAGCGGGCTACAACTCACTCACCCTTTACTGTCGTTAGCAACCCTAACTACAGTTAGCTTGGCCTAATCCCGGTTAGCAACCCTAACCTGGGCCGGACTACTCCCTAAGCCTACCGGGCTTACAATACCCTGCACTTGACCTCCTCTATCAACCAACCCTAGTCTACCAGACTAGTCCATGTTAGCCACCCTTGGTGCACACACACACACCCCTAGCCTCGGCACAGGCTCACGTGCCAGAACTACACTCGGTCTGATCTCACCCTGTGAGTACGTAGGCAGCCCAACACGGGCCCGACCCCAATTATCTTTTCCTTTCTTAGATTAGTGTTCACTTAAACATTTCGACATTTTAAACAAGATTACCTTTAATTGGCTTAAACCTGGGGAGTACGGAACCGTTGTAAAACGGAAGCCTCGGGGTGCCCAACACCTTCCCCGGACTTAACAGAACCCCTTACCCCGATCTCTCGTGGACCAAGACCTTATCCAAAACTTCGGGGGACTTATCCCTTCTAAATTAATAGGTGGCGACTCTCGAAATCCCGTGAGAAATCTACGGAGTGAATTTCCCGCACTCACATCACACAAACATACATCATAAGCATTCTAAGTTGCAATAATTTAAAATTTCAAATCTAATGAAGAACATGATTAGTTAGTCCAATTGAGGATAAACATTTAATTAAATCTCACGAAATGCTAAAGCACAACCACTTCACTTAGTCACATTTAATGAACAGTTCAGCTGTGAAGCTTTGTGTGTAGTGGTGGGCTGACTAGTTATTAAATCAAGGTTTCTGTCCCTTTCCAAGGATATGACATTAACCACTTAAGGGGACTCCTGTAAACTCAAATCTTATAAGTCAAACCTAGTTAGATCCAAATATTTTGATTTTTTTTTAACATTTTAGTGCTCCTTTATCCATTTTTATTTGACTTAATAATCATCTTTTACTTTTAGTGAAATACCTCCGAACTTTGTAAGTTCTTTTGATGTTCTTTTTCTAAATGTTTCTTTTCATGCAATGGTGGCTTTCACACTATCCAATTAGGTATCTCTTCTCTATTGGTAGTAGGGCCTTTCACACTGTCAACCTAGAAACATACCTAACTTGTTGACATTGGTAGTCATTACAACAGTTTGAACCAAATATTAGCTTCCACACTAGCCTAACAAGTAGCCTGTTTTATTGCAACAATTTTTTCTCATGGAGGATAATCAAAATGGAGTTGGCTAAATTATGGTCATTCTAGATTTGTTATCCTAGGTCACACTCAGGGATAAGTCATACACCTACAGGTTGGGGATTTAGACCTCTTAATAGAATCAGTCAGAGTGCATGTAAAATTAACAAGCATACACATGAATAAGTCTCTAACTGTGCAAGATAAAATTAGGCTAATTTCAGCCTAACAAAGAGACTACTGAAGGTGTTATATCCTCAATCAGTAATAACATGTTCAACTTTGGACAAGTATGAAAATAAAAATCAGACAAGGAATGCAAATCATGCAAAGTCAAATAAGGGCAACATGAACAAAAATTTTTTGGATTTTATTATTTTTCAATGTTTTTGAATTTTCAAAAATAAATAAAAGAAGAAAAAATACCAAAAACTAATAACAACTAACAAAAATAAAAATACTAGTTTACACATCAAGCATAGCATTAGGACAAGATATAACAAAAAAAACATAACCTATGCTATGACAGGCATAGGCTAAGTGAAACCCTTCGGGTCTTCCTTTCTCACCCAAACAGTTTAACAGATTAATTGACCATTTGGTCATTAACTGATTCAAATGCAGTTTCATACAAGACCTTTTGTCTCTTCCTCTTATTCCATCTTTTCCACGATTGAGTCTTAGAATTATGGCGGACATTATGTTTCTCTCTGTCACCTCCTTTATATAACATAAGGAGGGACATGACCATGCGATTGTCTAAAGTTATTGAAGATTTCAATATATCCTCATTCAACTTCCTAGAGATATCCATAAGGACTTCAACTCTCCTTTGGAGATTCCCATTTAAATTATTTTGATTCTTAGAACCATAGTTGGCATTCTCCAAAGTTTAGAACATTGAGGCTTAATATGACCCTTCACTCCACATTTATGACTTGTAGAAATGAATTTCAGTGAAGAAGGGTCCTTCCCTTTGGCAGGAGGGAGCCTCTTAGCACCAGACTCAGTGTTCGAGGTGGATAGAGTTCCCTTCTCATCTTCACACCTCTGATCTTGTTCAAGATCAGCTCTCTTGATTTCAAAACTTCTCTTTTGATCAAGACAAACATTTAAATTAGAAGCTGAACCTTGACAAGGAGGGAAGCCTTCTCTTCCTCAAGCTGTCACACAAGAGCTTTCAACTCAAAAGCCACTTGGTCTAAGGCATCTCTTTTCATTTCATTGGATTTGACCTTTTTGGTCATAGAAATCTGAGCCTTTTTAAGCTTTAGGCTCTTCTCAAACAGCTTATTATAGGCTATCTCGAGGTCTGTCAGAATCGAGTGATTTTGACTCTTCTCACCATCCTCACCATCACTATGGTGTTGGTCACTCACAAAATTTGAAGAAGATTCTTCAATCCCAGCTAAGGAGGTAATAAAGGCCATATAACCCCTAGTCTTCTCACAAGAAGAACTATTTGATTCCTCAAATTCGAATTCATTGTCATCTTTTGCCTTCCCCTTACATTTTTTCTTTTTAGAGAACTCAACGGAAATATGGTCGTAGCCTTGGCATTCAAATCATTAAACACCTTGGGATTTACCATCCAGACTTTTAAGATGTTTTTTGTGTTCAAAGTGCTTAGACTTAAGCTTTTCAAAATATCTTTATCCTTTCAGATTAAATCTTTCATTAATTTTAAAAAAATTTATGATTTTTTTGCAAACATAGCCAACTCTTCTTCATCAACCTCAGAGTCACTATTTGGGCCATCTATACATTCTATGACAGATTTCAAGGCAATAAAATTTAGTTTCTTAGATGGGTGCAAATTTAACTCGTAGGTTTGGAGAGAACTAACAAATTCCTCAATTTTGAGAGCATCTATATTTTTGTTCTCTTTGATTGGGGTAACCTTCGATCTAAATTTCTCAGGTAGAGATCTCAAGATCTTTCCTCTAGGTTAAAACTTGAATTAGCAATGTCCCTCAGATTAGCTTTAAAACATCAAAAGTTTTATTATCATCCATTTTTAAATTTTCAAACTTTGTGGTCAGCATTTGAAGTTTAGAGATCTTGACTATTGTAAAGCTCCTTCATGCTAATATCAAATCTCTAGCAAACCGTCCTCTTTCTGCTGTATAAACAAACATTCAATTAAAGAAGTTATCTTGCAACAAATTAGAGTTAAGAGTTGAATTTCCTGAACAAACTAGTCCTACGATTCCTCATTCCACAACTACAGCATACGAAACCATCTGGTCTGGGAATACTCGAATAGTTCCAATGGATTTGTTCGCTTATTTCAACCATTTCGATTAGTTTCAGAATCAGAGGATTGAACACAAAACCTCCAAATAACAGCAAAACAAACATGCAGAATCTTCCTGAACGTACCTCAACTAGGGCTTCCGATTGAAATGCTTTTAGGGTTTTCGAGAATCCGTTGTGATCAAGATACTCAGCGATAGAGTGCAGAAGAAGAGCTGAATCTCTCCTCTTCTTCTTCTTCTGGTCCGGTTTTAGGATTAGGGTTTGGTCTGTGGGACCATTTTCTAGGGTTTCGGAAGAGACCTTCTTCTTCATGTTTTGCCTTGCAAGCATAACCTGGCGAGGCTCTAATGCAATTAGGGCAGTTTTTGTGTTTCCTCTGCAAGTGTCGAGCATATGAGCTTTTGCTTCTAACAGTGACGCTCATGAGAGCACTTAAAGGAGGGGTAGGGTTTACTTGTGTTGAGAGAGGGGCACATAAATTTACAGAATTTACGAGATTAACACTCTGCAATTTGTATTATTCTTGTCATGAGCCCAAAGGGCGCATACAATGGGCCGTGGACCGCTGTCAATGCAGCCCTTCAATGAGGGGCCCAGCCCAGCCCAGCCCAGCCCAACCAGGCCCCGCCTCCCAAAACCCGCAAAATAGATGGGTTTCTTCCTCCATTAGGGCCCTAGGGGCAGGTGTGGGCATGATTTTGAAAGGCCCTCTAAATTGAGGGTCGGGATTGGTAACACCTAACCTCTGCCCTGACCTTGCCCTCTGTAAGTCCTAATTTGTCTTAGTTAATTCTGGGGACGTATTCTTCTCCAGTTGTAACCGGTTACGCCCCTGAGGTGGCCACATGTCTCTTTTGACACCTTGTAATTATGGTTAAGATTCACTCACCCCTAAGGTTCATCTACTTATTCTTGGTTTTTAGAAAAAAAAAAAAAGATAAGTACCATTTAGTCGACCTAAACCAGATTATTTACCGCATCAAGTAAGGTTTAAAAGAATTTATCAAACAGGGTATGGACTTATTTTTATCTCAAAACTACCCTTAATATTTTCCAATTTTGCCCCTTATTAAAAACCCCCAAATGTTAGGTTTCATACATTCGAGCAGTGATTTCTCCTCCACCACACGCTTTTACAAGTTGCAATCAGCAATTTACCCTCAACTAGATTGGCGATTGGGGGTTCCATTGAAGGCACAGCGACATTGGACGAGTTTAGTTTGGTTTGGTGATTTGGATCATCTTCTTCTTCCCCGAAATCAACTCACGAGTTCTACAGCAATTCCAGTGGTAAGTTTCCTCTTTTTCATTTTCTTCTTCCTATGTGGTAAGTTTCCTCTTTTTCATCTTCTTCTTCCTATTCTTCATTTGTTTATTCATAAATGTTATTTTCTAAGTTTGGTGTAAATCAATAATTAATTATTGTGCAGGTAGCACCACCGTAAATTAATTTAAAAGGAGTGATAGCCCCGAAAATCAGATTATAAAGTTTTTTCAAACTCCTCTTTTTCATCTTCTTCTTCCTATTCTTCATTTGTTTATTTTCTGAGTGTTCTATAATAGAAGCCGTCATCGCAGTTGTATAGTTCTGCAACTGCTCTGTTTATATTACATTGCCACAAACGTGGCACATCAAGATCTCCGCGATTGATGAGTTCTTTGAGCTCTGCAACTGCTTTGTTTCTCCTCCTCCTGTAGGACGGTATGACTAGTATAGTATTCATACCCTTCATTGGCAATTTCACTGTCATTTCACTACGATTATATGAACACAATAGCGTAAACCAAAAATCTAAAAATTAAAATTAAAAGTCTATTTTTTATGGTTCATTGGAGGCCATATGTATAGGTGGGATTCGATCCCATGTCTCTGGTATGACCCAAAAGACTTTACAAACTAAGCTAGCTGGCACCTACAAAAAATTTGAACAATTTCTCAATTTGAGTGTGTCATCCTTGCGAAGAGGCCGTGGTAATCTTCTATGTATCGGTCCAATTTTATCGAATGTCAAAACAAATACTCCCATTTGGTTTATCTGATTGCAAAAATTAGTTACTATCCAACTTTTCGAGATTCAGAGCATCAAAACAATGTATATACATACCATGTTAGCAAGTAACTGACACATCCAATAATGTAAGAACACAGGGATCAATATACTAAAACAAGCGAACCAGAGACTAGATTACAAAGAAACATTAAATTACATATCAAGATTACAAACTTATAAATCTCTGTCTCCTCGCTCTTACATAGTTGACCCTTGAACTCCCGTTAACTTAGGTTAGTTTTTCTTAACCCTTTAGTTAATGTTATTTTATTTTTCTAAAAACCAATGGTAGATGGTGGAACTCTACGGGTGGATGGATCATAACTACAATTAAATGGGGTTAGAAGGGGGACACGTGGCAAGAAAATGGTAGCCGAGATGCCCCTCCTCGCGTCACCGACCGAGGAGGTGATTATTTTGCATGAAAATATAATTTGTCTTTTGATTTAATGCACATCACTTTTGTATAAAAATCCAATGTGGTTGCTCTTGGTGTAGATATTTGTAATGAGATATATTGCTCTAGAGTTGCACGATGCAAGAAAAATAATTGCTATTTTTATATTTTGTAGGTTCAATGGCTCCAAAAAGAAAATTAGATAAGAAAGCAAAAGTATCAAAAAAAAAGAAACTTGCAAAAAAATTTGAGGGCAAGAGCGGACGGGTACCTGATACCCCAATAAAGAAGAATGACTTGAAAATAGTATTGGCTAGAAAGATTGCCTCAGAGGTTGAGGAACAAGAAATACCAATGAATGCCATTTTGACTGATATGGAAAGGGAAAAAAAACCTACTGCAAAGTGTACAATGGAAGGGCTATACATTATTAGGAAGAGTTTTAAAGATAATAAAAATAGGATGTTGATGTACAAAAAAACATGTTTCAGGCATTTATACGATCTCCCAAACAAATTTAAATTTGTCTCCTACACCGTGCACTTATTATTGCAAAGGCATGTAGGAGACATGAAGTTTAATGTCGGGGGTACAACTTTATACTTTTTTGAGCTTGATTTTGCAACAATATTAGGACTTTGGTTTAGACCCCATCCACCCTCTCTTAAGAAGGAATGTATGGTTAGTGAGAATTCAATTAGGAATAGGTTATTTAAAGATGTTAAATATGTAGAAAAATGTCATCTTGTTGAAAGGTTTGTGTCATGTGTCGATGATACCGATGCCGTTAAGTTGGCATTAATAATTTTCTTGGAGTATTATCTTTTGGGTTCCAAAACACATACTAGGGTGAATGAGCACTATCTTGAGTTAGTAAACAACTTAGAGGAGTTTAATAAGTATCCATGGGGACTGGTTTCTTATAAAAGAACAATAGAAAAATTGGCTCGTGGCTTGAACAACGCTTCACCGAGGTACAACCTATAAGGTTGTCCATTCGCATTTCAAGTATGACCATTTCTTATTAATATAAATTTTTTGTGTTCTTGTTCATTATCATGTTCTTACATTTCATGCTCATTCAACACAATAGGCATGGGCCTTCGAGCACATCCCCGAGTTAGCAAATTTTTGTGTGAAAGAGCATAAAGGAATTTATTTCCCTCGGATGATGAAATGGCAGTCTACGAAGGTGATACCTTAAAGAATGCCATCTTTGAGAAGCTTGATGTGAGTATAAAAGTTTATTTTATTTTAATACTGTTTTTGATAGATGTATTTCTTTGTAGTTGTCCTATCTAACACTATGTTAATGTGGCAGTTGAAGGTCATAGAGAGGCTCGTTCTCATGAAAGAGGAAAAACAACACAAATTTATTAGGGACCTCCTATTAAGTCATGTTGTAAGTATCTCACTTATATTTTGGTTACGAACAAATTCTTTTTATTTAGATGTAATTGATGGTTGGTATGTATTAAATTTTTGTTGTGATGGGTAGGAAGATAACTCCAAGAAGGGCGGTGCAGAAGGCCTCATGAAGGAAAGTGGTAAAAGACCAAATGTTGAGGTACTACTATTTTGTTACAAATAACATTGCATACGTATCTCACTTATATTTCCATTATGAATAATTTTATTTTAGAAGACATAATTTATGGTTAGTATTGATTAAATTTATTATATGATGTATAGGAGAATAATTCCAAGGAATGTGGTGAGGAATGCCACATGAAAAGCCAAGAAAGTAGAAAAAGTTCAAATGTTAAGGTACTATTGTTTTTACAAATAACATTGCATCTATGCATAGTCATCATTAACTTGACATCCACCCTTTTAATGCAGGATGTGCATAATCAGTCCTTGAGTGCAAAGGTAGAAATATGCATATCTATGTTGGGTGATATATCTAAAAGGCTTGCCAAGGTTGAGGCATGGGTGGGGTCACGACCCCATCCACCCCACCCTGCAGAGTGCCATGAAGGAACCTCCGGCGAATACCCATCCCATGAATGCTATCAGGCACTCTACAAACCTATCTTGAGTGAACTGTCAAACAGGCTAGCTAGGGTCGAAGCATGGATGGGATCGCAGTCCTCTCAACCCCCTCCCACAGAGTGCCATGAAGGGACCCCTAGCAAATATCCGTCTTATGGTTGCATTCAAACGCCTGTCCAACCTTCCATTGAAGAGGTATGTAGTATTTGCCAACCAATGTTTATATTATTTGTCCCAATTTGTCGAATTTTATAGCTAATGCAATTTTGTAATTCAAATAAGCACCACCTTCGGTGAGGAAGAGGCCAATACGAAATATCATCTCTTCTGATATCCTTTACTCCTCATCCGTTAACATTGATGTCCCAATTGGCAAAAAAGTGGATAGGACAGGGTTAAAAATTGACCCTCTTAGGGCACTGGACAAAAAAGCAATTGAGGTTGTGAAACAATTTTCACTTGAAAAAGATAAAGGGTAAGTGAATTATTGTTGTCAAACATATAGTTAATATAAATTCATGTTATTCTATCATAACTTTGTATTTTGTCACAGAAATTATCCAGCAGTTGAAGGGATAACCATAAGCCCGACTTTTATAAACTCTATCTTAGGGGTACGAAATTGGCTAACGGGGTAGGCATATAGTCCTTTTGATGCATTGCATCTTCCACTATTACTATTTAGTTAAGCAATTTTAGAATGTGGTGTAATTTAATGAGTAATTTCACCTATATAGGTCACATATCGATGCTTACATGTCGTTGCTAAAAAAACGGTATGAAAAGTACTCATACCCCCAATCTTGTGTTTTTGGGATGGTCTGGTTTATGGTATGCTATAAACATTTCTTGTGTTTTTAATACATTTACATTTTCTTGTATTGTTCAAATTTAAGTCATTTGTGTTTGCTTTGACTCAGGAATCCCTAGTCGCAGATTCAACAACTTTTGAGAATTTTAGTGTCGACCCTAAGAATTATAATAAGTCGACTTCAGATATAGCGAAAGAGTTCAAATGGAACTCGAATAATTTGATTGTTACTAGTGGGGAAAAGGGGCATCCGGTGATGTGGAAGGCAGATCGCATATACCTCCCCTTCAATTGGAATAATCTACACTGGGCTCTCGCTGTATTGGATCCTAAGAAGAGGACTGTGTATATTTTGGATTCATTGAATTTTGACCTGTGGGAGAAGTATCAAATTCAGCTCAAAGCTATGGTATACCAATTTGGCTTTTATCATACAGTGCATATTTCTATCATAAACCTGAGTTGTATTTCATCATAGAGAATTCCTTGATTTCTAATTTTATTTGTAGGTTGATATCTTGCCATCACTCTTCCACGCTGCCGGAGATGCAGAGGCCATTTATGGAGAAAAGTGGAAAGTGAAAGAGTTGAGCTGTCCAAAACAAGAAAATAATGGGTAAATCTCGGACAATGTGGAACCTATCATCTTTTTGTGTTCTCGTCTCTTATTTATCATCTCTACTATTATAATGTGAGGAGTGATAAAAGTGTTGGACTGAAAAATTTTAAAATATGACAAATATATCTCTATACTATGTTATCTTATTGTCATATAGTAAATAGATAGGGGAGGGTATGTGAGAGGAGTTTCCGTTTCCATACTATGTTATCTTATCCATGAGCTTAATATTCTTGGGGCATCGCCTGTTGTTGCTTTTACCGCGTCACTGTGAAACCATGAAAGAGAGAGAGAGAGGGAGGTAGACATGCGTGGTGTGTGAAGCCATGAATGAATGAGAGAGAGATAGAGAGAGAGATGCTTAGAGAACGTGCTCAGAGGGAGCCTAAGAATAGTTCGTTAAATAAATACTCATATTTTTTTACTTGGGTTTTGAATATTACTAGAGTTCAGTTATGATGAATATCAATGATATTAGTTGCTTTATCTTTTTGTTTATTGTTTTTAGTTAATTTATGTTTGCTAGCGAATATGATACTTTTAGGATTTCTCTCACCAACTAAATTGGCAGAGTTTGTTTGATTATCTGATACCCCCTAATTAAATGGAACTCTTTTTAATTTTGTAGAGATTTGAGTAGAATTGCATGCAATTAGGTTTCTTGAAGTGGTTTGATTGAGAATTTGTGTCATATTTATCATTTTTGACACTTCACATGTACATGTTGCTTTAATGAAGTTCATAGTTTGTGATATATGTTTTTTTTTTTTGGGTTAATAGTTTGTCATCTATGTTGTTTTCAAATATATCAGTTATGAGTGACCAAAAAAAAAAATATCAGTTATGAATTTCAATTTTTTGCTTTGTATACTTTTTTGAAATATTAAAAAAGGAGCACAACTGTGAGGGGTTTAGTTAGGGTTCCAAAAATGATATTGTGATGCCCTCCGTGGTGTTTATGATACACATTAGGACTAATATGTAAATGCATCACACATCGTTACTTTAACCCCGTCTTGTCAGACCATGAGAGAGAGAGAGATAGCAAGAGAGAGAGAAGTACGTGGTGTGATGGGAGTGTGTGACAACATGTGTGTGTGGAAAAGAGATGGGAGACATGCCTGGTGTGATAGGAGTGCGTGGAAATGTGCAGATTGGTTAGACGTTAGATTGCTAGATTCATCTTATTTTTAGCATACTCAGATTAATTAAGTTGAAGAGTCCAATCGTCCCAAGTTGACAGGAGAAATTCTATGATGAATTAAAGATGAAACCATTGGACTGTTCATACTTGGGATAATCAACCAATTGAAAAAACCAGTCCTCGAAAACTTTGTAACTGTTTCACTTGGAAAACCTTTCAAGGTAGTGAAAATCGTCCAAGGGTCAATGAACTCTCAAGTTCTTGCTTTAAGATCTACATACAACACGTAATGTTTACAATTAATGCATGAGATGAGACAACTTGGATTTCTCTATCTCTCTCAGCTCCAACATGGTACATGTAAGTTTCCATGCATCTATCCTTCCATTTCCATCTGGGTCAAATATTTGCAGTCCCTTGTTATCTTATCAAAGCTCCCTCCCAAATTTCAGGACACCTCCAATTACCAAACTTTCAAAAGCTAAGCTATGGTCTGGCATGGTAAAATAACACAAACACCTTTGAGAAGGTCAACCATAACATTTTGCTATGCAGTGACAAAAGGCCTATGATTTTTATCTCCATTGTTGCTGTCGAATTGTCGTATTTCTAGTATCTCGACTCTGCGATTAGTCTTCTTCCTTATCTTTATTGCCACGTCCTGCGGACTAAATTTCCCACAGACGCTTACCCTGCATTGCTTCATCTCTATCAAATGGTTCTCCAGCTCTTCATTCATGAAATGAAACACCAGAGAATCATAAGAAAGAGAGAAGTTCATATATAATTTGAAACCCAAATTACCTAGAGGACTTAACCACTCCATTAATGGATACCTCACCTTGTATATTGAGAAGAGCTCTCCTTATTTTCATGTAACAACCATTGCAATCTATGTTCATCCTCATCACCATGCAGCAGAACTGCAATGTTACAAAGAAAATGAAAGTTCCCTGAAAAATATAATCTATAACTTTGCTTGAAAATGAGTGTTTATCTTTGAATAATTGAGACATAAAAGAAAAGGATAATTGGGGGGGGGGGGGGGGGGGGTGTAATTTTCTGACATGAAGTTGGTTAATTGAAAGGGAAAGGATATATTAAAGGGAATGATGAAATTTGAGAATAAGAAGGATTATGGGCTGGTTGGTGCTTCTCTGTCTGGATTATTTATGGGGATTCTTCCTTACATTAAGTAATCTAATTCTGTTGAGGCTGTGATAGTAAGGCAATTATGATGTTTTGCTCATTATCCTTCGCTTCTAGGTTACCTAGTATATATCTATCATATGTTGACAAGGAGAAACATCCCTTTCTTGTTTATAAAAGTCTATACTGGCAAAAGCAAGGCATATCTTCTTGTATGTGCTTCAAAGTTCAAACGTTGAGAAAGATTAAAGTTGGAGACGAGTCGTGAGCGATGCATCACGTAGGTAGTTGGTGAGTACTGGGTAGTGTTTTAGTGAAGGAGATACATTAGGGAATGTGCAAAGATAGAGAGAGATGTGGAGGACTTAAATATATCTCAATTGGCATATTGAAGAGGGATACTAATACCCGCATACTGAAGTTTGCTTGCTGTTTGTTTCTCAATTGGCATTAGTTTATATGTGATAAATGAGTTGTGGTGTAAGTTGGATGAATGATTGGTTGATGGTATGTTGGAGGACTTAAAGATTAGTTTATACTAAAGCAGTTATATATCAAGCAAGTGGGTTGATTGCCATTCTAAGTTTGCTTATATTTTGTTTGATCAAATTATGTTAGTGACTAACAGGATTTATTAATGTCCATTTGGGTTTTAGGCACGCATGTGGAATATATGTTTTGAAGTTTGTGGATTACCTCTGCTCGGAGCTCCCGCTTGATTTTTCTCAGGTAATTACACAGTCACTTGAGTGGATGCCACTTACTTGTTCTTGTGAATGACAGTTAATTTATTTTTTTGTAACTTTAAGGCAAATATAAATTATTTTAGAAGGCGGATTACACTCGAATTGTTCGAGCGGGAGGCTAAGCCATGAGGGATGTATTGTTGTTGCAATGACTGAGGTTGAAGTTGTGAAGCTACAAAAGCAAAACAATCTTGTGTTTTTCAAGCAAAAGCTGAATTTCAGTTCCCTTCATCAACACGGAGAAAAATTCAAAGTTTTTTTATTTTTCAAATATATGAATATGATGGATGTAGTTGGCATTTGTCATCTTGTACAAGCACTTGGAGCTCCTAGTCGAAGTTGTGGATTTTTATTTGGATGGCAAGGTTTATCTTAGTGAGTTTGAGTTGATGATGAATGAAAATGTTTGAAAAAATAAACATCAATGAAATTGTTTTGCATTCTGTAATTTTCTTTTTGTGGATCTCGTGAAATTAAAACTTGTTAGTATGTTGTACTAATTGAATATGTAAAGATTAGTTCAATGAGATGCCCGTTTGAGGATCTACATGCCTAAAAATTCAATTGGTGATTTTGAGTTAACAGAATCGCTGTTCAGCTTCTGTAATAGCAATCTCAATGAAACAGAATCGCCATTAGAGGACCATTGAGGATCTACATGCTAAAAAATTCAATTGGCAATTTTGAGCTAACAAAATCGCTGTTTAACTTCTGTAATAGCGATCTCAGTGAGGCAGAATCGCCATTCGAGGAACCATTGAGGATCTAAATGCTAAAAAATTCAATTGGCGATTTTGAGCTAACAGAATCGCTGTTTAGCTTCTGTAACAGCGATCTCAGTGAGACAGAATCGCCATTCGAGGAACCATTGAGGATCTAAATGCTAAAAAATTCAATTGGCGATTTTGAGCTAACAGAATTGCTGTTTAACTTTTGTAACAGCGATCTCAATGATACAGAATCACCATTGGAGGACCATTGAAGATATATGCATTTAAAGACTTAAATAGCGAAATTGAGCTCACCGAATCGCTGTTCAGCTTCTGTGTCAGCGTCTCAGTGAGATAGAATCGCCATTTGGAGGTAAAGAGTTGTTTTAATTAACAAATGTGGTATTAACATCAACATAATCATTGACATATGTGTATCAGTAATCTATAACAAGCATAATTGCGTGACAACAATGTTACAGACTTAATGTGAAATTGAGCTAGCTTCCAAAATTGTCTTTTGTCTATATCAAAGATCTCAATTAGTATAAAAATCGCTAGATATATGTATATATCACAAGATATAAATTCCACAACCCATCTTATATTAGCAACAAAATGTCAATGTTGGTTTAACCTATTAATTATCTCAAAGAAAAATAATACAAAAGAGTAAAATACATCACAAACAACTCAAAGAGAAATGATATACAAATTAACTATATAATAGATGATACGTCGTAAGGAAACTCAAAGCATCAAAGCATTGCAAAGCATCACTTTGCAACCAATTTGCATCTTCTTCTATTATGTCCAAATCTCTTGCATTTTCCACATTGATTTTGGGACTTCTTTTCACTTGCCGACCTATATCTATTTTTTCGAGGTCGACCAGGGGGAATTTTACTAAGGGGTGGCTCCACAACAAAGTCATCTCGCCGACTAGTCCATTTACTCTCATCAGCAATTGGATGCATCACATCTATATAAGTGCCATGATATGTACTCATGAGGAACCAATTCTCACAGTATTCATACGCAGACACAACATGATGGCCGATTGCTGCCATTGCATGACAACAAGGAAGACCAAGAACATCAAATTCCCGACATGAACATGTTGACGCGTCCAAATTAATGCTGAATTGTCCATCTGCATCTCGGACGCAAAATTCATTCATACTAGAAGGAAAAAATTTGAAATTATGGAAATTATTTTGAACTTTCTTAATGTGCGCCTCTCCATTTGGCGTCAACATTGAATACATACGCTCACCGTTAATGCTTCTCTAATAGAAGTATTCAGCAACTTTGTCACGTGTAGCATTAACCAATGTTGTAATGGGAAAACCTCTTGCAGTCTTCAACACAGAGTTCATACACTCTGATATATTGGTTGTTAGCACAGCATATCGTTTACCTGGAAAGTGGGCCCTTGCCCAATGCTTGGCGTCGATTTTTCTAAGCCATTTCTATCCACGAGGGTTGAATTCATACAAAGAATTCATTTTTCGGTCAAATTCAGGAATGGTATAGACTTGAGCAATTTTCCAAATCAATTTTCATACCAAAATACTCTTAAGTTCTTTGTGGGCATTGTCTGCCATATGCCTTAAGCAGTAACTGTGGTGAGATTCAGGAAAGATGTTGGCTAATGCGGCCATCAATCCTTTCTGGCGATCTGACAGAATTACCAACTCCTTACCAGCACCACCAACAATGTGGGTCGCAATGAGAGAAAAAAATTACTCCCATGAATCTTGATTCTCAGACTCAACAACTGCAAATGCCAAAGGGAATATACCATCGTTACCGTCTCTCGCAGTAGCTATTAGAAGCTGGGATGACTACTTTCCTCTTACATGAGTTCCATCAACTGAGATAATACGCCAGAGGTTAGCTCTATAACTTCGAATGGATGGACCAAATGCCCAAAAACAACGAAACATGCGATTTCCTTCATCGCGCTTCAAATCGGTGATGGGGTTGGTGAACCCCTACGGGTATATCACTTTCCACAGTGCTCTCAGGCCACAGTAGAACCCTCTGGGGTCCCTCAAATCATGAGGGAACCCCGGCAGCATGGGTGCATAGCCCCAGTGGGCACAAACCATTTTGGAGATATCCAGGAATGGCGGTAAACTCAGTACCGCCATTCTTGGTAAGACCTATTTACAGATTGTTGGTTAAACTTCTACCGACACTTTATTCTTTGCCTGTTTTTAAACCGGCGGTAGAATAATTACTGCCAGTGTGCTGTTTCTATTACAGCAACTTCACAACTCTGAGGGGCCTACTCCAGGTATCCCTTGGGGCCTACACCAAACTCAAATCACTCCCAGGAGTCCTCTCTACACTACCCTGACCTTGTTTTACCTTGGGTTACATCTTAACCCTAGTTAATAGAGGCAAAAACACTGTTCAAAAACACTGCTCTTAATGTCGGTAATCCAATTACCGACATTACCTTTGTTTTTATTCTGGGCTTTTGCAGGGCCCAGGCCTGGTAGGAGGCCACTTTAGGCCCTACCTAGCCCCCTAGGCCCACCTCAGAGTGTACCAGACCCTTAACCACAGTTAAATACACCTCCTGTAAACATTTAACCGCGGTTAAACACCCCTTAACCCCATAAAATTTTGGGAAAGTAAGCGAAAATTCCTGAAAAAATAATCGGACCATAATACTAACTTTGACCCTCTCCCTAACCCTGGTTAGCAACCCTAACCACAGTTAGACCCCCTTAATTGCGGTTAGCAACCGTAATTGTAGTTAATTTCGATTACGGCCTACCAGGCCTAAAAACCAAGTCAATAGGACTACCTCTGGCCTACCGGGCCTCCCCTTAGCCTACCAGGCTACATATCACATCCCCTTAACTGTGGTTAGCAACCCTAAACATAGTTAGTTCAGCCTAAACCCAGTTAGCAACCCTAACCTGGGCCGGACTCCACCCTAGTCCATTGGACTACCCCTTATGCCTACCGGGCTTAAATACCATGCACTTGACCCCCTCAGTCAACCACACCCTAGTCTACCGGCCTAGTCCATGTTAGCCACCCTAGGTGTACACACACACGCCCCTAGCCTCGGCACAGGCTCACATGCCAGAACTACGCTCGGTCTGATCTCACCCTGTGAGTACGTAGGCAACCCAACTCGGGTTCGACCCCAGTTAGCTTTTCTTTTATTGGATTAGTGTTAACTTAAACATTTCGGCATTTTAATCAAGATTAACTATATTTGGCTTAAACCCAGGGAGTACGGAACCGTATTAAAGATGGAGGCCTCGGAGTGCCTAACACCTTCCCCAGACTTAACCGAACCCCTTACCCTGATCTCACTCGTAGACCAAGGCCTTATCCAAACCCGGGGGACTTATCCCTTCTGAATGAATAGGTGACGACTCTTAAATGATAAAATCCTTTCACACCCGTGAGGGTACACAGGTAATAACCATTTTCTCCCATCTTTTTGTGAGTAGGAGGGAAGAAATTCCGTACTGACAGAATAGTCAGTAGCATGACCGGGGCCTTGGTAGAAAGCGCAATGGTGATCGACTCTATAGTTTTTGTTTTGCTTATCGGGTGGCAAGAGGGGGGTAGAGCCCCTCAGGGTGAGAAGTCCTTACTTGGTGTGGAAGTCTATCAGTTGATTGAGAGTGTAAAACAGAGGGGTGAAATTTTTGGGGGGATGATTTTGCCCTTGGTTCTGTCTGTTAGACATGATGCCCAAAAAAGTCATTTAGATTGTAAGATTCTTATTAATTAAATTAATAGAGACATCTTCTTTATCTATTATGTATTCATTATGGGTAATTGACCATGATCATGAGATGATCTATACGATATGAGATATCGACAAAGATCCATAGAATATATTGTAGGAAAGCTATGTGATGAGACTATCACAGGTACATATAGCTTTCCAGTTCCTTATACCTTATATAGTCACAGCTGTGGGTGAAGCTGGGCACTTCACTTATATGGCTGCCACAATGCTAAGATGTTCTCTGTCGTGACCCAAAATACCCCCTAGGAGTTAGGGATACTTTAGTTCATGACCGCCGTATCATATATTCCGTATGATTTTCTTGTGATAATCATGGTTCCTGTGAGTTCTTGTGAATTCTTGCGAGAGTTGGGATTCCTTGTGGGCATGTGAGATCTGATTATGCATGATTTTCTTGTGAACTTGTGAGCTTGTGAGACATGACTACTTGTGAGTCCATGTATAGTGGGATTCCTTTTGAGCTTTGAAACGATTTAGAATACCAACTTCAACCCAAAGTTTGGCCTTACCAAAACTTGTGAGCTTGTGAGAATTCTTTTAACAACAACCTTCTTTCTGAGCTTTATGAAATACCTTTCTTGTGAGAAAACATCATATCATGCGAGACTTATAAACATCATGCTGGACTTGTGAACATAAGGTGCATATAGTACTTGTGAATATCATGGTGATCTTAGAAAACTTATAAACACAGAATCATATTCATAAAACATTAATAATAGTGATAGCTTACATCCCATATACCAATCATCATCAAATTAATCTAAGAACACCCTTAAACATAGTGTTTTATCTTAAAAATAATAGCACAAGGTAGGTAGTAGAGTGTATCTACCTTTCTAGATCACCCTTTGATCTAAAACGCTTTAGAAAGGTTGAGAAGCATGGAGGAACGCCTCCAGCGTTGAGAAATCAACTCAAGAACTCCCAAAACCAAAAACCCAAGCACCTCGTCCTTCTTCCTCTTTCTTCTCTTCTCTTTCTCTCTCTTTTCTCTTTTCTTAGTGTTCTAGGGTTCTTGAAACCCGAAGGCACGAAATTGGGTCTTTTATAGACCCAATTGGGTTGTTAGGAAACACCCAAAATGCCCTCAATGGAACAGTAGGTCAGCCAAAGATAAAAACAGCATGATCGGTCGACTGGTAGTGAGGTTCGGTCGACCGGTCAAAAGACCCCTCTTATACTTATTTTTCTTTAAAACATTTAAGTTAAAGGTTTTTCATTAATGAAAAACCTTTAAATTTAAGTTTTAAATTAAAATAAGGAAGTACCCCATATTTGAATCTAATAAAAATACTTAGAAATTCTAATTCCTCATAACTCAAAGTCTGAATTTCCAGTTTTATACAAAATCCGATAATCCAATTCGCTGTAAACATTTCCATTGTCAGGGAAAACATTCTAAACATACATGTAAAATCCCATAAAATTACCTAAGCTTAGTGAAACCACAACCAACCATTTCCAGGACTTTTTATCTCAAAATTCGGAAAATTACTTTACATGGTCCCTATTCACCACACTATTCACAGCACTATTTACAGGTTATGAAAGTGAGATCCGGGGTTCTACATCCTCCCCCCTTATAGAAATTTCGTCCTCAAAATTAGAAAAATCCTACATACATGGAAAAACATAAAACAACCAGCTTTATATACACAGACAAAATACTACTCAAACAAGTGAGGGTATTTCTCCCTTACTTCAACCTTGCGTTCCCAAGTAGCTTCCTTCGTAGAACGGTGTTGCCATTTCACGAGGACTAGTGGGATCGTCTTGGTACGCCAGACTTGATCTCTACGATCCAAAATCTAAGTTGATTGCTCCACTAGAGTGAGATCCTCTCGAATCTCTACAGGATCAAGATTGATGACATGTGAAGGGTCCGACACATATTTCCGAAGCATAGAAATATGAAAAACGTTATGGACCGCTGCCATGTGAGGAGGTAAAGCCACTCTGTAAGTGACCTCTCCAACGTGTGATCACCTCAAAAGGTCTAACATACCTCGGGCTAAGCTTTCCCCTCTTGCCAAACCTCATGATTTCTCGGCTCGGAGAAATCTTCACAAAGACCCGATCCCCAACTTGGAATTCCAAGTCTCTACGGCGAGTGTCCACATAGCTCTTCTGCTTGTCCTGATCAGTCTTCAACCTCTCCTGAATGACCTTGAATATCTCGACAGTCTTCTCGATTAACTCAGGACCCAATACCTTTCTCTCTCCAACTTCGTCCCAGTAAAGAGGAGCTCTGCAACTTCTCCTATATAAGGCCTCGAAAGGTGCCATCTGGGTGCTCGCCTGGTAACTGTTGTTGTAGGTGAACTCAACCAAAGGTAAATGATCCTCCCAACTACCCTGGAAGTCTAACATGCAAGCTCTGAGCATATCCTCAATCACCTGGTTCACCCTCTCAGTCTACCCATCATTCTGAGGATGAAAGGCGGTGCTGAAATCTAGCCGAGAACCCATGGCACTCTGAAAGCCCTTCCAGAACCTGGAAGTAAACCTTGGGTCCCGATCAGAAACAATGGTAACTGGTACCCCGTGCAGCCGAAGCACCTCCTTGGTGTACAAGGCTACAAGCTGGCTTATGCTGTATGTAGTCTGATAGGGTAGGAAATGTGCTGACTTTGTCAACCGATCAACTACTACCCAGATAGCATCGGAGCCCCTTGCCGTCCTTGGCAAGCCGACTATGAAGTCCATCGAGATATTCTCCCATTTCCATTCCAGAATAGGGAGGGGCTGTAAAGGACCTTATGGTCTCTGATGCTCGGCCTTCACCTGCTGGCACACCAAACATCTAGAAACATACTCTGCGACTTCCCTCTTTATGTTTTGCGACCAGTAGTGCCTCTTGAGATTCTGGTACATCTTAGTACCTCCAGGATGCACCGTGTACTTGGACTGATGAGCCTCGTCCAAGATCTCTTTCCTCAACACCGCGTTGGAGGGAACACACTACCTGCCTTTGAAGTGATGGCACCATCACCATTCAAAGCAAAATCCTAACTGCCACTACTAACCGACTTGTCTCGGTAAGCAAGCAACTCTGTATCCGAACTCTGTAACTCCTTAATCCGAACCAGGATATAAGGCTTGACCATAAGATTAATAGCCATGACTGGCCCAAAAATAGGAATACCAAAGCTAGTATCCAGGTTCGCCATTACCTCAAACATCTTCCACTCGTGAACCATTATGTGAGCTACGTGTCCAGGAGGCTTCCTGCTAAGAGCATTTGCTACCACATTTGCCTTACCTTGGTGGTATTGGATAGTGCAGTCATATTCCTTCAAAAAATCCAACCATCTACGCAGTCTTAGATTCAGCTCCTTCTGGGAAAACAAGTAACTTAAGCTCTTGTGGTCCGTAAACACATCGAACTGCTCTCCATAAAGTTAGTGACGCCAAATCTTCAGCGCAAAGACAACTGCAGCAAGCTCTAGATCGTGTGTAGGATAGTTCTTCTCATGGTCTTTCAACTACTGTGAAGCATATGCTATTACCTTCCCATGCTACATCAGTACGCACCCTAGACCGATTAATGAAGCATCGCTGTAGACTATAAAACCACCGCTCCTAGATGGGACTGTGAGAACAGAGGCTGTAGTAAGCCTCTTCTTCAACTCCATGAAGCTTGCTTCACACTTCTTACTACAAGTAAACTTAGCGTTCTTCCGGGTAAGATACATAAGCGGAGCCGCTAAGCTGGAGAACCCTTCCACAAACCTCTTGTAGTACCCTGTCAGGCTGAAAAAACTGCAAATCTTGGCAACACTCTTTGGCCTCTCCCAGTTCATCACTACATCTATCTTCGCAGAATCGACTAAGATACCTCAGCAGATATCACGTTGCCAAGGAATGCCACCTTTGAAAAAATTCGGTGAACCTCAAATCCAAGGATTGAGTTGAGAATCTCACAAGTTCAAGGGGATGGTTCGGTTTCCTTAAAAGTCTATCTACCCTTTTGATGATTTTAACAATTAAGTTATTAACTTAAGGGATAAAATTTAAGTGCGGAAATAGAAAACCAAGCAAACACAACACAAGGATTTTTACGTGGAAACCCTTCTGGGAAAAACCACGGGACCTAATCCAGCCATGAGAATCCACTAAGACAAAGTAAACAAGAACTTACAAGACTCGAACTTGACTCCTTCAGACTTGACACTACGATCCTTCAGTTCTTAGTCCTCCATGCCTCGAAAAGTCATCACGTACTCTCAAGTCTAGTGATACACCACACCTGCTCATACTTCTCTTTGTGTCTCGAAAACAGTCCACGATCTTCCGATCGATCTCCATCAATGACGGCTTCGGATTCCACCAACCAAATCACACTACCACAATCCTTCTCGGATCGATCTTCTTCGCAAAGGCTCTGGAACACTCCGGCCAAGTTGTTATAATGGATTGATGGTTTTATAAAAATCAAAACCTAGATGGACTCCTTCAATGGACAAGTCCAAACAACCAAGTATGAAGCTTTAGGCTTGCAAACACTAGGTTGAAAGCAACCAACAAAGGGGAGGAGAACACTAAGATTCAAGAGTTTTTATGAAATCTAGAAGGAGTTAAAAACCCTCTCTATACTCTCCCAAATTTGTTCTCCACAAACTAGAGGGGTTCACACTTTATAGTGAACCACCAACAATGTTTGGAAGTTGCTAAAAGTGATCAAAAACTAAAGAGGCAAGTAAAAAATCGGATTTGGCAAAATTCTCATATTAGGGTCGACCCTGGGAGTCACTTAGATTGACCCACCCAACATGCCACTTTGGTTAACCGAAAGGTCTTCTAGGGTCGAACCTCATTATTTTGACTCTTTGCCCATTTTTCCCATATAAAATTTGGGACACTCAAGGTCAACCCTAAGTGGTCAGGGTTGACCTTGAGGTTACAACCCAATTTAAAACTTCATTGTCAGCCCTCATTTCCTTCACAAAAGTTGTATCTCTTTTCAACGCGGTCGTTTTGATATATTATGGAACAAAATTTGAGCTACGGTTTGGAAGATATGCCACCTACAAGCAACCTTGGTTTTTAAAAAAATTTCAGCATTTTGAACTTATTTTGCACTGCATATCTAATCACCTAGGGTCCGTATGATTAGTCTAGGTCACTTACCACCTAAGGTATCATGTTAAGTTTATTCTAAGTCAATTCCCACCTATGGTAGTATGGTATCTAGGTCACTTAACATCCTATGAAGGAAATGATCAACCGAGTCTTCAACGGGTCTTCTTCGGTCTTCAACTTCACTGGTCGTGGATGCTTGAAGGCAATGACACAAGACACACACTGTCACGCCCCAAAATACCCCCTAGGAGTTAAGGGATACTTTAGAGGTAACTACGTGTACCTGTCAAACCATCCTGTAATGCAAGAGGCTAAACATAATATAATACAATGATAATCAGAGCGCAGAAACTAAACATAAGTGCGGAAGCATAAGCCAACTTTTTCTTTTCTTCTATTACTCCATATAGTATTCCAAGTTAACATATACTAAATACAATCAAAGTAAAGGTGGACATGCCCACCTATCAAAATACAAAAAGGAACTCTCTAACACTCTCCTCTCAACAGTAGTCGAGGTATGGCCACACATCCAAGTCCCCATCCTCTTGAGACTGCCATGGGATAGGTGGCTCCCTCTCCTCTACATACTCCTCCTCGACCCAAGGCTCGGGGTCGAGGACATCCACAGCACCTGCCGACATAAAAGTACGGCTGAGCATGGAATACTCAGCGAGTACAAACTACTAGCTAACCATAACAATAGCGAAAACATAACAACAGTGAGCAATACAAGATATTAATTTAAAGCAATAGTGAAAGCATAAGATACATAGCCATATCTTGACATGCGTGTATGAATGCAAAAACCTCGGTAAAACTCATGTCTCGGAAACCTTTTTCGTGTCTCGGTCAAATCATGTATGTGTGTCGTGTCTTGTCTTGTATTTCATGTCTTGATTTGTTCTTGACTTGTATACTTGTGAGCCAGAGGCTAGCACCCTTCCTTGGGCTACCAACCTCCTTGTCATGTTCTTGTTTCATTTCTCTTGTGAGCCAGAGGCTAGCACCCTTCCTTGGGCTACCAACCTCCTTGTCATGTTCTTGATTCATTTCACTTATGAGCCAGAGGCTAGCACCCTTCCTTGGGCTACCAACCTCCTTGTCATGTTCTTGTTCCATTTCTCTTGTGAGCCAGAGGCTAGCACCCTTCCTTGGGCTACCAACCTCCTTGTCATGTTCTTGATTCATTTCTCTTGTGAGCCAGAGGCTAGCACCCTTCCTTGGGCTACCAACCTCCTTGTCATGTTCTCTCTTGCATTTCACTTGTGAGCCAGAGGCTAGCACCCTTCCTTGGGCTACCAACCTCCTTGTCATGTTCTTGATTCATTTCATATACAAATACAATCTTGGAAAAACCCGGTTTCATGCATGCATGTGTGGTGTGTGTAACACTTGTAATATCATGATGACAATGTGACATGAAGAGTAGTGTATAGCAATTCAATCCACAGTATAACCATATAGGAATTTGAGTAATCTACGTGACATTTAAATAGTTCATCATTCATAAGAACACATGCATAAGGTCTACTTTCATTTTCTTCATTTATGTCATTTATTCCTAGTTTAGGCATTTTGTCAAACACATAGCATGCAAGGTTCCTTAATGGTTCATCTTCTTCTTTTTAGTGCCTACTTTCCATCCAAAAATCAAGGTATGTTCATTATTGGTAAAGTACCCATCCACCATTTCCATCACACACATCACCCAACATACACCTCGGCATCCAATCGCCACATCAACACCCACACACATCCATACCTTTTTCTTATCTTATTTATGTTCATTGGAGATGATACATTTCATATGGGAGGCAAACATAATAGCATAAATCACATTTCATAAGGAAAACCTAGATTTATTGCTAGGGTAAGTTAGTAGGGTGTACTAACCTTAAATCAAGGCTTGATCCTTGATAGAAACCTTGATTGAAGCTCCAACTTGAAAGAAGAACACCTTTGCTTGAAGGAGACTTGAGTTGGGGAAGAAACCTCTTTCAAAAACGTGCTTGGGTTGCTGCCCTAGCTTGGAGAATGGTTCACACACGAGCTTGAGCCTCGATTTTGAAGCAACTCGAGTTGGGGTGAGCTATGGTTCTTAACCCCCTTTGATTTCCTTCTCAAAACCAAACCCTAGGTTAGAGCTTTCTCCTCTTCTCTCTCTATCTCTCAAAATCCCTCAAATGTTGTAAGTGAGGCCTCAAAGGGTCGAGCAAACCCTTATGGGTAAGGGTTTAACACCCAAAAGACGAAAACGCCCTTACTGAAATTTCTGCAAAAAAACGCGAAGACCGAGCGATCGGTGGTTATGATCGATCGATCGGTTGCCTACCGAGCGATCGGTGTTTATGACCGATCGACCGGTCAAAAACTCACTCTCTGGAAAATTTTCCCATACAAAATTTCTGACCGTGCGATAGCTACCGATCGATCGGTTGTGGACCGATCGATCGCTGACTGGACCGAGCGATCGGTGCTCTGTATGTCTGGACTGTTTTGACCATATCTTTTGACTCGCTCGTCGGATTTTGACGATTCAACTTGCGTTGGGTTCGTCTTTCGAAAATGAACATTTCTGACATTTCGGAATTTCCGATTTCTCCCTCATTTATTAATTAGACTACAAAAACGGCCAATTAGCTACGAAGGTGCTATTCATTAAGGATGAAAAAAGTCCGGGGTGCTACATTCTCCCCCCCTTACAAAAATTTCGTCCTCGAAATTTGGACAATGAGTGCTTTACAAATTTAACAACTTAGCATAACAATTCGAAACAAAATTACAAGTTATACCCAAAATCATTCAAACAACTCGGGGTACTTCGCCTTGACTTCGGCCTCACGTTCCCATGTAGCCTCTTCTCGAGCGTGATGTTGCCATTGCACGAGAACTAGCGGAATAGTCTTGTTGCGAAGTACTTGGTCTCTTCGATCCAAAATATGAACCGGCTTCTCAACCAAAGTGAGATCCTCTCGAATCTCAACCGGATCAAGCTCGATGACGTGAGAAGGATCCGGGATGTACTTCCGAAGCTGGGAGATATGAAACACGTTGTGGACCGCCGCCATGTGAGCGGGCAAAGCAACACGGTAAGCCACCTCGCCAATTCGAGTAATGATCTCGAACGGACCCACATATCTCGGGCTAAGCTTGCCTCTCTTCCCGAATCGCATAACACCTTTGGTCGGTGAAATCCTTACAAACACAAAATCACCGACTCGGAATTCAAGATCCCTCCTTCGGTTGTCGGCATAGCTTTTCTGTCTATCTTGTGCGGTCTTCAACCTCTCCCGGATAAGCTTGACCCTATCCGCGGTTTGTTCAATCAACTCGGGGCCCAAAATCTTTCTTTCTCCCACTTCATCCCAATACAACGGGGATCTGCAACTCCTTCCGTACAAAGCCTCGAAAGGCGCCATTTGTATGCTTTCTTGATAACTATTGTTGTAAGCGAATTCCACCAAAGGTAGGTGATCTTCCCAACTTCCCTCGCCGTAAAGTCCTTCCTGTCACTTTTAACTGACTTGTCTCGGCAAGAAAGTAGTTCGGCATCCATTTCCTGCAACTCCTGGATCATGCTCAACATAAATGGCCTAACTGTGATGCTAGCCATTACCGGCCCATAGGTAGGGAGACTAAAACTGATGTCGAGGTTGGATGCATCCTCCAGCAATCTCCACTCCTTCAGCATCATATGCGCCAAAAGTCCAGTAGGCTTCCGGCTAAGAGCATCGGCTACTACATTTGCCTTGCCCGGGTGGTATTGAATGGAGCACTCATAGTCCTTCAAAAATTCTACCCATCTTCTTTGCCTCAGGTTCAACTCTTTCTGGGAAAACAAATACTTAAGGCTTTTATGATCTGTGAATACCTCAAATTGTTCCCCATAAAGATAATGTCGCCAAATCTTCAATGCAAACACAACTGCGGCGAGTTCTAAGTCATGAGTGGGGTAATTCTTTTCATGCTCCTTCAATTGTCTTGATGCGTAGGCAATGACTTTCTTATGCTGCATAAGGACACACCCAAGTCCGATATGCGAAGCATCGCTATATACCTCATAACCACCATGTCCGGATGGCACAGTAAGGACAGGGGCTGTGGTGAGGCGTTTCTTCAACTCTTGGAAACTTACTTCACATCGGTCACTCCAACTGAACTTTGCATTTTTCCTTGTCAAGTAGGTGAGAGGTGCAGCCAGACTGGAGAATCCCTCCACAAATCTCCGGTAGTAGCCTGCCAATCCGAGGAAACTACGTATCTCCGTGACGCTCTTGGGCCTCTCCCAACTCATGACTGCCTCAACCTTGGCTGGATCTACAGAAATGCCCTCGGCCGACACCACGTGTCCAAGAAATGAGACCTTCTCTAACCAGAACTCGCACTTACTCAATTTGGCATATAGCCTATGCTCTCTCAACATCTCCAGAGCAAGGCGGAGGTCTCGCGCGTGATCTTCCCGTGTATGGGAATACACCAAAATGTCATCAATGAATACAATCAAGCATCGATCCAAGTAAGATCGGAACACCCGGTTCATCAAATCCATGAATGCCGCCGGTGCATTCGTCAGCCCAAAAGGCATGACAAGGAACTCGTAATGCCCATACCGAGTCCTAAAAGCCGTCTTCTGAACATCTTCCGCCTTGATCCTTAATTGGTGATACCCCGATCTAAGATCAATTTTGGAGAAGAATCTCGCTCCCTTCAGTTGGTCAAACAAGTCGTCTATCCTTGGCAATGGATAACGATTCTTGATAGTTACCTTGTTCAACTGACGGTAGTCTATACACATCCTCATAGACCCGTCCTTCTTCTTCACAAAGAGAACCGGAGCTCCCCACGGCGAGACACTTGGTTGGATGAAACCAAGTTGTTGTAACTCCTCAATCTGCTTCTTTAATTCTTCAAGCTCTATAGGGGCCATTCTATATGGTGCCCTTGAAATCGGAGCGGTACCCGGAGCAAGCTCTATAGCGAATTCAATCTCTCTATCAGGAGGTAATCCGGGAAGTTCTTCCGGGAACACATCTAAGAACTCACTCACAACTGGAATAGCCGATGAGTTTTGTGCTTCTGGGTGTGCTATACTCAAGGCTGCGAGGCGAGCAATGTCCCTCTCTCTTAATCCTCGGAAGTGAAAAGGCTTACCCCCTTCCTGCTTGAAATTCACCATCTTTTCAAAACACGCGACATGCCCGTGATGGCTTGCCAACCAATCCATACCAAGAATGACGTCAAAGTCTAAATCTTGGAAACCCAGGACGATAAGGTCGGCTAACAATTCATTCTCCCCCACTTGAACCACACTATCCCTGAATATCTTATCCGTATCAACCGACTTGCCGAGTGGAGTTGCAATGGTCAACTCCCGCTCCAACGGAGTAGCCTCAGTCGAAAAGCCCTTTGCAAAACTTGGGGAGACAAAAGAGTGAGTGGATCCTGTGTCTATCAACACTCGAGCGAGACATTCGTTCACTAATAAAGCGCCTGTGCGATTAAGTAACTAATATCAGTAGATTTCAAATAGTAACAAGCATCATACATAGGTAACCCTTAGTATAACTAACCGCATAACAAGCCACAGAAATTTTATACAACTTAAACTCAAAATTCTCGCGTACCTTGCACGACATCGTCGGATGCACGTGCGTCTCTCTCCGATAGAGCAAAAACTCGACCCTGAGTGGCTGGACGAGGAGGCCGGGTAGACTGTGAGGCCCTCGAAGCCTGAGAAGAGCTAGGCTGAGATGTCTGCCTAATTGGGGGCCTGCTCCCTGAAGACTGAGCTGGCAATAGACGTCGGGGACAATCCCGAATCATGTGGCCCTGGTCGCCACAATGAAAACAGCCTCCTGTAGCCTTCCGACATTCCCCTGCTGGATGCCTCCTTCCACAAAGGGTGCAGACATCATGTGAATAAGTGGGAGGAGTATAACCCATAGCCTGAGTCACTGCGGGGCGAGGAGCATACGAGGTAGCCGGGCGAAAAGCCGGTGGAGTAAAAGGGCGGGGGGCCTGTGGTGCCGAGTACATCCTCTGTGACTGAGCCGGCCCTGCGGACTGATAAGACATAGTCCTAGCTCTCTTCTCCCCTGAACTACTAGACTGTCCCTTCTCTATTCCTCTTCTCTTAAAGAACTCTTCGGAATTAGACTCGGCTAACAATGCTTTGTCCACAACTTCTGAATATGTCTCATGTCGGAACATTGAGACACGATCCTTGAGGTAGGCCTTCAACCCCCTCTCGAATTTCCGGGCCTTCATAGCCTCGGTAGCTATCATGTGTGGAGCAAATCGAGATAGCTCTGAGAACTTGGCTTCGTAAGCCGCTACAGACATATTACCTTGCTCCAAGGTAATAAATTCAATTTCTTTCTTTTCTTTCATCCCAACCGGAAAGTATTTCTTGTAGAAAACGTCCAAGAATTCTCCCCATGTCCATTCTTGGCCTTGCCGGGTCAACTCTCGGGTCCGAAGTGCAGACTTCCACCAATGGTCGGCCTCGCCTTCAAGCATAAAGGCAGCCCATGTGACCCTCTCTACTTCCGTAGGTGCCAAAACCGAGAATATCTTCTCAAGTTGCCGAATCCAACCCTCGGCAACAAGTGGATCAATGCTTCCACAAAAAGTTGGAGGCCTCATCCTCCGGAAAGCTTCTATCCCAGCTTGGGCTCGATTAGGAGGAGCCGGTATAAGTGCCGCATTAGGCGGGGTGGCCGGTTGCCTTGCCGCCAACATAGCCAAAGTCTCGGCTATGGATGCGAATGCTTGGGCAAAGTCGGGCTGATCATCACCCGATGGAGCATCAGCTCCATTACCCCTCGTGTTGTACCCGCGACCCCGGGTATTGCGTCTCATGATTTCTCCTGAGAACGACAATACAGCATGAGTCTAACTTGGATACGCATTTAGTACAATTTTTCGCAATTCACTCAATACATATTCATCAAGCACATTTAATAAGTACAACACCAATAATGTACACATGGTATATAACACAATAGCATAACATACAATCCGTGTTCCTAGTGTAGGACTCTATGTTCGGTTGAAGTTCAACCCATTTTGACTAAGACTAACTCGTTAGTCTATACTTGGAATACAACTCTCTAAGGTGATTCTAATACCTTGTTCAATCATCTAAGTGACCCAAGGGACTCTAATGCCTAGAGCTCTGATACCACTTCTGTCACGCCCCAAAATACCCCCTAGGAGTTAAGGGATACTTTAGAGGTGACTACGTGTACCTGTCAAACCATCCTGTAATGCAAGAGGCTAAACATAATATAATACAATGATAATCAGAGCGCGGAAACTAAACATAAGTGCGGAAGCATAAGCCAACTTTTTCTTTTCTTCTATTACTCCATATAGTATTCCAAGTTAACATATACTAAATACAATCAAAGTAAAGGTGGACATGCCCACCTATCAAAATACAAAAATGAACTCTCTAACACTCTCCTCTCAACAGTAGTCGAGGTATGGCCACACATCCAAGTCCCCATCCTCTTGAGACTGCCATGGGATAGGTGGCTCCCTCTCCTCTACATACTCCTCCTCGACCCAAGGCTCGGGGTCGAGGACATCCACAGCACCTGCCGACATAAAAGTACGGCTGAGCATGGAATACTCAGCGAGTACAAACTACTAGCTAACCATAACAATAGCGAAAACATAACAACAGTGAGCAATACAAGATATTAATTTAAAGCAATAGTGAAAGCATAAGATACATAGCCATATCTTGACATGCGTGTATGAATGCAAAAACCTCGGTAAAACTCATGTCTCGGAAACCTTTTTCGTGTCTCGGTCAAATCATGTATGTGTGTCGTGTCTTGTCTTGTATTTCATGTCTTGATTTGTTCTTGACTTGTATACTTGTGAGCCAGAGGCTAGCACCCTTCCTTGGGCTACCAACCTCCTTGTCATGTTCTTGTTCCCTTTCTCTTGTGAGCCAGAGGCTAGCACCCTTCCTTGGGCTACCAACCTCCTTGTCATGTTCTTGTTTCATTTCTCTTGTGAGCCAGAGGCTAGCACCCTTCCTTGGGCTACCAACCTCCTTGTCATGTTCTTGATTCATTTCACTTATGAGCCAGAGGCTAGCACCCTTCCTTGGGCTACCAACCTCCTTGTCATGTTCTTGTTCCATTTCTCTTGTGAGCCAGAGGCTAGCACCCTTCCTTGGGCTACCAACCTCCTTGTCATGTTCTTGATTCATTTCTCTTGTGAGCCAGAGGCTAGCACCCTTCCTTGGGCTACCAACCTCCTTGTCATGTTCTCTCTTGCATTTCACTTGTGAGCCAGAGGCTAGCACCCTTCCTTGGGCTACCAACCTCCTTGTCATGTTCTTGATTCATTTCATATACAAATACAATCTTGGAAAAACCCGGTTTCATGCATGCATGTGTGGTGTGTGTAACACTTGTAATATCATGATGACAATGTGACATGAAGAGTAGTGTATAGCAATTCAATCCACAGTATAACCATATAGGAATTTGAGTAATCTACGTGACATTTAAATAGTTCATCATTCATAAGAACACATGCATAAGGTCTACTTTCATTTTCTTCATTTATGTCATTTATTCCTAGTTTAGGCATTTTGTCAAACACATAGCATGCAAGGTTCCTTAATGGTTCATCTTCTTCTTTTTAGTGCCTACTTTCCATCCAAAAATCAAGGTATGTTCATTATTGGTAAAGTACCCATCCACCATTTCCATCACACACATCACCCAACATACACCTCGGCATCCAATCGCCACATCAACACCCACACACATCCATACCTTTTTCTTATCTTATTTATGTTCATTGGAGATGATACATTTCATATGGGAGGCAAACATAATAGCATAAATCACATTTCATAAGGAAAACCTAGATTTATTGCTAGGGTAAGTTAGTAGGGTGTACTAACCTTAAATCAAGGCTTGATCCTTGATAGAAACCTTGATTGAAGCTCCAACTTGAAAGAAGAACACCTTTGCTTGAAGGAGACTTGAGTTGGGGAAGAAACCTCTTTCAAAAACGTGCTTGGGTTGCTGCCCTAGCTTGGAGAATGGTTCACACACGAGCTTGAGCCTCGATTTTGAAGCAACTCGAGTTGGGGTGAGCTATGGTTCTTAACCCCCTTTGATTTCCTTCTCAAAACCAAACCCTAGGTTAGAGCTTTCTCCTCTTCTCTCTCTATCTCTCAAAATCCCTCAAATGTTGTAAGTGAGGCCTCAAAGGGTCGAGCAAACCCTTATGGGTAAGGGTTTAACACCCAAAAGATGAAAACGCCCTTACTGAAATTTCTGCAAAAAACGCGAAGACCGAGCGATCGGTGGTTATGACCGATCGATCGGTTGCCTACCGAGCGATCGGTGTTTATGACCGATCGACCGGTCAAAAACTCACTCTCTGGAAAATTTTCCCATACAAAATTTCTGACCGTGCGATAGCTACCGATCGATCGGTTGTGGACCGATCGATCGCTGACTGGACCGAGCGATCGGTGCTCTGTATGTCTGGACTGTTTTGACCATATCTTTTGACTCGCTCGTCGGATTTTGACGATTCAACTTGCGTTGGGTTCGTCTTTCGAAAATGAACATTTCTGACATTTCGGAATTTCCGATTTCTCCCTCATTTATTAATTAGACTACAAAAACGGCCAATTAGCTACGAAGGTGCTATTCATTAAGGATGAAAAAAGTCCGGGGTGCTACACACACCTAGACACTTAGACTTACTAGTTTTTACACCGGAATATGCCAACAAAAAAAACATGGACTTTACAGTCTTCCCCTTTGGCAATTCCGTGGCAAAACTAAACTGAAGTACATGACTTGACACAAACTCACCCAAACACATCAAAACGATGAATTAGGGCATTACATGACTCCAACACTATTACATGACATCAGTTGACAAATCATCTAAAGTTAAGACACTTAAGCTCTTGTCAAGAAAGATCAGTCTGCTGCAACCCTACACCTGTACATGCTCATAAACAAAACACCCAGTGAAGCATGTTTGGAATATGAAAATAAGTAACCACAGGTAATGCAAGGAATGTACTGAACCAAAGGTAATGCAAGGAATATACTGAACTTTGGAAATTGTACCCAACATTCTCTCCATTTTTGGCACAATTACCAAAGGTAGTCATGAAGCCAATATCACAGAGAATATACCAATTTAACACCTGAAATATCAAGGCAATCACAATACAAACAAGCAAATGCAGCCAATGAGAGGACCAAAGAGCGGGGAACAAGATAGAAATATAAAGTACAAACTCCCCCTCAACAACTCAATCACAAACTCCCCCTTAATAGTTCAACTTGATCTTCTCCCCCTAAGATCAAGGACACCACCAAAAACAGGGCACCAATGCTAGAAAGTCCCATGCCAAACAAAAAGGAAACACACACAAAAAAATATCATGTGCCACACAAACATGCAGAAAAAGCATTCCAAGCAGTAGTAATTTAAAATTACAAGAACAATGAAGAACATAATTAGTTAGTCCGACTGAGGATACACATTTAACTAAATCTCACGGAATGCTAAAGCATAGCCAATTCACTTATTCACATTTAGTGAATAGTTCAAAAGTGAAGCATTGTGTGTAGTGGTGGTCTGACAAGAAACTAGATCAAGGTTTCTTTCACTTTCCAAGGATATGACATTAACCACTAAGGGGATTCCCGGAGATATACATCATAGAAGTCAAACCTAGTTAGATCCAGATATGTTGATTTTTTACATTTTGGTGCTCCTTATTCCATTTTATTTGACTCAATATTTTTCTTTTATTTTTGGTCAAATACCTCCAAACTTGGTAAGATTTCTTTTGATGTTCTTTATCTGAACATATCTTTGCATGCAATGATGACTTTCACACTATCTAGGTAGGTAGTCCAAAATATTAGCAGTAGGGGCTTTCACTCTAGTGACCCAGATAGATACCTACTGTCCGCCTAGGTAGCCATTTCATACTGTTTGCATCTAATAGTGACTTTCACACTATCCCAGTAGGCAGCCCTTTTCATTGCAACAATTTTAGCTCATGGAGGATACACACAATGGGGATGACTAACAAATATGGTCATTCTAGATTGGTCATCCAAGATCACACTTTTGGGATAAGTCAAACACCTACAGATTGGAAAATAGACCTCTCAATAAAATCAGTCAGAGTGCATGTAAAAATTTTAAAGCATACACACATGAATAAGTCTCTAACTATTCAAGATAAAACCAATCTAATTTTTAGCCTAACCAAGAGACTATGAAGGTGATATATCCTCAATCAGCTACAACCTCATGTTTAACCTTGGACAAGTATAGAAATAAAGATCACATAAGGAATGCAGATCATGCAAGTCAAACATGGGTAACATGAAGAAAATCTTTTTGGATTTTATGGTTTTTCAATGTTTTTGGGATTTTCAAAATAAAGAAAATAGAAAAACATATCAAAACAAATAAACACTAGTAAAAAGAAAAAAATATTAGTATACATGTAATGACCCGCATTTAATTCATGGTCTTCATAAATTTGATGAGTTAAATTATTGATTAATTGTACTTAAAATGATGTGTAAATCCTAGGAGAAACCAATGCATTAAAAATCTTGAATTTCAAAACCCATTTAATTCATTTGATTTAGTGAATTTATAGAAATAAATTGCACTAAATCAAAGAACAAAAACTAGCAAAAAAGTTAAAAATAATAATAATAAAAAAATAGCGCCGGCGATCGATCGCCACTGGCGGGGGATTGATCGTCCAAAATGCCGACTGGAGGGTGAATGTGCGCGTTTTCGTGGGTTTTGAGTCCCTAGGGCTCCCAATGTTATATATACCCCTTTATACTCGTGAAGAGGGTTTTCAAGGCCTTCTAAAACCTAAAAGAGAGAAAAGGGAGAGTTTTTGAGAGATCAAAAAGAGAGGAATAGTAAGGATTCAAAGATTCGGACAAAAAAAGGAAAAAGAGGCGTGAAGATCAAGGTAGAACCCATTCGCAAGTGATAGATCGTAGGGAGACGATCAAGTGAGGTAAATAACAGATCTAATATCCAATATTTTGAATAGTTAACCTAAAATAATGAGTAAAAAGGAGTAAACCAAAGGAAAGATGTAAAGATGGGTAGGATCCATGAATATGTCTATGATTTTTGTTTATTATGGTTGATTTGTTAAAATAGGATGTGAAGAACCCATTTATGAAATTGTTTATTTATTCTTGATGGTTAAATTAGGATGTGAAGGACTTAGTGAAGATATTGTCTCATTATTTTGATGGATAAAAATAGGATGTGAAAAACCATGATTATAGTCTCTGTTATTGAATGATTAACATAGGATGTGAAGAACTATATTTGATTCCCATTTTATTATTTATGGATGATAAAAATAGGATGTGAAGAACTAGATTTTTAGTTTTTAGTTCATGATTCCTGGAAGATTAAACTAGAATGTGAAGAGCTGTAATTATGATCATAATTTATTACTAGTGAAGGATTAAATTAGGATTTGAAGAACCCAGTTGTTATATAGTTTTTATTAGTTATTGAGTTGATGTAGAGGATTTATTGAGGATATAATTTTATTATCATTAGAATGTTAAAATAGGATGTGAAGAACCTATTGCAAATACTGTTTTATTATCATGGAATTATTATGTTAGGATGTGAAGAATTATGTATAATTTATTTATGATTCAACATGGGGATTGGAAAAGTTATTGAAGTGTGCAAATTTATGAGAAGAATGAGATGGTGGATGGATTGAATGGATGATCTAATTGTGATATTTAATGATGTTTGAGTTGATTTTATGTTTAACAATTTAAGAAAATTATTATTAATTGAAAAGGTTTACGATTAGGATATTGATCTTGATTAAACAAACAAGGGATTTTGAAAATGAAATTAGATCGTGATCTAGGAATATTTTTAAGACCAACTGTGATTTTTATATTATTGAATCATTAGAGATATGATGGTTTGTGTATTGCTTTTATGTTCCTAATACGTGATATACCATTGGTTAAACGAACCTCTGATGAAAGTCAAGCTTGCCTAGGCCTGGTAAACGTAGTGGTATGAGACGCTACGGTAAGATATCCTATGGCCCTTGGCGGTTAGTCTTAGGTGAAATTTAAACAAGAGGTGTATCATTGTGCACTCACGAATGAAAAAGATACAAAAGTATGAATAAAGAATTAAAGATATTAATGAAATGTAAGTAAGACTAAAAGCAAAATAAGAAAAGTATGTAAGTAAGAAAGAAAGACACACGAAAGTGATAATGCATGTTGTGTTGTGCACCACCGGATACCATCAGAAAGGGTGAGATGTATGCTAAAGTAAGTAAGCCGTTGTACCGGAAAATGTACTAAGCCATCCGTACCGGAGAATGTATGAAGGGTGGTATCTCGGTAAAGTAAAGTATAGTAACCCCTTTTCTTATACGGTAAAGCGGTATTTTAAGTTATTACTAATGCATGTGAATGTGTTGTTCATGGGATGATAATGTATGAAGTATAAAGAGTAAGAAAAGAAAGATCTCCAAAGATGCTAGTGCCTTGCTTCAAGATAAGTTTCCAAGGGTATTAGCTATCTGGCTTCAAGAATGTAAGAAAAGTAAGAAAAAGAAAAGAAAAGTAAGAAAGTAAGAAAAGAAATAAAGAAATTAACGTAATGTATTTGATTGTTTCCGCACTCTGATTATGTATGTGAACTGATGTATGAATATGTAAAATGCATATAATTTAATGTTCATTATATTGTTCACTATGGTCTGTTATATAAGCGGAGTAACTCATTACTCAGTCGATGACTTTTGTTGTCGGCAGGTTCAGGTTCAGGTGTAGGTTTTGACATTTGTGCTCCTGTACATTGGGAAGAGGGAGGGTACATCGAGGAACTCGAAGGTGACTATCCCAAAGAGGAGCAGAATCTTGTTCGTTAGCCCTATTGTTGGATTTAATTTATTAGTAGTCAGGTTCAGGGAGACTTTAATTGACTTGTTAGAGATTTATGTTTAGTTAGTTTTGATTTATGATCATGATGGATGATCAGGATTCATTTTATTTCAGTTGTAGTAGGGATTATGATTTTTGTTGATGTTTTAATTGAAGAAATTTTTAAGTTCGGATTTTAGTATGCCTTAAATGCTTTAACAGGATGGTTGTTTGAGTGAGTCACATGCCAAGATCTCACATCCTCCTAGGTGGGGTTTTGGGGCATGACAATACACAAATGGCATAGCACTAGGACAAGATAGAACCCTAACAACACACCCTAGGCTATGACAGGCATGGGCTAAGTGAAGCTCTTCAGGTCTTCCTTTCTCAGCCAAACGGTTTTAGTAGTTTGATTGACCCTTTGGTCTCTAACCGTTTCAGTTAAGATAGGTATGACCTTTTGCCTCTTCCTCCTGTTCCTCCTTTTCTAGGATTGAGTCCTACAATTATGGCGGGCATAATGGTTCTCCCCGTTATCTCCTTTATATCTAGCATAAGGAGTGTCATGACCATGCCACTGTCTAGAGTTGTGAGTAATTTTCATCACATCTGCACACAAACTCCTAGACTTCTCCACTAGGACCTCAACTCTCTTGTGAAGATTCCCATTAAACTTATGTTGGTTCCTTGAACCATGATTGGACATTCTTCAAAATTTAGGACATCGAGGCTTAATATGACCCTTCCCTCCATATTTGTAACATATAGGAATGAATTTCTGAGTAGAAGAGTCTTTCCCTTTAGCAGGAGGACACCTTTCAGCACCAGGCTCAGTGTTCGGGGTGGATGGAGTTCCCTTCTTATCTCCACACCTCTGATTTTGCTCAAGATCAGCCAACTTGATTTTAAGACTTGTCTTTTTATCAAGATAAACATGCAAATTAGATTCATGAAGTTGAGTCTTGGCAAGGAAGGAAGCCTTCTCTTCCTCAAGCTGTGACACAAGAGCTCTCAACCCTGAAGCCACTTGGTCTAAGGCATCTTTTTCCATTTCAATAGATTTGATCTTTTTGGACATGGAAAACTGAACCTTTTTCAGCTTTAGGCATTCCTAAAATAGTTCATCATAAGCTGCCTCGAGGTCTCCCTCAGAATCTAAGTCATTCTGGCTCTCATCATCCTCCTTACCATCACTATGTTGTTGGTCACTCACAACTTTTGAAGAAGATTCTTCAACCCCAGACAAAGATGCAGTGAAGGCCACATAACCCCTAGTCTCCTCACAAGAAGAACTATCTGATTCCTCAAATTCAGATTCACTGTCATCCATTGCCTTGCCCTTAAATTTTTTCTTATTAGAACACTCGGCGGTAATATGGCCATAGTCTTGGCATTCATAGCATTGAAAACCATGGGGTTTCTTGTCCACACTTTTAAGATGTTTCTTATTTTCAAAGTGCTTGGATTTGGGCTTTTCAAAAGATTTTTGTCCTTTCAGATTGAATCTCTTATTAAGTTTCAAATTTTTTTTAAATTTCTTTGCAAATAAAGCGAACTCTTCTTCTTCATCCTTATAGTCACTATTTGAACCATCTATGGATTCCTTGAAGGATTTCAAGGCAATGGATTTTGGTTTCTTAGATGGGTTCAGATTTAACTCATAGGTTTGCAGAGAACCAACCAACTCTTCAAGTTTGAGAGTATCAACATTTTTGGTCTCCTCGATGGTGGTAACCTTCGATCGAAATTTCTCAGGTAGAGACCTCAAAATTTTTCTAATAATTTTGGACTCAGGATTTTTTTCCCCTAGATTGAAGCTAGAATTGACAATGTCACTCAGATTAGCATAAAAACTGTCAAAAGTTTCATTATCATCCATTATCAACTTTTCAAAGTTAGGGGTAAGCATTTGAAGTTTGGAGATCTTGATAGTTGTAGTGCCTTCATGGGTAATTTGAAGAATGTCCCATGCCTCCTTCGAAGTGTCACATTTAGAAATACATTGAAATTCTTCGAGTGTGATAGCGGCGAAGAATGCATTTAGACCCTTACTATTCCATCTACAACTTTCAAGTTCTACATTGGTCCATTAGAAGAAGGTTTAGTGATGGTCTAGTCATATATGGTCTTTGTTGGATGGGTCCAACCTTGTTCAATGGAGAACCATACTCTCTCATCTAATGATTTTAGAAATGCACTCATTCGAGCTTTCCAATAGGCATAATTATTCCCATCAAATAATGAAGGAATAGAGATGGATCCTCCCTCTCTTTGCAGATTCATATTCACCGAAAGAATTAGACAAGATCGCACTAATAAATTAGTGAACCTGCTTTGATACCAATTGAAAAAATTCGGTGAACCTCAAATCCAAGGTTTGAGTTGAGAATCTCATGGCGAGACCTAATCCAGCCATGAGAATCCACTAAGACAAAGTAAACAAGAACTTACAAGACTCGAACTTGACTCCTTCGGACTCGATACTACGATCCTTCAGTTCTTACTCTTCCACGCCTCAAAAAGTCATCACGTACTCTCAAGTCCTGTGATCAACCGCAGCCGCTCGTACTTCTCTTTGTGTCTCAAAAATAGTCCATGATCTTCTGATCGATCTCCATCAATGACAGCTTCAGATTCCACCGATCAAATCACACTACCACAATCCTTCTCGGATCGATCTCCTTCGTAAAGGCTCCGGAACACTTCGACCAAGTTGTTCTGTAACGCCCCAAAATACCTCTAGGAGTTAGGTGATAGTTTGGGCTCGTTACATACCATAACAACCATCCTGCAGAGCATACAAGGTAGATAAATAATGAACTGAAAATTTTCTTTAATAATTTAACCATATTCCAAGTACAACTGTTTACAATAACTGCATATAAACTGAAACATGTACAAGCAATCCTTCACCTGAGTTACAAACTCAAGTGATACAATATCCCCAGACATAAAACCCAAAATACATGTCTCTCTCACTCAACCTCACCATATGGCCACATCTCTAAACCCCTCATATCTGGGTGACAATCTGAGCAATCTCCTGCTCTCCATGAACCACCTTGATCCAAGGAATCGGAGTATAGAGATCTTATAGTGCACCTGCTGACATAAATGTACGGCTGAGCATGGAATACTCAGCGTATACATAATACTAACTAACCATATTACGATGCATTCACACACCATACAAGATACGGTTCATCCAAGTTTATACATGATCAGAGTGCGGAAGTTAAAACGAGATAACAGTTGCATAATCTTAAAATCATACTTCAAATCCTACATTAAGTTCGTGCTTTAACAATACGTATTTCATGTCTCTTATGAGCCTTGTGAGTTCCTTATGCATCTTATGAGGTTCTTAGCTTATGAGGTCCTTCTAATCAGTTATCTTATATTTGCGTTGAGGCATATGCTTTCTTGTGAACTTTCCTATGAGCTCGCTTGTGAGTTCTTGTGAGTTTGCTTGTGAGTTCTTGTGAGCATACAAGTTCTTATAACCTTTCTTGTGAGCATACGAGTTCTTATAATCTTTCTTGTGAGCATATAAGTTCTTACGAGTTCTTGTGAGCATACGAGTTCTTATAACCATTCTTGTGAGCATACGAGTTCTTACAATCCTTCTTGTGAGATTTCTTATGAGCCTTATGAGATTTCTTGTGAGCTTTCTTGTGAGATTTCTTATGAGCCTTATGAGATTTCTTGTGAGCTTTCTTGTGAGATTTCTTATGAGCCTTGTGAGATTTCTTGTGAGCTTGTGAGCTTCTTGTGAGCTTGCTTTCATGGAAACAGATGATAGTGCCCGTACCTGGTCTTAGTACACTAAACATCCTTTCATATTTCTTTATTCTTGCTTGGAGATAGATACTAGTACCCGTACCTAGTCTTAGTACACTGGTATCCTCTCATACTTTCTTAGAAACAGATGTTAATGCCCGTACTTGGTCTTAGTACATTAACATCTTTTCATACTTATCTTAGAGACGTATACTAGTGCCCATACTTGGTTTTAGTACACTAGCATACTTTCATGTACTCGTGAGCCTTGTAAACAGATACTAGTGCCCGTACCTGGTCTTAGTACAGTAGCATCCTTCCATATACTCTTGAGCTTGTGAACTTGTGAGCCTGTGAGTATTTCCTTCTTGTCTTATAAGCTTCCATTTGTTCTTACGCGTTTTCTTCCTTTTCTTAAGAATGTTCTTATGAACTTAACTTATGATTTCACCTTCTCTTTGTCTTTTGAACTTTCTTATAATTCTTCGTATACCCTTACTTATGAACTAGATGTACATACTAGCGTTTATCTTTCTTAACGTACTTAAAGTCTTATCCTTGTCTTGTAGAATTCACTCTTGTCTTGTTCTTATTTCATGGAAATCACTCTTGTCTTGTCTTGGTTTAATTCCACATGATTATACTTCAAAAAAAACTAGGTTTCTACGTGAATACGTGCTTGTGTATAGGGAATGGTGAACATCATAATGTCATGAGAAGATTGAAAGACCATCATATCGCATTTCCCAACTTTCTATAAGCATACGAGATTTTAAGGAAACACATAAAGCATATTGGCAAAATTACCAAATCTGGGAAAAATCCCTAATTCATATTTCATAGTCTTAGTTCTAAATTCCATATGTGCATTTCGTCAAGCATCTTGCATTCAACCTTTCCTTAAGGCTTTTACTTACATTTTCATCATCCACATTTCCTCAAACATCTTGTGTGCATTTCTTTTTCTTATGAGTGCCTCACCCTTTCCCATTTTTCATCATACATCAACCATCATATTCATAATATGTAATTTATTATAACCAATTAAGCTACACATCTTAATGTTGTCTCAATATAATTTACATCATGATTTCTACCGAAGGATTACTAAAATTGAATGTATATCAAAGCATTGTAACAAGGGAGGTTGGTAGAATGTATCTATCTTAGGGGATAAAATCCCTTTGATCCAAGGCTTGAGAAAGCTTGAGGAAGCTTGTAGGAGAGAACCCGGAGCTTGAGGATGAAGATCCAAGCTTTAGTGGTGCGTGGGAACGAGATCCAAGCTTGAGGATGCTTAGGAAGTGATGATTCGAGCTCCTCTTTGATCTTCTCACGAAATCCCCTTTGTGGTCGTTTCCTTGTGGTTTTGTTCTTGAGGAAAGCCTTGGTGTGCACGATTCTTGCTCCCCTTTTTGGTCTTGAGAAGATTGGAGATTGAATTTGGGGGTTTCCTTGATCTTGAGAGAAACCCCCCTTTTTGGAAACCTAAGTTTCCCTATTTTTCTCTCAAAAAGTCCTTCTCTAGGTGTTAGAAACCTTGGTCCCCCAAAAATGGGGTATATATAGGTGCTTGGGTTGAGAAAAACCCTAAAAAAAACATTTCTGGGCAATCTCGCTTGAGTGGGCTTCCATCTCGCTCGAGCGGGTTGCTCCCGATACTCAAAAACTCATTTTTGGTCGATCTCGCTCGAGCGGGTTTGGATCTCGCTAGAGCGAGTTTGTCTGCAAAAATGTGCTTCGGGATTTTGGCCATAACTTTTGACTCGGTGGTCTGATTTTGACAATTCAACTTGCGTTGGATTCTTCTTTTAAAGGGGAACAACTTTTATGTTTTATAGAACTCCTAATTTTGAGATTTGTATGGTCCAAATGGGTCCACGAGTGAACTGGTCCAAGACTAACTTCTGAATTTGCAGCAGACCCATCTTCAGTAAATCCACCTTTCACCTAGCTTCGACTCACAATTGGGAAAAGTGATAAACATGACTATAGAAGAGGGTTTTGATACCTTTCTAATGGCTCATGAATCACTCAATTCAGATAAGCGACGACGACACTAGAGGTCTCACAAGTTGAGGGTTGTTAAGACCTCACTCATCCTTTAACACGTAGGACCCTTCCTTTTTTATATTTTTAACACCCATAACACCAAGGCGGGTTCTCTAGTACCCTTACACACCATAAATCCTATAATAAACTCTTCACATTATTCACACGTGCCTAGGGAACCTTGAACCTCACAAGCACTGTTTATAACACTTTTCACAGCACTATTTACTTACAACCCTTTAAGTACTTAGGGTATTTATATACCCTTGCTTTTACCTACTTAGAGTATATTTATACTCCCTTTTTGAGACTCAATACACGCACATAAAACCCTCACTTGGCTTACCATACTACCAAGAATAAAATGGAAGGCTTTAGGTCTTTATAAACACAATACAAGGGCACTATTCACTAACACTGTTCATAGTATAGTGAACATGAATTCTGGGGTTCTACATGTTCTATCTAGAATGGGTTGATGGTTTTATAAAAATCAAAACCTAGATGGACTCCTTCAATGGACAAGTCCAAACAACCAAGTATGAAGCTTTAGGCTTGCAAACTCTACGTTGAAAGCAACCAACAAAGGGGAGGAGAACACTAAGATTCCATAGTTTTTATGAACTCTAGAAGGAGTTAAAAACCCTCTCTATACTCTCCTAAATTTGTTCTCCATGAACTAGAGGGGTTCACACTTTATAGTGAACCACAAACAATGTTTGGAAGTTGCTAAAAGTGATCAAAAACCAAAGAGACAAGTAAAAAACCTGATTTGGCAAAATTCCCATATAAGGGTCGACCCTGGGAGTCACTTGGATTGATCCAACATGCCACTTCGGTCGACCGAAAGTTCTTCCAGGGTCGACCCTCATTATTTTGACTCTCTGCCCATTTTTCCCATACAAAATTTAGGATACTCAGGGTCAACCGTAAGTGGTTAGGGTTGACCTTAAGGTGATAACCTAATTTTAAAAATTCATTTTCAGCCCTTGTTCCCTTCAAAAAAATTGTAGCTCTCTTCGACATGGTCGTTTTGATATATTATGGAGCAAAATCTGAGCTACGGTTTGGCAGATATGCCACCTACAAGAAACCTAGGTTTTTTGAAAAATTTCAGCATTTTGAACTTATTTTGCACTGCATATCTAATCACCTAGGGTTTGTATGATTAGTCTAGGTCACTTACCACCTAAGGTATCATGTTAAGTTTATTCTAAGTCAATTCCCACCTATAGTAGTATGGTATCTAGGTCACTTACCATCCTATGAAGGAAATGATCAACTGAGTCTTCAACGGGTCTTCTTCAGCCTTCAACTTCACTTGTCGTGGATGCTTGAAGGAATGACACAAGACAAACACCTAGACACTTAGACTTAATTTTTTTGACACCGGAATATGCCAACAAAAAAAAAGGATTTACAACCTTCTCCAACTAGAACTCGCACTTGCTCAACTTAGCATACAGGCTATGCTCTCGAAGAGTTTGCAATGTAAGGCGGAGATCTCTTGCATGATCATCCCGTGTCTTTTAATACATAAGGATATCATCGATGGACATGATCACATATTGATCGAGAGATGATCTGAATACCCAGTTCATCAAGTCCATGAAAGCAACTGGCACATTCGTCAGACCAAAAGACATGACCAGAAACTCATAGTGCCCATACCGAGTCCTAAAAGAAGTTTTCGGAATGTCTTCGCCCTTGATCTTCAATTGATGGTTCCAAATCAAAGATCAATCTTCAAGAAGAACCTTGCTCCATTTAGTTGGTCGAACAAGTCATCTATCCAAGGTAATGGATGACGATTCTTGATCATGACCTTGTTCAGCTGCCTATAGTCAATGCACATTCGCATCGATTCATCCTTCTTCATGAAGAGTACAAGAGCTCCCCATGGTGAAACACTCGACCAGATGAAGCCAAGGCCCTGTAATTCTTCTAATTGCTCCTTAAGCTTAATAGGGGCCATCCTGTATGGAGCCCTAGAAATCGGAGTAGTAACAGGAGTAAGCTCAATAGCGAACTCTATCTCTCGATCCGGAAGCAATCCTGGTAACACCTCTGGAAACACGTCCAGGAACTCACTCACTATCGGAATGGCTGAGGAGTCTCGCACTTCTAAACTCGAGAGACTAAGGGCTATAAAGCAAGCGATGTCTCTACTCCGAATCCCTCAAAATTGAAACTGCTTCACACCCTCTGGCATGAAGTCTACCCTCTTTTCAAAACATACTACATGCCCACGGTGAGTTGAGAGCCAATCCATCCTGAGGATGACATCAAAGTCCAAGTCTTGGAACTCAAGGATGATTAGATCGACTGGCAACTCATGCTGCTCAACTTACACTACATAACTCCGATACACTTTGTCTGTATTAACCAATTTGTTGAGCAGAGTCGAAAGGGACAACTCTTGGGGTAACCGACTAGGCTCTGAGGCAAAGCCCTTAGCAAAGCTTGGCGAGACAAAAGAATGCGATGATCCAGTGTCAATCAACACTCGGTCTAAACACTCGCTAATGAGTAAGGCAATTGAATTTTTAAACTAACTTACGTCAATAAATTTCACAAGTCATACATATTATAGAGGTAAAATGTTTGTACAAGCATGTATATACATCACATACAATCGACATTTCATAAATTTAAACAACTTGACTTGAGCATACCTTGCACAACATCATCTGATGCATGTGCATCTTGCTCGGTCATAGTGAAAACCCATCCCTGATTCGCCTAGAGAGGCGGCTGGGTGGGCCGTGGAGGTCTAGAAGCCTGTGAAGACCCCTGTTGTGTCGTTGGCCTAAGTGGAGGTCGGAATCCTTGAGGTGTGGCCTACAACTGCCTCTTCGGGCAATCCCTGATCACGTGGCCCTGTTCGCCGCAATGGAAGCAACTACCTGAGAGTTTACTGTCGCGACCCAAAACCCACCCTAGGAGTTAGAGTGAACTTTGGATGACTAATCATGGCTTACATGACTTGCTTGACAAACTAACCTGCAAAAACCCACAGAGCATATACAATAGAGGACATTATAGCGGAAACATAACCATAAAGCACAGCGAAAGTCTACCAAACCTCTATGTATATACATACGCAAATCCAAGTTTATACAAAAAGTAACCATAAGAAAGTGCGGACATGCCCGCCAAAATACATAAATCTAACTCTCATCTCACCCACAGCTAATCCACTCAGAATCTAACACCACCTACAGATAACCCTCTACGGGAGGTTCCTCCAAAGGCTCCTCAACGTACTCCTCTTCCACCCATGGACCAGGAGCACAAACATCAAATGGAGCAGCAGCTCCCTCAGAACCTGCCGACATAAGAAGTACGGCTGAGCATGGAATACTCAGCGAGTACTAAGCACTAACCAACAGTCATAGCATACGGATAGCATACATAAAGCAGGAGCAATTCATATATGTTAGACAGAAACAATTATATCATACAAGGAAGTAAAGCAATTCATAATCATGCCTGCATTTCGTAGAAAGCCGATAAATCTTCTTGAAAACATCGTGCACTTGACTTGACTGGAAATATCTTTTAGTACTTGAAAGCTTGTCTTGTCTATCTTGCTTGATTCTTGTATGTCGTGTCATGTCATGTCATGCATGCTTGCTTGTGATCATATGACTTGTGAGATACACTTGTGAGATGCACTTGTGAGATGCCTTGAGAGATGCCTTGAGAGGGAAGGGAGACCCTTGTTTATGCAATGCACTTGCGAGGGAAGGGAGACCCTTCTTTATGCAATGCACTTGCGAGGGAAGGGAGACCCTTCTTCATGATATGTATGTACTTGCGAGGGAAGGGAGGCCCTTCTTCATGATATGCACTTGTGAGAGAGGGGAGACCCCTCGTGGAATGTTGGTTCTTGTCTTCTTGTGAAAAGCGAGGTAAAACATATCGTAGGATATGTCCCACCTCTAACCATGTTCTTGAAAACCTCGATAAATCATGCCATGCATGCCGTGCTCGTGGGAACCGTGTACATACTTGCATTTAAATTTAAACATGACATTTGGGTAATTTCACAACACTTATAACATCAAAGATTAAGCAATTCAATATTCATAGCATTTAGGGAAAGCAGGAAACACACTATCATAGGCCCTAGCAATATTCAGAATTTCTTAAGCATGCATTTCCTAATTCACAGCTCACTTTATTCACCTTGGCATTTCATCAAACATGGTGTGTTCATTATGGATTTACCCTACAACATGCTTTTCTAGATGGGTTTTACTCAAATCATACATGTATGTTCATTATTGGAACAATGCCCTTCCCCATTTATTCATCACGCACAACCATTGGAATCCAATCGCCCATTCCATCTCCATTCACCATTCACCATTTACCATTCACCATTCACCATTCGTCCATCTCATAGCACATGAGTAAATGAAAGAAATCAAAAGAAATAAAGGGGAGAAGAGGAACTATAACTAGGAGTGTAGTAAAAAGTACCGACCTTGAAGAGATGAGGAAGAAATCCCTCTTTCCAAATGACTGTGAGTTGCTGCCCTAGCTTCATTCGCGAGCTCCACGAATGCTTGAACCGAAATCTTGAAGGAAAACCGGATTGGAAGTGATCTAGGGTCTCAAAACCCTTTGATTTCTCTCCAAAATGGAAATCCTAGGTCAGGAATCGCCTTCACCCCTTTCTCCTATTCTCTCAAACTCTCTAAGTGTCGAATGATGCCCTAAAGGCTCGGGTTAAACTCTTAAGGTAAGAGTGGACCGACCAAAAGACCATAATACCCTTACTGGAATTTCTGTAAAAACACGAGGACCGTGAATAGTGCTGAACACGTTGTGCTGTGAACAGTGCTGAACACGTTGTGCTGTGAACAGTGCTGAACACGTTGTGCTGTGAACAGTGCCGAACACGTTGTGCTGTGAACAGTGCTAAACACGTTGTGCTGTGAACAGTGCCGAACACGTTGTGCTATGAACAGTGCTGAACACGTTGTGCCGTGAACAGTGCCGAACACGTTGTGCTGTGAACAGTGCTGAACACGTTGTCCGTTGTGAAGGGTGTCGAACCCGTTGTCACGTTGTGTCGTGCATAGTGCTGAGCCCGTAGTCCGTTGTCTTAATTACAACGTGCCCGTTGTGCTGTACAACGTACCCGTTGTGAGTTGTACAACGTGCCCGTTGTGAGTTGTACAACGGATGCACAACGAATACGTTATCTGCTGCGCGACGGATGCACAACGAATACGTTATCTGCTGTGCGACGGATGCACAACGAATACATTATCTGCTGTGCGACGGATGCACAACGAATACGTTATCTGAGTACGCCCTTAGCGCCTTCCGAGCTACGTCCTTAGCGCCTTCCAAGCTACGATTTCCTACAGGTCCAGACTGTTTTGGCCATATCTTTTGACTCGTTCATCCGATTTTGACGATTGAACTTGCATTGTGTTCGTACTTCGAAAAGGAACATTTCTGACATTTTGAAATTTCTAAATTCTTCCTTATTTATTAATTATACCTCATAAAAAGGCAAAATGACAACGAAAGTGTCATGTATTAAGCATGAAAAAGTCTGGGGCTCTACATCCTCCCCCCCTTACAAAAATTTTATCCTCGAAATTCAGACTATACTTGCATTACAAATCAAAACAGAATTACAGTCATATACAAACTCATTCCATTAATTCTGGGTACTTTGCTTTGACTTCGGCTTCACGCTCCCATGTAGCTTCTTCCCGAGCATGGTGTTGCCATTGCACAAGAACCAAAGGGATTGCCTTGTTGCGAAGCACCTAATCTCTTCGATCCAAAATCTGAACCGGCTTTTCAATCAAGGTGAGATCCTCTTAAATCTCCAACGGTTCCAAGTCTATGACATGCGAAGGATCCGTAATGTACTTCCGAAGCATAGACACATGGAAGACGTTGTGAACTGCGGCCATGTGAGGTGGAAGAGCTACACGATAAGCAACTTCACCAACCCATGTGATAATCTCAAAAGGCCCAACATACCGAGGACTGAGCTTGCCACACTTGCCAAATCTCATGATCCCTTTGCTAGGAGATACTTTCACAAAAACTTGATCCCCTACTTGAAACTCCAAGTCCCTACGGCGTGTGTCCGCATAGCTTTTCTGGCGGTCTTGAGCGGCTTTCAATCGATCCAGGATGATCTTAACTGTGTTTGCAGTTTGCTCAATCAACTCCGGACCAAGTACTTTCCTTTCTCCTACCTTATCCCAATAGAGAGGAGACCTACAACTTCGCCCATACAAGGCCTCAAATGGTGCCATTTGAATACTTGCTTGATAGTTGTTATTATAGGCGAATTCAACCAAAGGCAAGTGCTCTTCCCAACTGCCTCTGAAATCCAACATACAAGCCCGAAGCATGTCTTCAATGACTTGGTTCACTCTCTCGGTTTGTCCATCCGTTTGTGGATGAAAAGTGGTGCTAAAATCAAGTCTGGAACCCATAGCCTCTTGGACAATTTTCCAAAATCTTGACGTGAATCTTGGATCCCGATCCGACACAATACTAACGGGCACTCCGTGCAACCTCACCACTTCCTTGATGTACAAAGCGGCTAACTGACTAGAGTTGAAAGTAGTTCGGTAAGGTAAGAAGTGAGCGGACTTCGTCAAACGATCCACTACTACCCATATCGCATCTGAGCCCCTTGCCGTCTTTGGCAAGCCAACTATGAAATCCATGGATATGTTCTCCCATTTCCACTCGGGAATAGGAAGGGACTGTAATAGACCTGCGGGCCGCATGTGTTCTACTTTCACCTGCTGACACACCAAGCACCGTGCTACATATTCCGCAACCTCCCTCTTCATATTCCGCCACCAAAAGTGACTCTTGAGGTTCCGGTACATCTTTGTACCCCTTGGATGCACTGTGTACTTCGAACGGTGTGCTTCATCCAAAATCTCTCTTCGAAGATCTGCATTGGCTAGGACGCACAACCTTCCCTTGAATGTGATAACACCCCGACTAGTGAGAGAGAAGTCCTCACTACCCTTAGCAACTTCCTTGTCCCGATAAGCCAACAATTCAGCATCCGTGGCTTGGTATTCTTGGATCAAATCTACAATGTATGGCCGAACCGTAACATTTGCCAAGGTAGGACTGTGGACAGAGTCATTCACACTGATGTCCAGATTTGCCAAATCTTCTAGTAGCTTCCATTCTTAAACCAACATATGTGCTAACAACCCTTGAGGTCTTCTACTCAAAGCATCAGCCACTACATTTGCTTTACCCGGGTGGTATTGAATGGTACAATCATAGTCTTTCAAAAATTCCATCCAACGCCTTTGCCTTAGATTCAGCTCCTTTTGGGAAAAGAGATACTTGAGACTCTTGTGATCCGTGAACACATAGAACTCCACCCCATAAAGGTAATGATGCCAGATCTTGAGTGCAAACACAACTGCTGCAAGCTCCAAGTCGTGCGTGGGATAATTCTTCTCATGCTCCTTCAATTGCCTTGATGCATAGGCAATGACCTTCTTGTGCTGCATGAGTACACACCCAAGTCCAACGTGGGAGGCATCACTATACACCTCATACCCATAAGGTCCAGATGGCACAGTAAGGACAGGGGCAGTAGTAAGCCTCTTCTTCAGTTCCGTGAAACTGCTCTCGCACTTATCACTCCATACAAACTTGGCGTTCTTCCTTGTCAGGTAAGTGAGCGGTGCTGCGAGGCTAGAGAAACCCTCCACAAATCTCCTGTAGTAGCCTGCCAATCCAAGGAAACTACGTATCTCTGTGACACTCTTGGGCCTCGCCCAACTCACGACTGCATCTATCTTCTTTGGATCCACCGAGATACCTTCTGCAGAAACAACGTGGCCTAGGAATGCCACCTCTTCCAACCAAAACTCACACTTGCTAAGTTTGGCGTATAGCTTGTGCTCTCTTAGCATTTCCAAAGCAAGGCATAGGTCGCGTGTGTGATCTTCTCGTGTCTGGGAATAGACCAAAATGTCATCAACAAATACAATCACGCACCTATCAAGATATGGCCGGAACACCCGGTTCATCAAATCCTTAAAGGCTGCCGGCGCGTTCGTGAGTCCAAAAGGCATCACCAAGAACTCGTAGTGTCCATACCGAGTCCTGAAAGCAGTTTTGGGAACATCTTCCGCCTTAATCTTCAACTGGTGATAACCCGATCGAAGATCTATCTTCGAGAAAAATCTCGCTCCCTTCAACTGATCGAACAAGTCATCAATCCTAGGCAAGGGATACCTATTCTTTATAGTGACTTTGTTCAATTGCCTGTAATCGACGCACATCCGCATCGAGCCATCTTTCTTCTGAACAAACAACACCGGGGCACCCCACGGTGAGATACTTGGTCGAATGAAACCAAGACCTTGTAATTCTTCCAACTGGGTCTTCAACTCCTTGAGTTCAGTAGGGGCCATTCTATATGGAGCTCTGAAAACAGGAGCTGTGCCTGGTGCAAGCTCGATCACAAACTCAATCTCCCTATCTGGAGGCAATCCTGAAAACTCCTCTGGAAATACATCCAGGAACTCACTCACAACCGGAATAGTCGATGAGTCCTTTGTCTCGGGGTTAGCTAAGCTCAACGCCGCAAAATGAGCAACATATCTACTTTTCAACCCGCGAAAGTGGAATGGTTTTCCTTCTACCGGCTTGAAGAGTACCATTTTCTCAAAGCAAGCTACATGCCCATGATGTGCTGCTAACCAATCCATTCCCAATATGACATCAAAGTCTTGGAATCCAAGGACGATGAGATCAACCGCCAACTCGTGGCTTCCAACTTGGACCACACTATTTCTATACACTTTATCTGCCAATACTGTTTTGCCGAGAGGAGTTGAAATGGCTAACTCCGGTTCTAGCTGACTTGGTTCTACAGAAAAACCTTCTGAAAAACTCGGCGAGACAAATGAATGAGTAGACCCAGTATCAATCAACACTCGAGCCAAACACTCATTGACTAGTAGGGTTCCTGAAATTTTAACTAGCGAAGTTAATCCATGCATCAACAGTGTATACATGTAGGTATATATACATATATAACATGCCAAGTACATACACAGAGAATAGAGCATAACATAAAAATCACGAATAAAGAATTTAACTCTAACTGCGTACCTTGCACCACATCGTCAGATGCAAGTGCATCACCCTCTGTCAAGGCAAATACACGCCCCTGGTTTGCCTAGCGAGACTGAGGTGTAGACCGGGTAGTCTGAGATGACGCCTGATATGATCCTGTTGGGCGTGCTGGTGGACTAATCCCCTGAGACTGGCCTGGTAAATGCCGACTGGGGCAATCCCTGATCATATGGCCCTGGCGACCACAATGAAAACATCCACCCGATGCCCTTCGGCAATCCCCTGCCGGGTGCCTTCGGCCGCATAACGTGCAGACCTCGTGTGCATAAGTCGGAGGGGCCGGAGGTGGAGCATACCTCATCGTCTGAGGTGCAACAGGCCGTGGGGCAGGAAGAGCCTGAGGTCTCGGTGCCAGAGGCACATACTGCCGGGGAGCTGGAGGCGCATAAGATGGCCTCATCGGTGGTGCTGGCCACTCATACTGATAAGGACCAGTCCGGGCCTGCCTCTCTAGAGGTGCTGGACTACTGGATTGGCCTCTCGCCAACTCCCTCTTCTTGGGCACTGTCTCTGAATTGGCCTCGACCAATAAGGCCTTGTCTACTGCCTCAGGGTAGGTAGCATGCCTGAAAATGGAAACCTTCTCCATAATCACATCCTTGAGCCCTTGCTCAAATCTTCTCGCCTTCATTGCCTCAGTAGCAACCATATGAGGCGCAAATCTCGACAACTCTGAGAACTTGGCCTCGTATTGTGCCACCGACATCAAACCTTGCTCAAGGTTGATGAATTCTCTCTCTTTCTTTTCCCGTGCTCCAATCGGAAAATACTTCTTGTAAAAAGTATCCTTGAACTCCTCCCAAGTCCAAGGTTGACCCTGCATGGTCAAATCTCGCATCCTCAATGCGGACAACCACCAATGGTGGGCTTCGCCCTCTAGCATGAAAGCTGCCCATGCTACTCTCTCCTCCTCTGTAGGTGAGAGGACCGTAAAGATCTTCTCCATCTGGAGGATCCATGCCTCCGCAGCAAGAGGGTCCACACTCCCATGCAAGGATGGAGGCCTCAATCTCCTGAATGCCTCAACTCCAGCGGTACGATGTACTGGAGCTGCGGGCGGTGGAGTAGGTGCCGCTAATGCCGGTATGGCCTACCGAGCTGCCAGTATGGCGAGTGTCTCAGCAATAGAGCTTAAGACCTGAGAGAGGTCCAGCTGCTCATCCTCATCTCTGGAAGAAGATGAAGCTCTGGTGTGTGGTCCACGACCCCGTGTGCCCCGCCTCATGACTAAAGTCCTGAGAACAATAGCACCACATGAGTCTAACTTGAAACCACAGTTTATTTCAATGCCATTTCACAATAATTCAATTTGTATTAGTTATATAATACTAATATACATCACATCAAGTCATCAGAGTATTCATCACATTATACTTATACTTTAGTGTTCTAGCGTACCTAGGACTGTACTTGGTTAAAGCAACCATTTTAGACTAAGACTAAAGTCTAGTCTTACACTTGGATCAAGACTCTCTTCCGACTTACTTTCTTCCTAACTTGTTTCCTAACATATGCTCTTGTCAAGCCGTGGTATAAGATTCTAAGTGACCCTAGAGACCTAAAGCCTAAGCTCTGATACCACTTCTGTCGCGACCCAAAACCCACCCTAGGAGTTAGAGTGAACTTTGGACGACTAATCATGGCTTACATGACTTGCTTGACAAACTAACCTGCAAAAACCCACAGAGCATATACAATAGAGGACATTATAGCGGAAACATAACCATAAAGCACAGCGGAAGTCTACCAAACCTCTATGTATATACATACGCAAATCCAAGTTTATACAAAAAGTAACCATAAGAAAGTGCGGACATGCCCGCCAAAATACATAAATATAACTCTCATCTCACCCACAGCTAATCCACTCAGAATCTAACACCACCTACAGATAACCCTCTACGGGAGGTTCCTCCAAAGGCTCCTCGACGTACTCCTCTTCCACCCATGGACCAGGAGCACAAACATCAAATGGAGCAGCAGCTCCCTCAGAACCTGCCAACATAAGAAGTACGGCTGAGCATGGAATACTCAGCGGGTACTAAGCACTAACCAACAGTCATAGCATACGGATAGCATACATAAAGCAGGAGCAATTCATATATGTTAGACAGAAACAATTATATCATACAAGGAAGTAAAGCAATTCATAATCATGCTTGCATTTCGTAGAAAGCCGATAAATCTTCTTGAAAACATCGTGCACTTGACTTGACTGGAAATATCTTTTCGTACTTGAAAGCTTGTCTTGTCTATCTTGCTTGATTCTTGTATGTCGTGTCATGTCCTGTCATGCATGCTTGCTTGTGATCATATGACTTGTGAGATACACTTGTGAGATGCACTTGTGAGATGCCTTGAGAGATGCCTTGAGAGGGAAGGGAGACCCTTGTTTATGCAATGCACTTGCGAGGGAAGGGAGACCCTTCTTTATGCAATGCACTTGCGAGGGAAGGGAGACCCTTCTTCATGATATGTATGTACTTGCGAGGGAAGGGAGGCCCTTCTTCATGATATGCACTTGTGAGAGAGGGGAGACCCCTCGTGGAATGTTGGTTCTTGTCTTCTTGTGAAAAGCGAGGTAAAACATATCGTAGGATATGTCCCACCTCTAACCATGTTCTTGAAAACCTCGATAAATCATGCCATGCATGCCGTGCTCGTGGGAACCGTGTACATACTTGCATTTAAATTTAAACATGACATTTGGGTAATTTCACAACACTTATAACATCAAAGATTAAGCAATTCAATATTCATAGCATTTAGGGAAAGCAGGAAACACACTATCATAGGCCCTAGCAATATTCAGAATTTCTTAAGCATGCATTTCCTAATTCACAGCTCACTTTATTCACCTTGGCATTTCATCAAACATGGTGTGTTCATTATGGATTTACCCTACAACATGCTTTTCTAGATGGGTTTTACTCAAATCATACATGTATGTTCATTATTGGAATAATGCCCTTCCCCATTTATTCATCACGCACAACCATTGGCATCCAATCGCCCATTCCATCCCCATTCACCATTCACCATTTACCATTCACCATTCACCATTCGTCCATCTCATAGCACATGAGTAAATGAAAGAAATCAAAAGAAATAAAGGGGAGAAGAGGAACTATAACTAGGAGGGTAGTAAAAAGTACCGACCTTGAAGAGATGAGGAAGAAATCCCTCTTTCCAAATGACTGTGAGTTGCTGCCCTAGCTTGATTCGCGAGCTCCACGAATGCTTGAACCGAAATCTTGAAGGAAAACCGGACTGGAAGTGATCTAGGGTCTCAAAACCCTTTGATTTCTCTCCAAAATGGAAATCCTAGGTCAGGAATCGCCTTCACCCCTTTCTCCTATTCTCTCATACTCTCTAAGTGTCGAATGATGCCCTAAAGGCTCGGGTTAAACTCTTAAGGTAAGAGTGGACCGACCAAAAGACCATAATACCCTTACTGGAATTTCTGTAAAAACACGAGGACCGTGAATAGTGCTGAACACGTTGTGCTGTGAACAGTGCTGAACACGTTGTGCTGTGAACAGTGCTGAACACGTTGTGCTGTGAACAGTGCCGAACACGTTGTGCTGTGAACAGTGCTGAACACGTTGTGCTGTGAACAGTGCCGAACATGTTGTACTGTGAATAGTGCTGAACACGTTGTCCGTTGTGAAGGGTTTCGAACCCGTTGTCACGTTGTGTCGTGCATAGTGCTGAGCCCGTAGTCCGTTGTCTTATGTACAACGTGCCCGTTGTGCTGTACAACGTACCCGTTGTGAGTTGTACAACGTGCCCGTTGTGAGTTGTACAATGGATGCACAACGAATACGTTATCTACTGTGCGATGGATGCACAACGAATACGTTATCTGAGTACGCCCTTAGCGCCTTCCGAGCTACGTCCTTAGCGCCTTCCGAGCTACGATTTCCTACAGGTCCAGACTGTTTTGGCCATATCTTTTGACTCGTTCGTCCGATTTTGACGATTCAACTTGCGTTGTGTTCGTACTTCGAAAAGGAACATTTCTGACATTTCGAAATTTCGAAAATCTTCCTTATTTATTAATTATACCTCATAAAAAGGCAAAATGACAACGAAAGTGTCATGTATTAAGCATGAAAAAGTCTGGGGCTCTACATTTACGGCACTCTCCTGCCCTGTGCCTCTTGCCACATATGGCACACTCATCAAAGGAAAATGACGTCGAGGAAACTGGCCGCGCATACCTAAGGCCCGGTGAAATGATAAAGTGCGGTGCCTGTGGGGTAGCAAGAGAAGGCCTCTGAGCCTGCATAGGCATAAAATTCTGGAACGGAGTAGTCCTGGCCCTCTTCTCAGGAGGTGCTAAGCCAATTGACTATCCTTTGGACATGCCGCTTCCGAAGCCACTGTCCCTGCTCTTGAGAAATTCCACAGAATTCCTCTCAGTGATCTTCGCCTTCCCTACAATATCTTTCCAGGTCTCCACCTGAAACATAGAAACCCGATCTCGGATCAAAGACCGTAATCCATCCTCAAACTTTCTGACTCACATACTCTCTGTAGTGATCAGATGTGGAGCAAACCTCGACAATCCAACGAACTTCGCCTCATAGTCGGCTACGCTTGCCTCTCCCTGCTCGAGAAGTGCAAACTCCCTCATCTTCTATTCCCTAATAAACCTAAGGAAGTACTGCTCGTAAAATGTATCCAAAAACTCTCCCCATGTCCAGGGTTCTCCTGCCTTGGACACATCCCTTTGTCTCTGGGTCGCTCTCCACCAGTGTTCGTCTTCGCATTTTATCACAAAGGAAGCCCACTCAACACGCTGCTCATCAGTGCAGCGGAGCACCCAAAAAGTCTTTTCCAACTGCTTGATCCATGCTTTCGCAGCCATGGGATCAAGGGTCCCATAGAAAGTAGGAGGCCGTAGTCTCCTGAAGGTCTTGAGCCCCACAGTGTGATGTACGGGATCCAGTTTTCCACATAAATTTTTATCTGGATTCCCTTCACTGACTGGTTGGCTGGGTATTTCTGGGTGCTGGCTGAGACTGAGCGGCTAGAGCCGGTAATCTGATTGGTGCTATGGGAGCCACCATCTGTACATCTTCTTTCCTTCTTTGATCCCTAGGACCACTATTTCTGCTGACTGGTGTTGTCGTTCTGGGGGAGTGAGCCCTAAACTGGAGTGAATAGCTTTACTCTTGATGACAGTCTTAATGCGGTCATCTGTTTTGACAATGGTGCCGAAGTCTACAACTGGTAATGTTACCATCAGAGTAAAGTAGGGTTGTTTCAGGGTGCCCATAAACATGCTTGTTAATTCTTCTTAGGGAATCGGAGTAGGGATTTTCGTTGCCATCTCCCTTCATCGGGTAGCATATTCTAGGAAAAATTCATTGTTACGCTGGTTCATCTGTTCCAACTAGCTTCTCTGAGGTCGAAGTTCTTGATTGAATAAATATTGTTTTACAAAGATGTCCATGGCGTCTTACCAAGTCTTGATCCACTGCTTGTCCACTGACATCCACCAAGGTAGGGTTGCTCCCTTCAGACTCTTTTAGAAGTATTGAATGAGAAGAGGTTGATTTTTGTTCTGTTGGAGCATGTCTCGTAGGTACAATTACAGATGTTGCTTTGGATAGCCTGTGTCATCATATTTGTCAAAGTCAGGTAGTTTGAAACCAGGGGGAACAACATCTCTAAATGAGAAAGTCAGATCTTCTAATGATAGACTGGAGCTGGATGATGCCTCTTTCATTCACCTCATTTCTTCCTTCATCTGTTTGATCTCTTTATGCTGGTCCCTGAGGGATGAGGCAGGGTCTGAAGACGATGGCCTGTCCTGGTTGACATAAGAAGCCTTGGGTTGCTATGCCCCATCAAATTGTTCATATTCTGCTTCACCTCCACTTGGTGCGGGTCTGGGGTTAGGAATGATGATGGGAATAGGTTGTGGTTCTAGGCACGGTTGTTTAGAGGATTCTCTGGTTAGGTTTCGGGTAGGAGGTTCCTCGATTCATACACCAATAAGAATCTTCAGGGATTCGAGAACACTATCGAGCTTAGCCTGTATGGCTGCGATGTCTGTATCGTGAGACTGCAAGATCTTACTGGTTCTCCATTGTTAATCAGAAGGTTCTATCATTGATTCCGATTGGCATTCAGGAGAGGTGGTGCTAGATGCTTCTTCAGTGATTGACACCTCGGTCAGAACTACGTCTAATGCTGCTGCTTTTGTGAGAATTATAGTCATAGAGTGAGTCATGGGTCGGCTCATGCAACTGAAAAGAAAGTAACGGCTAAACATGAATATGCATGATGTGCCAGAAAGAAGATGCTAGAAAGGATTTTTCATTGATGCATGCTAGTGAAGTATAGGACTATGCAACTTAAGAAAAGAAAAGGACTCTATCCTAGGCAGGTCCTTCAGGGATTGCGAAGTCAAGTGATCGGGGCACACTGTTAAGGTCTATGATTTGCTATTGGAGGGATGTGATCTCAACCTCCATGTTATCAATTGTCTCAGTAGCGTTGAACATTTGAGATCCGAACTGGTGGATGTGGGTGGTCATCTTAACCTTTGCACTATCTAGTTGCTCTTGGTAGAAGTGCAGTTGGGCTCTGATGATGACTGTTTTTCTAGCATTACCTCTACGTTTCTTCTGAAAAGATCAAACAGTCTGCTCGAGCTGCTCGACATATCCCTGCATTGCTTGAAGTTCGTGGTCTCGCTCTGCTTCCTGCAGCCTGAATACTTGTTGGGCTTTCCGTAGCCTTCTCTCATTCTCTTGGATCTGTAGCTGCCTCTCCAGGAATATATCTCTCTCGGGGAACCACCATTTCAACTATTGGTATGGTTCCTTTTGACAGAGCTAAAACTAGTGTGGGCAGTTCTCTTAGTACTGGCATACTGGATGGAATGGAAGGATCTTCCACCCAAAGTCGGTATACTGAATCAGTAGGTGGTTATGCTGTAACCACAAAATCTGGCCATTGTTCTCTTCTGAAAGCAACGTGTGACGCATTCATTGTGCACTGTGAAATTGACACAATCATTTCCCTACTAATCTATCACTGGGATATGTTGAGGAAGTCCAAACTGACGAAGGACTCAGAGTGGTTCATATACTGCTGAGCCGATTAGACCAATGAGGATCATGCATCGTCTTCAGGACTAACCACTCATATTTCCATGTGATCTCCTCATCTGACAGGCTTTGGAGAAGCTGGTAAAGAGTTCTGACATCGGTAGACACAATCTGTCCTTGATTATGAGAAATCATCTTGGGTAGACTGTAAGCTTCACAGAGATCGGTAGGCACCGAGATGATTGTAGGCAGGTATCCTACTAACCATAGGTGCAAGAGTGGTGCATTGGCATAGAAGATGCCCCTTCGACGGTTGACAGCTTGGTTGAGTGCCTTGAGAAGCTCCATAAGGATAACTGGGACAACTGTTCTGGAGCTGCGTATATCTTTGATTACCCCTACCAGTACTGAATCGATGATGGTGCAGCACTTCTGTAGGACCAACTAAGACATGACTATCAGTGCAAAAGCATTGAGACCAGAAATTCAGCTATTATGGTGTGAGGGTTCTACTTGCGGCTTTACTGATCTTCTAGATATTTTACAGGTATCTGATCATAAGAGCCGTTAGGACCGTGCTGCAAGCAGGCGGGCTTGATATACAAAAATCTTGAGAGAACTACCTGATATGTTGTCTTGTAGCGTGGTACTATGGCTTCGCCTTCCATGGTTAAGCTTAGAATGCGCTGGGCTTCTTCAAAAGCGGACTTAGCTCGTTCTTACTAAAACAAAAAACCATTTACGATAGGTTCCAACACTAGATAGCAGCATTCATGAGGCGCAGATCTGGTTTAACCATGGATAGGTCTAAGATAGACCCCATTTTGTAGTACTGAGCCCAAGTGAGATGCTGACTAAGAGTGAGGGCTTCAATTGTTTTCTGGAGGTAGTCATCACATGCTGTCTGAGAGGTCAAATGCACAGGCCGCGATGGTTGACCAATTTTCTTGACAATCCCTGAAGGTCCTGCCATTTACCTAGACAAAGACAGACTCTGTGTGAGTGTACTATGTATGTGGATGCAAATACAAAAGATGCTAATGACGGTAATTATATTTTCTGATTTTTTTTTATTTTTCTTGGGTGTGACAAGGCACGTGTGATCCGATAGGGCAGACGGACATAGGTCCGATATGTTTTACCTGGGTTATTGGGAACTGGGGTCTATCAGGTCAAGGATGGGGATAGGTCTTAGTGAAGACCTGTCTGCCTGGGATTTGAACTCTATATGCGATGTCAAGATGTAGCGTTAGATGTGTTTTATTACAAGCACAAGTATGGCTCATTACATGCCCTTGGGTGGGTGCTTATCAGGGTAAAAGTGTCATATTAGCCAACCATGATCAAGGACAGGTATAAGGTGCAAGCAGATTAGGGTTTAAAGTATCCTTCTAGGTGGGCTGCTTATAGATTATACCTTAGCCTATTCTATATGCTGAATGCTAGGATAATACAAGTGTTCCTAAAGGGATTAGGGTCACTTATCACTGTATATACAACTCCCTGATATAGAATATACTTGAAAATGGATGACTGGTATAAGCGAGAGCGTTTAGAATCTTTTCCTGAGGGTAATCACCCAGCAGATGTAATTTCGTGAACCTCCAAGACTATTAAGCTTCTGACATTGAGGATAATCATCCAGCAGCGGTAAGTGTAATAAGCCTATCAAATGGGTTTCATGGGTCAATATACTACTGTGATATGTATGATATGCACATTATAAAAATACACTCAAAGAGATGAAAGAATTAGTATTAGGCTAATTACTTAGGTATTTGAATAATTTTGAGATTTATTTGCTTTTAAACCTACATTCCGGGTTGAATCTTAAATAATTGCTCAGTAGAGTCGCCAGAGCTACGAGCTCGGGATTTTTAGCTCATGGGTATTTGAGAGTCGCCACTTATTAATTATGAGGGATAAGTCTTAGATGGTGGATAAGGTCTTATGGTCTACATGAAGTTCTAGGTAAGAGGTTCGGTTAAGTCCTAGAGAAGGTGTTAGGCAGCCCGAGACTTCTATTTTACAATGGTTACCTACTCCCTAGGTATAAGCCAAATTAAAATCAAATTCTATTCAAATGCCTAAACCTTTAGAGTATACTAATCCAAGAAAGAAAAAGTCGTAGCTAGGGTCAAACCCGGGTTGGTTTGCCTACGTACTCACAAGGAATGAGATCAGACCGAGCGTTGTTCTGGCACATGAGCCCGTGCCAAGGCTAAGGAGAGTGTGTGTGTGCACCGGGGTGGCTAAGGGTCTAGCCTAGGGGCTAGGGTTTGGTTAGCCGGGTTAGTCAAGTGTATAGTTTGGGCCCAGAGGCCAAGGATTAGTCCGGTAGACTAAGTTTGGGCCCGGTAGGCCAAGAGTAAGCCCGGTAGGCTAAGAGATTAGACCCAGTAGGCTAAAGGTTATTCCGGTAGAATAAAAGGTACTTAACCGGAGTTAAGGGGAGAGTTAACTATGGTTAGGACTGCTAACCATGGTTAAAAAGTCCAAGATCAAGGTTTTTGGTCTTTTTACATTTTTTAGGTATTTTTGGGATTTTTTCAATTTTTCTAAGGTTAAGGATGATCTTAATCATAGTTAGGATATAACCGAGGTTGAGTTAACCCCAGTTAAGGGTCTGGGTAAGTTTGGAATGGGTCCAGGTAGTAAAGTAGGGCCTAAAATGGCCTTCTACCTGGTTTGGGCCCTGTGCAAAGCCCATTTAACAAAAGACTGGGATTGGCGGTAGACTATTTACCGATAATTCTAAATCTTCACAGATTTTGAATGGCGGTAGATAGTTCACCGCTATTACCAGTCATCACTAGAAATGGCTTTACAAGTCAAGGGGAATGACCAGGGGTGAACCCATGGGGTCATGGACCCTAAAGGATGGTTAGGCGACTCCCCCATGTGTCTTGGGCCTGTTGTGGGCCTTGGACTTGGTTTGAGATGGGCCTATAGTGGCCATCTAAATAAATGAAATCCCAGAATGGCGGTAGAATATTTACCACCATTCTGGACAGTTTCCAATTTGAGTGATCTTAAGTATGGTTAAGCTACAGGGCTGAGCCTAGAAAGACCCGGGTAGGTAGAAGGAAGTCCAATGGACCTAGAACAAGCCCTGGAATGGAACATGGCCCACCCAAGAGGGGTCTATAGCTACTGGAATAGAGATGGTCCAGAATTGAGGTACTGTATTTACCGCCACTCTGGAAGTTTTCCAAAAAAATAGTTTCTGCACTAGGACAAAACCAGGCAACTTATAGGGGATCTCTCATGGACTGAGGGTCTCTCAGAAGTTACAGGGGATTGTCATGCATGTAGGGGCCATGAGGCCGAAGCTTGATCCCTCAAGAGGGTCCCCATGCTTACGAAGAGGCAAGGGGACCTTTATCCTTGGGTATAGAACACAAAACAGAAATAAAAGGCCCTTGTAATAGGATCAGGGGCTTGCAGAGATTGAAACAGAAAAACGAAAAGGGGTAGGGGGATCCTACCCTATTGCTTTAATTCCCACGAAAGTGGAGGTGGCGGTGCATAGTGGTGGCAGACTGGGAGAGGCTTGGAGTGATCCCTTTGTACTCTAAGATCTCCCCTCAGGGTTCAGGACTGAGAGAGGGGGGCTGTTTTCAAGTTGACAGCATTCCTACAAACCTTCCACAATGGGTTTTTGAAATGGGATCTAAGCTTGAGGGGGAGATTATTTATATGCTAAGGGGGACCTAGGGTAGCTTAGAGATATTAAACAAGGGTGTAGGACAGTAGGGAGGTGGAGCTGGGTGTCCAGGGGGTGCCAGACAAGTTTCAAGGAAATTTCATGAATGACGGTAATTCCAGTACCGCCATTCCTGGTTTAGGCCAAAATTGATATAGCGGTAATGTTAGTATCGCCATTACCTATCTTTTGCTAAAACAGACCCAAGCCAGTCGCTATTGGGCAAGGGCACTGTAGCCTTTACCAAAATTGGTAACGGCGGTAAAGTTATTACTGCCATTACCTAATTTTTAGAAAAAAGGCTTAGGCCCCCACCAACGGTCATCTAGGGTTTGAAGGCCCATGCTTGGGCCCCCAGAGTGGTCCGGTTATAGGTTTTGAGTCTCTAGGCCTAGATATGGGCCTTGTGCCCTAGGGTTTCCACCTAAGGTTAACCTAGGGTTAGGCCTAAGGTTGACTAGAGTTTTGACCTAGGGTTTGCTTAGGTTTGACTTTGAGTTTTCCTAGGGTTTGACTAGGGGTTGTCCTAGGGTTTGCTAGGGTTAGGCTTAGGGTTTTGCTTAGGGTTGACCTAGGGTTTGCTTAGGTTTGACCTAGGGTTTGATTATGGTTTCCTTAGGTTTGACTTAGGGTTTACCAATGTTTGACTAAAGCTTGACTAAGGGTTTTTCCTAGGGTTCGAGGGTATTAACCATGGTTAAGATGGGTAACCATGATTTAGGAAGGGGTGTAAAAATTGGGTGCTTACAATTTGGACTTGAGGTTTTGAAGTAATTTCTTCTTTCTTCTTTTTCAAAAGCTCATTGTCTTTCAATAAAACTTAATTTTCACTTGAAAGAGAAGAATTTTCCTTTTTAAGCATTTTGTTCTTAGAGGCTATTTTTCTAAATTCGTTATAGAGTTCATCAAATGATTCTCTAAGTTCATCAAAAGAAAGAGATTCATCAAGAGAAGTATTTACCTCATCTTCATGTGCCATGAGGCAAAAATTGGAGACTTCCTCATCGCTTGAGCTCATATCCGATCCACTTTCGTCAGAATCTTCCCATGTTGCCTTCATAGCCCTTTTTTTGAATCTTTGGCTTTTTTTGAGTTAGGGGTACTCGGGTTTGATGTGTGACTTTTTGCATTCATAGCATACGACGGGTTCTTTCTTGCTCGGTTCGCCCTTGATGATTTCCTTGGCGAACTCCTTGAATGGCCTCTTCTTGAAGTTCTTCTTGTACTTCATGAACTTCTTGAACTTTCTTGCCAATAGGTCTATATCCTCATCTTTTTTACTCTCATCCTCTTCACTCTCTTGAGTAGTCTTTAAGGCATGCCCTTTCTTTGATTTTGGCTCATCATCTTGATCCCTCATTATAACTTCATGAGTCATAAGAGACCCTAGAAGCTCATCCATTTGTAACTTTGTGAGATCCTTTGCTTCTTGGATGGCCGTCACTTTTGGAGGCCAATCCTTCGGGAGTGATCAAAGGATCTTCATAACATTTTCTGCATTAGAATATACTTTTCTAAGAGATTTTAAATAATTAATAATATTAGTAAATTTAGTAAACATTTCATAAATCAATTCATCTTTTTCCATTATAAACATTTCATATTTATGAACTAACATACTAATTTTCTCTTCTTCAACTTGGTTAGTTCCTTTATAGGGAATTTAGAGTTTATCCTCAATTTCCTTGGTGGAGTCACAAGCCGAAACTCTATTAAATTCTTTTGGACTCAATGCACAATATAAATTGCCAATTGCTTAGTATTGAGTTGCACAAGCCTTGTATCGGCTTCCATCCATTCATCCTCACTCTTTGGTACTTGAGTACCATTGATAGATTTGGTGGGGATGTGTGGACCTTTGACTATAATTTGCTAACATTTATAGTCTAAGGCTTGAAGGAAATACATCATTCTGATTTTTTAATAATTATAATTTTCTTCATTAAACAATGGAGGTCTAAAGGTCGATTGACCTTCTCCTAGGGTAGTTGTAAATATATTATCCATTTATCATTTCTCTAAGACAGTTAAGTCAAAAAAATAGAGACCTAGGCTCTGATACCACTTGTTGCCCAAATATTAGACCCTAAAAGGGGAGTGAATAAGGTCTTGGCAAATTCAAAAATCTTCCTAATTCCTTAAGTGGAAATTCAATTAAATTAATTAAAAGGGAATAGAAATCTAGCAATTCTACACAAACAATAATAAGTAAAGGAGAAGGGTAAGAGAAATCAAACACAAGATATATTTTCGAGGTTCGACAATCCCGCCTACGCCCCTGCCTCAAGCAACCCACTTGAGTATTCACCACGATTCACTAATTGCACAATCTTCTTACGGGTGAAGATCAAACTCTTACACTTGCAAGAGAATCCCCTCTCTTGACTTGCAATGGTCTTCTTCCAGGTGAAGATCAAACCTTACAATGAAGCTTTTCACTTCAAGGACAAAAATCCATTGATTCTTGACTTCAAATACACTTTGTAGAAGTGTGAATACAATCATAAATTGCTCCTAAAATGAGTTGGATGATCACTTTAAAGCTCACTAAGAGTCTCTCAAAGAATGGAGTTGAATAGCTCAATAATGACTATTTTAGGATTTCTAGGGTTTATTGAATCAATGAGTGATTTAGAGTAAGTAATAGAATGATAGGAGTGATAAGAGTTCGTTATTTAGTTCATAAATCATCTCAATTAATAGCCCAAGAAGTTTTATGGCCGTTGGAGTAGCATTGAATGGAAATAGAGCCGTTGAAAACTAGCCGTTAGAGCTTAATAGCTCTATCCCGACAAAATCAGTCGACTGGTTTTGTGGACCTCCACAAATCAGTCGGCTGGTTTTCAACCAATTAATTCCAAAATGCACTGAGCCATAATCACTCGAGTGGTTTTGATTCTCTTCAAGAATTAGTCAATTGGTTTTATGATTTTTCACACAAAACTCTACTTTAACCAACCTAGATGATATGCATGATTTGATTGATCAATTAACTTGATTTTACCATATTTTTAACATTTCCATATGATGTCTACGGACCTTATAAAGATGTGCAATGTTGGTCTTAAGGTTCCTACAATCAATCTAGGCTTTTGAGCTTTCAACCATCAAACTTTGAGGACTTTTTACAAAAATCATAAGCACTCTCAATAAAAATAGAAAGCATTAAACCTTCTAATGAGAGATTCTTAAAGGATCTTCAAACATGATCTTGACTTGTCTTCTTTGACTTCATCTTCATAATATGAGTTTGGCTCTTTACTTTGGATTGGTATACTCTTCACTTTGATTGGATGGCTTGCTTTGGATCCTTCTTATGCTTTGGTGTTATTTTCATACTTTATACCTTGAATGGTGTGTTAATGCTCTTGATAGACTGTATTTAACATAAACTTAACCGAGTCATTAGTAATACATAAGCCATTATATTATTATGTTATCATTAAAATCATTTAGATTACCTATGATTGTAACTTATAGGTTAACAAAACTGGCATCACTGGAGTTTGAGAGAAGAGAACAATGGGTATCCACCAAAAGAGGATTGGGAAAGCCTAGATTACTCAGAGAAGTCTCTACTCTCTCTCACACAACCCTTATAACGAGCTAAGGGATCATTACTTAAATAGTCATTGCCAAAAATAGAGTTCGGACCTAAGAGAGGAGAATAATGGGTATCTACCAAAAGGGGATTAGGAAACCCTAGATTACTCAGAGAAGTCTCTACTCTCTCTCATGCAACCTTAGAACGAGCTATGGGATCATTACCTAAATAGTCATTTCCAAAAATAGAGTTCCGACCTGATTTAGAAGCTGAATATACAAGGTTCACTTGAATGACCATATGGGCGTTCCAACGGCCAGAGATTCATCCGCGAATGGTGTGCCAGAGAGGCTACTATTTTCAAAAAAACCATTGAGCTGTTTGAATGACCATGTCAGCATTCGCCACCGTTTGAATGGACATGTGGGCGTTCGAACAACATGTGTTGATTTTCTCAATTTTGAGCACAGACACCATTCCAACCATTCATCTTGATTATAAAATAAACTTGGGTCAATTTCTAGTCACCTAAGGTATATGATAACATTATCTAGGAAAATTTGACCTATAGTAACCACTACGTATTTAGGTCACTTACCATCCTACGGGTGTGAGCAAAGTTTTATCCAGAATGTACTTCATTTGAGTCTTTGGAACTTCATCTTCACCAAACTTGAATGACCAAAGGATGGTGACACTAGACTTACATTGACACCATTTTGACATCAAAATTAAGCCAATACAAACTATGACTTTACAAACTCCCTCTTTGGGAATTCTGTGACAAAATACAAACTGAAGTACATAACTCGATAAAAACTCCCTCAAACCATTCAAAAATGGAGAGCTAATCAATACATGACTCAGAAACATATTTTAACAAAATATAAACACTTCACATCTATAACCTTTCATGTCTACTTGAATTGTACACCTACACATGCTTAAATACAAAAACTAAGTGAAGCATGGGAAATACAAAGTGAGGAAATCAATAGGTAGTACATGAATAATTATGGTTTGTGCACCATTCAACATATGTACTTCAAATTTTCTACCCCTTTTTGGTATGAATGCCAAAGCATAAAATCCATTACACAATTCAAGGAGAAGTAACCATAAGGTCAAATATCTTAAATTTAAAAGAATTTCAGCATATGAGTTCTATAGTACATCCATATCAAAACATGCTATCAAGAATATATCCATTCATCAAAAAGATTAGCATCAAGATATACATCCAAGAGTAATGACTATAGCAATAATCATCCACATATAAGTATCCAAATAATCGTCCAGATTGAAAAATATCCCATGCATCACATCCATAATTTTTGACATATATAACGGAATCCAGCAAAAATAAAATCTGTAAATCGCAATTTGGATTGGAAAGAGCTCCCCCTAAGTCTCAACCCAAAAAATCCCTTTGAAATTATGAGACTCTTGAGAACATGCTTATATCAAAGGATTTTAAGATCATATATGCATTAGGAATTTTCCAAGTTGCCAAAAATACGAACTCCGCCTAAAAGCATGCTATATTTTTGAATAATCACATATGCATGAAATAATTTTTAAGATGCCAAAAGTAATTTACCCAAAATTTAATATCATTAAGCTTTGACTAAATGAGGATCTGTCCATCTACTTTAGACTCATAACATGATCAATCACTGACTCAACAACTAAGGCACATTTAGTGAGAAGTTCCACTTTGAAGCATAGTGTGTGAAGTGGGGTTTTTGACTTGACTCTTTCTAAGGTTTCAATCATTTGTTAAGGTTGTGACATTATTGCTTTTCAAGAAGTCAAGGTGTCTCAATCACTAGAAGTCAAACCTGTTAATTCCTTATTTTCGCATTTGATGCCCTGTGCACTTTTTATCCCTTTTTCATCTTTAAGAAATTTGTCTTTGCTTTTTCTATTTCTGATAAACATAGCCACATTGTAGGAATTCTTTTCTTGGTTTTTCTTTATTTCATTTTTTTCTTACAATGGCAGCTTTCACTCTATTTGGGTAGGTAACTCTGGCTATTGGTAGTAGGGGCTATCACATTAGCAACCCACCTACTGTTTTCATAGGTAGCCATTACATACTGTTTGCATCCAATAGTGACTTTCATAATAGGTACACTTTACCATTGTCTCATTCTTGTAAGCACCCAATTTTTACACCTTGCCTTAACCATGGTTAACATCATTAACCATGGTCATCCCCTACTGAGTCCCTAGTCAAAACCCTGAATCCTAGGCCTAACCCTAGTCAAGCCCTAAACCTTGATCAAACCCTGGTTAAATCCCTAGCAATCCTAGACAAACCCTAGGTGAGCCCTTAGTCCAACCCTAAACCCTAGCCTAGGTAAAACCTTAATTCAAGCTCTAGACTAACCCTAGGTAAAACCCTAAAACTTAGAGAAAACCCCAAACCCTAGAATCCAAACCATTCAGGCTCAAGGCCCATTTCAATTTAAAAAAAAAAAACTAAGCCCTAGACCAAACCCTATGCTAACCCTATCTAAGCCCTAGGTAAACCCTAAACCTAACCCTAATCTTAGGCTAAAGCTCTTCAGGCTCAAGGCCCATTAGCAAGTGCAATCTCAAAAAAAAGCCCCAAAACCTAGGCCTATTGTGGGCCCAAATATGGGCCCATGACCTTTTAGGGACCTTTAGGGTGGGACCCACCACCCAAAATTCAAAGTTTAGGGTGTCAAACCCTTAAATGGCAAAGCCAACATTGCTTTAGCCCACACATGTGAGGGCTGGGCCCAAAATGGAATAAAAATAAAAATAAAATAAAATAAAAACAAAGGGGGAAGACACTGTTCATTGTCTTCCCCAGCTGAACCACGTACCAGCAGCCCCCCTTGCTGCTCTAGCTCCCTCCTGGCCACATCCAGCTTGTCCCCATGCCTGGGGGAGTGACCGAAATGCCCTTGGCTCTGCTCCTCCTCTCTTATAAATCCCCTACTCCCCCACAGTTTCTCTTCACAGCCAAAAAAAAAAAAAATTCTGCAAGACAACCCTGCTCGAGCATCTTCAGCCCACCTCCAGCCTTGGCCATTTGCATCTATTGATTCCTAGACCTCCCTTATCATCTCATTCACCCCTATGGTCTTCCCCCATCCATCCCCACTGCACCTTAAACCCTCCACAGTGGTAAGCCAGCCAACTTCCAGCTGAACTGGTCTTCCATTCTAGGACATCCCTAAGACTTCCAAGGTGTCTCATAGACTTCACGCAGGCCCACAACCTCCACAAGCAACAGCATCAACCCCCATCCTCGTGAGCATACTGTAGCAAGGGTAGCAATCTCCCTCCTTCCTATCATTTTAGTTACAAGAATTGTAAGAGGACCCCTGGTCCTATTCTAGGGGTCCTCCATGCAGTTTACTTACTGTTTTTGCTTTCCTAACCAATGATAAGGTACCCCCCCACCTTCCTCATAGGTGTGGGGAGACACCTTTAAGGTTTCATGCAAGGGTGTAACACCCCCAACATCACAGAGCCCTTACCAAGTTCTGGGGGTCCTCAGACCATGAGGAACCCCCTGGACTCACATTGGTGCACCCCCAGCAAAGGGAAAAAAATTTCAAAAAAAATTGCCATTTTTGGCCTTGACTGTAACACCCCTTTAACCATGGTTAGGTTAGACCCTGGTCAAGTCTAGGGCCATGGTTAGTCTCACCTCACCCCTGGCTACCTACCTTGGCCTTCTAATGCCCTAAATCCCCCTTAACCATGGTTAACTTTGGCCTCAAAGGTTGAAACTCACCATTACGAACAACCAAACAGGGTATCTTTAGCCCACTGTGGGGCCCACATGTGACATCCCCCTGAAGGGGGATCCGAATAAAAATTTATGCGGAAACTGGATCCCGATGATCTTTACATCATAGAAAGCAACTAAAATTATCTATGAGTTTTAGTCATATTACTTCGATGAATGATGTTCATCGGTGAAGCTAAATCCACTTAAATCGTTAGAACTTTTTGTAGAGATTTCTTGAAGAAATACTCGAAGCTTGATCCTTGTTCTTCGCTATCCCCATGAAGCTTTAGAATCTCTCTTTGGAATTGAAGAAGCAAGAGGAGAAGTTGGAGTAATGTGTAGACTTTCTATCACCCAAAACCCTTGAATCGAAAAACCCATCTTGGATGAACCCTTGTAGTTCATGAAAATCCCTAAGGAATACCCTAGGGGCTCACGGTTTTGGAGAGGAGGAGAGGGAGAGAAAAAATTCTTGAGAAATTAATGAGAATCCTCTCCATATGTTTTGGGTGTGGGGGTATTTATTGATTGGATCAAATCCAAATCCTACTCCAACTACAACTTATCCCTTTAGGAGTTATTTATTAATAATAACTCTTATTATTAATTTAAATAAATCTCAGTTTAACTATAACTACTTTAGTTAAAGTAATCCTACTAATTAAAGAGTCCTTTTCCAAAAGGGATTCCTTATTAAAGGGATTAGTCAACAAACAACCAATCCTAATCCAATTAGAATTTCTCCAAAGGGGGCGTGAGCTTTGGGTACTCTAGGACTCCTAGTTGTAATCTAATTACAACTTTTCTTAATCCTTCTTGCATTCCAATCATTGGAATTTAATTCCATAATAAATAGAGATATTATTCAATAATTATTAAAGTAACCAAGTCCTAATCCAATATGGATTACTAAAGTGGGCGACCCATTCATGGGTTTTAATGGGCCCATATTAAAGGTCCATCCTTATGGGTGGATATGGGTCAAACCCATTTCCCCTTTAATTAGGTTAATTAAATAATTACTAATATAATCCCTTAATTTAAATTAAATATTAATTTAAACCATAGATTAAATTTTAATCTATTTAATCAATTATTAACATTTAATCATTTTTAAATAATTGATTAAATTTTAATCAATTTATGAGCTTGTATTTCTTATGTGAGCATCTCCATAGATTGGTCTAGGACATTCAAACCCTGGCTTACCCAATGTTATCCCATTGACCTTAAACAGGAATTTCATCGGAATTGCAAGTGACGTGAGATATCCGTATTGCAATTGAATCCCAGTGTAAGAAAATTAACCAATACTGATCCCGCCACATAAGCTTTTTAATTCAATTGATCCTTACAATTACATTATCCCTAATGGGCCTTCGAGATTATTTATACTATCTAACTCATAGCCCATTGCACATCATCCGGGTTTCCAAGACTTCTGATTAAGCCATGAGAAACATTCTCATGTAAAACATTTTGAGAAAAAACTTTTATAAGTATAATATATTTTAAATAAATATATTTCAAACTTGTTTTGTTTCAAAACTACCTACGCAGGGTTTAAGCTTAATCGACTGTCTTACCCGGAACTTGGATAATCTCTCAAATTAATGAGTATGGATTTCTTGTTTGAAATTCATCATGACTCGAACAGCTTTCTAACTATCCAACTGTCACAGTATCGTATTCCCTAAGGTAGAGAATACTTTGGTGGAATCAAAACAGTCAAATTACTGCTCAGTTATAAATGAACTCATCAAATCTAAGGATCATTGAAACTGTTCAATGCGAATGAGAGATCAACTATCTGATAGTATGTTTATTCAAGAGGTCTCTCATTGAATGCAATCAGTCAGTGTACATTTAAGCACCCATATGCTGATGTGTAGTCTCCACTACAATAGTTCAAGATAGAACTACATCTCAACTATTGAGAACATCTTAGCATAGTGGCAGCCATATAAGTGAAGTGCCCAGCTTCATCCATAGCTGTGACTATATAAGGTATAAGAAACTGGAAAGTTATATCTACCTGTGATAATCCGATCACATAACTTTCCTACAATATATCCTAAGGATCTTTATCGATATCTCATATTGTATAGATCATCTCAAGATCATGGTCAATTACCCATAATGAATACACAATAGATAAAGAAGATGTCTCTATTTATCTAATTAATAAGAATCTTACAATCTAAATGAATTTTCTGGGTATTATGTCTAACACCCCCTGGACCCACCAAAGGCCTAAGGTCTTCCCTATAGTCCAGGCTACACCCCGGTGGTCTCAGTTTCCCCTAATTCAGTCCTAACCCGAGTTAACACCATGCAAACCTCGGTTAAAAAGTTGACTGTTGAAGCTCGCCATTTTAGTCTTGCGATCAAGGCCTCTTTGGGCCACTATGGGGCCCACATCAAACCTTATCCTGGGCCCACCAAAGGCCCAGGGTCTTCCCTGTAGTCCAAGCTACCACCCCATAGTCTCAGTTTCCCTTGGTTTAGTCCCTAACCCGAGTTAAATCTCTGTAAACTATGGTTAAAAGTGTGACTGCCCATTACTATTTTTTAAACTTCTAGACTTTGCAGAGGGCCTAGACTAGGTAGGAGGCCAGTCTAGGCCTACCATGATCACTAGGCCCATTTTTGACCTAACCAGACCCTTAACCATGGTTAAATCCACATGTGGTTAATATTTAACCATGGCTAAGCACCCATTTACCCACAAAATTCTGGAAAATTGATAAAAAATATTCTCAGGATTCCAGAATGATCTTCAATGATCATTTTAACCTTGATTAGGACCCTTAACCATGGTCAAACTCCATCTTTGGTTAACTTTTAACCATGGTTAAGCCGTCCTTAACCAACAAAAATCTGGAAAAGTACTTAAAAATTTAGAAATATTCTGAGAAACCCAAAAATGGTCTATTTCAGCCATTTAACCATGGTTAGCAGCCCTAATCCTGATGACTAACCCCCTTAACCATGGTTAAGCAATCCTTAACCATTGGAAAAAAGCTGAAGAAATGTAACGACCCCAAAATCCAACAAGGCTAAATTAGGACTTTGGAATCGTCACATTCCCTTAACCTGCTTAAAATCTATGCATACAAGGCTTACTACACGAGTCTCCAAAAATGAGAGTAATAAAATTTTGATATATAAACTATAACCAACCTGCACAAGTCTACGGTCAACATATGCAACTCACTATAAACCAAAAGGTCTGAATGCACAACTATAAAAAATATCTAATGAGCAACATCCTCTTAAAAGGTCTATTACAAAATCTCTCAACCAAACAAAACATAAATTAATAGGTGTAGCCACCCAAGACTCCTGCTCCTTCCTCGATGGGCTCACCTTCTTCTCCTTCCTCGATGTAAGTCTCCTCAATCCACGGCTTCGCCGTGTGCTCCTGCTATAAACCTGCCAAGACAGAGTTCCGTTGAGTGCAAAGGTACTCAGTGTATATAAAATCCAACCAACAATAATAATATACCTGCACTTAGTTAGAAACATATCCAATAGCATAATAACATAATCAGAGTGCGAAAGAACGTGTGCGCATATACATCATATCATCACCTTGACTCGTGTACTTGTGAGAATCTTAGACTTAGAAGACGATATTCTTATGAGATGCTTATGCTTATGAGACCACGTGCTTATGCTTATGCACTTATTCAGATCATACAGTAATGTGACATGTCGTTCTTGGCGGATACGGACCATGCCTAAGAATTCATATGGTTAGCATGCCGTTCTTGGCGGATACGGACCATGCTTAAGAATCAAATGGTTGACATGCCGTTCTTGGTGGATACGGACCATGTCATGCTTATGTTTATTCAGAATGTCATACGTATGCCATGCTCATGCTTGTGGTCCACATGTGTGACTTGTGAGACTCTTATCTTAACATACATGTGCATATGTGCTTAAGTGTCGAAATTAACATTCAAGTTGGTAATTGCTTAAGCTCCGATCTCCCACCATGGAAACTCCACTATACTGTCCCATCCCAAATAGTTAGAGAATTCCCGGTTTGAGAGATTTTCCTCTAAGTTCATACCTTCCCGACTATCAATTTCCATGCAAGTAATTAGACATACTTAACAAATAATCACATATACATATCTTATCATGATTCTTAGCACAATTGATAACCAATTTCCTACAATTCCATAGTAGTATATTAGTATTTATCCTCTCAAACATTTTCACAAACACCTTGGGTACGTAGATTATGAATCCATTGCCATTTCACATTTTCAACATTCTATCAAACCATAACTCACCCATACAATCCAAATAGAATCCACATCTACACATTCATCCCATCCTCCATAGTATTTCCCATCCTCCACACATTACTTTCACATCATTAATCCACATTTCCATCCATAATAGCTTACTTCATACCAAAAGTAGGGAAAAACACATCTAATTCCTATTTCTATCATACTAACATTCAAAAACATTATAATAGGGTTGTTTAGGATAGTATATCGACCTTACGAATCCTTTCCTTGGATTCAAAACGCTCCCGATATGATTTGGGGAAGCTTTACAAGCTCTCCTTGCAAAATCCAAGCTATCTCCTTCTTCCCAAGGAAATCCCTCTCTCAAAACCCTAGGTTTTCTCTCCCTTTTTGCCAAATTAGGTTAGAAATAGGTAGAGTATTCTAATACCCCGAAATAGGATCCCTGTTTATAGCCCCAAGGTTCGAGGACCAAAAGACCAAAAAGCCCTTATTGAAATTCTGTAAAAAGACGAAAGACCGAGTGATCGGTGGTTATGACCGAGCGATCGGTCGCCTACCGATCGACCGGTGTTCTCGACCGAGCTCTCGGTCAAAAACACCCTCTCTGGAAAAATTCTCCATACAAAAAAGTTAACCAGTCGATAGCTACCGATCGATCGGTTGTGGACTGATCGATCGCTACTTCTGACCGAGCGATCGGTTTTGTACCAATCGATCCCTAGCGATCGGTGTTCTGCAGATTTTGACCAATTTTACTGTTTTGGTCATAACTTTTGACTCGTTCATCGGATTTCAACGATTCAACTTGCGTTGGATTCGTCTTCTGGAAAGGGACATTTCTGGTATTTTAGAATTTCTAAATTTCCTTTCATTTATGGACCAAGTTGTCCCTAAAGTTGACTGATTTGTAATTCCATCAGACAAAACATCGGAAAACCCACTTTTGACTTAGCTTAGACTAAAATATGGAAAAACATTACACATGAACCTTGAAGAGGGTTCCAATACCTTTCTAATGGTTTAAGAATCATTCACTTCTGATAAACGGTGCTAAAACTAGAGCTTCTTAAAGTTCAGGGTGTGATATGACATCCCTCCGTTTACAAGTTTGATTAAGCCTTAATCACACTATACCAATTAGATATAAATACATAAACATTAAAACATCACAAGGACTATAATACCCCTAATACTTGTAATAAAGACAAGAAAAAGATTCGGGTCTCTACATCCTCCCCCCTTAAAAGAATTTCATCCCCGAAATTTACGTACCTTAGGTGAACATGTGCGGGTACTTTTCGCGGACTTCGGCTTCTCTCTGCCAAGTAGCCTCCTCTCTAGAGTGATGCTCCCATTGCACGAGTACAAGAGGAATGACCTTAGAATGCAAAACTTTCTCTTTCTGATCCAAGATTCGAGCCGGTTGCTCCACTAGAGTCAAATCTTCCCGAATTTCCAACGGCTCCAAATCAATGACGTGCGAAGGATCTGCAATGTACTTCCTCAACATAGAGATGTGAAAGACATTATGTATACTTGCCATGTGAGGTGGTAAGGTGACCCGATAAGAAACTTCCTAGACTCGGGTGATGATCTCAAAAGGATCCACATGTCTCGGACTAAGCTTGCCCCGCTTGCCAAATCTCATCACCCCCTTCGTAGGTGAGATCTTGACAAACACAAAATCTCCGACTTGGAACTCAAGATCTCTCCTGCGAGTATCGGCATAGCTCTTCTACCTACTTTGAGCTGCTTTCAACTTCTCCCTGATCAACTGAACTCTATCCACAGTCTGACCAACAAGCTCGGGACCCAAAAGGTTCCCCTCGCCAACTTCATCCCAACACAAAGGTGAACGACAACTCCTCTCGTAAAGTGCCTCAAATGGAGCCATCTATATGCTGGCTTGATAGCTATTGTTGTAGGCAAATTCAACCAATGGCAACTGATCAACCCAACTTCCTAAAAGTCTAACATGCAAGCTCGTAGCATGTCTTCTATGATCTGGTTACCCTCTAAGTTTTCCCATCTGTCTGTGGATGAAATGTCGTACTAAAATCCAATTGGGAACCTATAGCCTGCTGAAAACTCTTCCAGAACTTGGAACTAAATCTCGGGTCTCGATCGGAAACAATACTGACTGGCACTCCATGTAAATGGACTATCTCCTTGATATAAAGGTTAGCCAACTGGTTGGAATTAAATGTGGTCCGATATGGAAGAAAATGAGCTGATTTAGTCAATCGGTCGACCACAACCCAAATGGCATCAAAGTTCTTGGCCGTCTTTGGCAAACCAACAACAAAATCCATGGAGATATTTTCCCACTTCCACTCGGGAATAGGAAGAGACTGAAGAAGTCCTGCCGGTCTCCTGTGTTCGGCCTTCACTTGCTAGCACACCAAACACTTAGCTACAAAGGTAGCCACATCTTTCTTAATACCTTTCCACCAGAAATACTTCTTGAGGTTCTGGTACATCTTAGTACCTCCCGGATAGACAGTGTACTTGAACTTGTGTGCTTCATCCAGAATCTCCCTTCTTAAATCTTTATTATTCGAAACACAGAGTCTACCCTTGAAACAAACTCCACCATCTGTCCAAGAGAAATCCTCAAACCCGCTGCTAAGCGACTTATTCATGGCAGCGTGCAGTTCACCATCACTTCACTGCAGATCTTTAATCCTGTCTAATAAGGTTGGCCTGACCATAATGTTAGCCAACAAGGCTCCAGACGCTCCCACACTGAAACCTGCATCAAGGCTAGATACCTCTTCGAGTAGCTTCCATTCTTGGACCATCAAGTGTGCCAAGAACCCAGTAGGTCGCCTACTTAACGCATCTGCCACCACATTCGCTTTCCCCGGGTGGTACTGGATAGAACAATCATAATCCTTGAGGAATTCCACCCAGCGACGTTGCCTCAAATTTAGCTATTTCTGCGAGAACAAATACTTTAAGCTTTTGTGGTCAGTGAAAACTTTGAAGTAGACCTTCATACCAACCTCTAGTCAGAATCCCTCTTCCCTAGTCAAACATACAGGCCATTCAGTCTCCAGTCTGGATCCCTGTCCCTGAATAGATTGTCTACACTATACCCTGCCCTACAAACTAGCCCACGACCCCATCTCAAGCCTCCACCTCTACAGGCCTTGTCTGAATCCCTTACATCCCTCCCCTGCCTTTTGACCTTAACCAAGTACCCGCTCCCCGCTCTCTCTTCCTTGAGAGTGAGAGCATAGCTTACCTTACCTTACCTGATCTAGCTAGGTGTACCAACCTCTAAAGGCTGAGCCGATAAAAGGCAAAAGGAATAGAAAAAGAGAAAGCAGGGGTGCCAAACCCAGAGAAAGAAGCGGTAGATTCAACAGTCCTATTGAAAATCCTAGAAAAAGTAGAGGAATTCAATATCACTCAGCAGTTAAGCAAAGTGCCCGTGCAGATCTCTACCTTGGGTCTTCTTCTAACTTCCAAGCATCACCAGAAGTAGCTACTTCGAGTATTCAGCAATGCCCATATTACACCAGACATATTGCCCAAAAAACAAAGGCATATGGTTGGGCAAGTACTGGAATCCAAAATCATCTCATTCACAGAGGAAGAAATACCGGACAGTGACAAGAATCACACCCGGGCTTTATAAATTGTAGTTCAGTGCATGGACCGACATTATCATCAGTACTCATTGACAATGGCTCCGGCCTCAATACCTGCACTCTATCCACACTACAGAGCCTAGGATTAGACCTCGGCCAAGTGAAGAAGCGGCCAATGACCATCAGGGCATTCGACAAATCTACTAGGCAAAACCTAGGTGATATTGACTTAACCATCAGGGTCGGACCAGCTCAGTTTGTAACAAACTTCCAGGTCGTGAATGTACCCACTTCATTTACTTTACTCTTGGGAAGGCCGTGGATCCACGCGGCCAGAGCCATTCCATCCTTATTGCATTAAATAATCAAATTTATTTAGGATGATCACCTAGTTGTGATTTCGTCTGAGGAATTGGCGAGTTCCTTTGGGGATGTGAGCACGGATTTTGGGACACACACTAAGAGGGTGCGTACCCTCATTGGACTAAAGGAAGATTAAGAGTCGCCACTAATTCATTCAGAAGGGATAAGTCCCCCGAGAGTTGGATAAGGTCTTGGTTTGTGATTAAGATCAGGGAAAGAGGTTCGATTAAGTTCGGGCAAAGTGTTAGGCACCCAGAGGCTTCCGTTTTACAACGGTTCCGTACTCCCTAGGTTTAAGCCAATTAAAGTCAATGTTTGTTAAAATGCCTGAGTGTTTAAGTTAATACTAATCCAAGAAGGAGAAAAGCTAACTAGGGTTGAACCCGGGTTGGATTGCCTACGTACTCACAAAGTGAGATCAGATCGAACGTAGTTCTGGCACTTGAGCCTGTGCCGAGGCTAGGGGTGTGTGTGTGTGCACCAAGGGTAGCTACTAGGGACTAGTTCGGTAGACTAGGGTTTGATTGACCGAAGTTGGTTAAGTGCATGGTTCAAGCCTGGTAGGCTTAGGGATAGTCCGGTAGACCAGGGTTTTGGGCCCAGTAGGCCCGAGGTGGAGTTTGATCGAGGTTAGGGTTGCTAATAGGGGTTAAGTCAAGCTAATCATGGTTAGGATTGCTAACCACAGTCAAGGTGGATGAATGGTCAAGCCTAATAGGCTGAGACTAGGCCCAGTAGGCCAAGGGGTGAGTCCGGTAGACTGGATTTAGGCCCGATAGGCCAAACTCAGATTTAACCGCGATTAGGGCTGTTAATTGAGGTAAATGTTGAACTATCCATGGTTAGGGTTGCTAACCACAATTAAAGGGAGGTGTGCTCAAGCCTGATAGGCTAAAATAGGGCCCGATAGGTCGAGGATAAGTCTGGTAGACTGGGTTTTAGGCCAGGTAGGCCAAAACCAAATGTAACCGCAGTTAAGGTTGCTAACCGGGGTTAAGGATGGTCTAACCATGATTAGGGCTACTAATCAAGGTTAAAAATGGGCTAAGGTCAGTTTTATGGTCGAAAAAGGATTTATCCTGATTTTGTTGATTATTTTTCCAAGATTTATAGGGTTAAAGGGTGTTTAACCATGGTTAAATATTAACCGAGGCTAAATTTAACCATGGTTAAGGGTCAAGTTAAGTCCAAAATAGACCCAAGGGGCTAGGCGGGGCCTAAAGTGGCCTCCTACCAGGCCTGGGCCTTGTCCAAATAGCTCAAAATTTAAAAAAGCCTAATGGCGGTAATAGGATTACCGACATTATGACTGTCATTTTAAGCCTGGTTTACACACTGAAAATTTGGGTTAAGGACTAACCCAGGGTGCTCTGAAAGCACAGGGTTGAAGAGGGGACTCCAAGGAGGAGAATGAGCCAGGAGTGGGCCCCACAAAGTGCCAAAAGTGTTGCACCAGAAATCTCAGAATGGCGGTTGATGATTTACCACCATTGCCAAAACAAGCAAATAAATGAATGACGGTAGATGATCTACCACCACTATGCATAGTGTTGTTTTTATGAATTTTAACCATGGTTAATGTTAACCCATGGTTCTGGAATAACCAAGCTAAGCTTAGGAGAGGCAAAGGGATTTAACCCAGTCCCTGGACATGGACCAGGGCCCACCTAACTAGGCTAACCGAGGCTGTAAACAAGACTGCCAGGAATGGCAGTACTGAGTTTACTGTCATTCTTGGATTTCTTGAAATCCGAGGTTGTGCCCATGGGGGCTGTGCTCAGGGGTAACCAAAGGTTCCCTCATGAACTGAGGGTCACCTAGAAGGTTCTGAGATTGGTCTCAGATGCTCAGGGGAGAAGCTATACCCCGTAGGAGTTCATCACACCTATGATCAAGGTGGGTGAACACCTTGTATGAGTTTGGGTTATAAACTAAACACCAATAAAAATGTAAATAAGTCCCCTGAAAATGACCAGGGGCTCACATGAATGATAAAACAAGAAAAAAAATGGGGTAGGGTGGTGTGCTTAAATATAATTAACCCGAACGCACACTTTCTATTGTAAGATAGTGGCAAAACAGGGTCGATCCACAGAGACTTGTTAAATAGGTACTATTATTAATTTAGAATTATTTTATGGGTTAAATAAAAACCGATTTAAAATTTGTTATGCTAAGATTATAATTAAAAATAAAATAAAACTAATGGAATAAAAAGAAGAAGAAAAGAAACCCTTTTTTTTAGTTAAAGTTGAAGAGAATATGAGATCCGGATTTCACCAAAAATATAATAAAATTAATCCTAAAATTAATTTATAAATTCTCCAATGAAACACGATCCACTAAGCAAGCAAATGCTTTGGATCGGAAGATAGATCTTATGAAATCTTTAATTAAAATTCAGATTTAATATTTTTCGTAACAATACAATTTTAGAGTATTTAAAAACTAAAATAAGGATTAATCTTACCGGATTCTTGGTTTCCTCCTTTTCTCCTTATTACGAGTTAGCCAAACATTGTAGCATTCAAGATAAAACCGATGAAATAAATCACGCTCTTCATTGATGTTTGATCGACTTTTTACACCACTCCCTCTTCTACTCTTACAAAATAGAAAATCAAAGAAAAGAAAGAGAACGGTAGAGAGAAAAGAGAATAAGATTTAGGCTAGAGAGAATGGGAGAAAAAGAGAGAGAGCCCCCAAAAGAGGAAGAGAAAAACTCTTTTTAACCCTGATTTTTCTGTGCTCTATGCATAAGCCTCCACTTGACCGAATATTTTGACCCCTTTTACGTCCCAATTAGCAGATCCTCATGAAATGCAATATTGTTCCCCTTTGAGTCTTCTTTCTAATGCCTCAAATCTTGCCTTAATTCGATCTCTCAATCAAACGTTATGACCAAATTAGTGAGTCATGGTCAATTTAGGTGGGAATCTGAAAATCTTCCTTTTTGGGGGGGATTTGTTGCTCAATATTGCCACCCACGAAATTTACTTGCTTTTCTGGTAGATTTGGTTGCCAAACATCAGTAACCCTATCTTGTCCTTGATTTAATCCAATTAGATGAGTGGGCCTTGTATGACTTTTCTCTCTAATGGGCTTTTAGCTTTGAATTTCTTCAATTTGTGCTTTGACTTGAGTCTTGGACTTGGGCTTTATCTTCTTTACTTAGACTTGAACTTTTGGACTTGGGTCTTTCTTCTCTAATTCCTTGATTTAGCCTCATTCCTATACAACTCTCTCAAATTCCTACATAATAAGAGAAAAACTATAATTAGAAAAATTAAGATAAGATAAATAACTAACATATGCAAATAAAGGGGTAGTAATTAACATTATTCTATGCACATCAAATACCCCCAAACCTACATTTTGCTAGTCCTCGAGCAAAACTAACTCACTTTCATAGGTATCACGGTTGCACTTTGCATGTGCAACAAGCCATTGAACCCCTAGGTTACCCCTAGTGGACAAGTGTTGTCTCGTGAGGGTTTGCAGAGAATTTACCGACAAAATTCAAAAGTTTGCTATATATCTAACAAGATCTTACTTCAACATTTTTTTTTTTAGGCATTGGCTATTTGAAATTTATCAGTTATTGGTTCCCTACAAATTTAGAAATGAGTCTCATATACTAACTCTCTCTTAGAAGAATTCTAGAATAAGATACAACCCTAAGTGCATGTGAATATCTGATTTGTGACTTCGAGGTTCGGTCTTCTAAAGCAGAGTTTAACTCCTAACTGCCATGAATGATGAGATTGACCTAGAACCTAACTCCAAACTAAGCATCCTGTCTGAGTTAATGAGAATTGTGGATGTTCACCTTAATACCTCTAAGGGGCTTTATCTGTGATGTTCCAGCTTACTCGTATTTTCACATCGGCGGCTTTCACACTATTTCCAAGAGCTAGGTTAGCGCAAGAGCGTAACAACACATGAGCCACCGGGGAGCATACTCGAGGATACGTCAGCACAACCCGTTAGCTTTCTTTGCTCAAATTCTACACTTGACATCTCGGATTTTGTCTTTTCTTTTCAACACCCTAAATTTTTTTTTTTTTTTTGAAACACGAATCTGAGAATATGTAGCCCTTTCCGATGTGCCCAGTCTAATTCATTGATTGCTTCTCAAAATGTATATATAACCCAGTTCTGTTTTTCTTCTTTCCCAGCCAACCAAATGAACAAGGAAGTCATAGTTCATCAGATCTGGTCTTTCCTAACATTCTAGGTAATTAGAAGGGTCACACCTATTCTCTTTGACCTGGACTCTAGGTGACAAGTTAGATGTGTAGTGAATTTCAGGGGTTTCTTTGTTTCTAAGATCTGCTAAGCAAGAGATGTATACAAGGACTCCTATCCTAAATACTTTGAAATTCTGACTGATTTATGATGTTTCACCAAATGCCTGTGAGTATGAGCCAAGATCTTGAGAAATATAAGCAAACTCCCTTTTTTTTTTTTTAATTTCATTTAAATTTTTTTTTTTTTTTAAATGGTAAGTCCACATCCCCAAACCTAAATCTAACATTGTCCCTAATGTTATGCAGTGAATGAAATGAACAATGTTAGTTGGAACTTCTTACCAAATAAGGTATACAAACTGACATATGCACTGTGACCATCCTGTAAAATATGTACAAGAAGACAGGGTTGCCTCCCCGTAGTGCTAAGTTTAACGTCTTCAGCCAGACCAATGCAATGTCTTAGTCTTGATAAACAGGATCATCCAACAAAGTTTCTTCTACCTCTGGAGTAAAGTACTCGAGATAAGGTTTGAGATGCTGCCCATTGACTTGAAAAGTATGGCTATCCTTTGAATTTTGAAGCTCCACAGCACCATGAGGATGAACTATTTGGACTATCTATGGACCAGTCCACTGTGATTTTAGCTTTCCTAGGAATAGGTGGTGCCTAGAATTGTATAAGAAGACTTTCTGACCTGGGAAAAATTCTTTCCTAAGGATATATTTATCATGCATGACTTTCATTCGGTCCTTATACTTTTTAGTGCAATCATAGGCGTCATGCCTAAGCTCCTCCAACTGATCAAGTTGGAGTTTCCTAACTTCTCCTGCCTTGAAAAGATCGAAATTCAAGCGTTTGATAGCCCAATACGCTTTATGTTCTAGGTCGACTGGTAGGTGACAAGCTTTCCCAAAGATTAATCTGTATGGGGACATCCCAATTGGAGTCTTGTAGGCCATTCTATAAGCCCATAATGCGTCACTCAGTCGCAACGACCAATCCTTCCTAGTGGGGTTAACTGTCTTCTCTAGAATGATTTTGATCTCCCTATTGGAAACTTCGACCTCCCCACTAGTTTGTGGGTGATAAGGGGTAGCAACCTTATGACGAATGATATACTTCTTCATTAAGGCCTCGAAAACCCGATTACAGAAATGCTTACTGTAAAGTCCATGTTTTTGTATTGGCATATTCCGGTGTCAAAACAAGTGAGTCTAGGTGTCTAGGAGTGGTTCTTGTGTCATTGTCGTCAAGCATCCACGACAAGTGAAGTTGAACCGCGTTGAAGAATCGCTTGATCCACTCGGATGATCATTTCCTTCATAGGATGGTAAGTGACCTAGATACCATGTGACCATGGGTGGTATTTGACCTAGAATGATCCTAACATGATTCCTTAGGTGGTAAGTGTCCTAGTCTAATCATACGGACCCTAGGTGATGAGATAAGTAGTGCAAAACAAGTTAACAATGCTGAAATTGTTTCAAAAAACCAAGGTTACTTGTTTTATGTATATCTCCTAAACCGTAGCTTATATTTTACTCTATAATATGTCAAATCGACCGTATAAAAAATAACTACAAATTTCATGAAGAGACCGAGATCTGAAAATGAAGTTTTAAGCCATAGGTGATGAGATAAAAAAGTGCAAAACTTGTTTTAAAATCTGAAAATTTTTCAAAAAACCAAGGTTGCTTGTTTTGAGCATATTTCACAAACCATAGCTCAGATTTTTCTCTATAATATGTCAAATCGACCGCATCAAAAATAGCTACAATATGAAGAGACCAAGAGCTAAAAATGAAGTTTTAAAATCATTTTTAGCCTTAGGGTCGACCCGGGACGTTTTGGGTCGACCCTGAATAGCCAAAAAACTGTATGGGGATTTTGGACAGAATGTGGTTTTTTGAGGGTCGACCCAAAGGGACCTTTTGGTCGAACGAAGGTGTATTTTTGGTCGACCGAATGTGCCCCATGGGTCGACCCTAATATGGGGGTTTTGCTAAAACGATTCTTTGGTTTTTAACTTATTTTAGCAACTTCTAAACACCGTTTTTGATTCCCTTTATATATAGAACTCTTCCACTTCGTGGAGTACAACCTAGGGAGTGTGTAGAGAGAGTTTTTAAGTTCCTCTAGAGGTTATTAAACCTATGAAAATTGATGCTCTCCTCCCTTTTTGTTAATGCTTTTAACCTAGAGTTTGCAAGCCCAAAGTTCCACTTTTGCTTGTTTGGACTTGTGCATTGAAGGAGTCCATCTAGGTGATGATTCTTATCAAACCATCAACCCGTTCTAGATAGAACACCTTGGCCGGAGTATCCCAGAGCCTTTCCGAAAGAGATCGATTCTAGAAGGATTGTGGTAGAATAATTTGGTCGGTGAATTCCGAAGCTGTCATTGACAGAGATTGATCGGATGATCGTGGACTATTTTCGAGACATAAAGAGAAGTACAAGCGGCTGCGGTTGATCACGGGACTTGAGAGTACGTGTTGAATTTTCGAGGCATGGAGGACTATGAACTGAAGGATCGAGGTGTCGAGTCCGAAGGAGTTAAGTTCGAGTCTTGTAAGTTCTTGTTTACTTTGTCTTAGTGGATTCTCATGATTGAACTAGGTCCCATGGTTTTTCCCGTAAGGGTTTCCACGTAAAAATCCTTGTGTTGTGGTTTGCTTGGTTTTCCTTATTCTGCACTTAAATTTTATCATCCTTTAACTAAATAACTTAATTGTTAAAATCATAAAAAGGGTTGATAGACTTATAGGAAAACCTATTCATCCCCTCGACTTTGTGAGTTCTCAACTGAAATCTTGATTTAAGGTTCACCGAATTTGATTTTTTCAATTGGTATCAGAGCGGGTTCACTAACATTTTGGTGTGATCTTGTCTCATATTTTTCGGTGAATATGAATCTCTAAAGAGAGGGAGGATCCATCTCTTGTCCCCCATTATTTGATGGGAATAATTATGCCTATTGGAAAGCTCAAATGAGAGCATTTCTAAAATCATTAGATGAGAGAGTATGGTTCTCCATTGAACAAGGTTGGACCCATCCAACAAAGACCATAAATGACCAGACCATCCCTAAACCTTCTTCTGAATGGACTAATGCAGAACTTGAGAGTTGTAGATGGAATAGTAAGGATCTAAATGCAATCTTCGCTGCTCTCACACTCGAAGAATTTCGACGTATTTCTACATGTGACACTTCGAAGGAGGCATGAGACATTCTTCAAATCACCCATGAAGGGACTACAACTGTCAAGATCTCCACACTTCAATTACTGACCTCTAAGTTTGAAAAGCTGATGATGGATGAGAATGAAACTTTTGATAGTTTTTATGCTAATCTGAGTGACATTGTCAATTCTAGTTTCAATCTAGGGGAAATAATTCCAGAGTCCAAAATTGTTAGGAAAATTTGGAGATCTCTACCTGAGAGATTTCGATCGAAGGTTACCGCCATCGAGGAGAGCAAAAATGTTGATGCTCTCAAACTTGAAGAGTTGGTTGGTTCACTCCAAACCTATGAGTTAAATCTGAACCCATCTAAGAAACCAAAATCTATTGCCTTGAAATCTATCAAGGATTCCATAGATGGTTCAGATAGTGACTCTAAGGATGAAGAAGAAGAGTTGGCTTTATTTACAAATAAATTTAGAAAAATTTTGAAACTTAATAAGAGATTTAATCCGAAAGGACAAAAATCCCTTGAAAAGCCCAAGTCCAAGCACTTTGAAAACAAGAAACATTTTAAAAGTATGGACAAGAAATCCCAAGGTGTTTAATACTATGAATGCCAAGGCTACGGCCATATTGCCACTGAGTGCTCTAATAAGAAAAGATTTAAGAGCAAGGTAAGGGATGGTAGTGAATCTGAATCTGAGGAATCAGATAGTTCTTCTTGTGAGAAGACTAGGGGTTATGTGGCCTTCACTGCATCTTTATCTGGGATTGAGAAATCTTCTTCAAATGCTGTGAGTAACCAACAATGTATTGATGATGAGGAGGATGAAGAGAGTCAGAATGACTCAGATTCTGAGGGAGAACTTGAGGCAGTTTATAATGAACAATTTCAGGAATGCCTAAAGTTGAAAAAAGTTCAGTTTTCCATGTCTAAAAAGATCAAATCTATTGAAACGGAAAAAGGTGCCTTAGACCAAGTGGCTTTAGGGTTGAGAGCTCTTGTGTCATAGCTTGAGGAAGAGAAGGCTTCCCTCCTTGCCAAGACTCAGCTACTTGAATCTGATTTACTTGTTTGTCTTGATGAAAAGACAAGTCTTGAAATCAAGTTTTGCTGATCTTGAGCAAAATCAGAGGTGTGGAGATGTGAAGGGAACTCCATCCACCTTGAACACTGAGCTTGGTGCTAAAAGGCGCCCTCCTGCTAAAGGGAAAGGGCCTTCTATTCAGAAATTCATTCCTACATGTCATAACTGTGGAGTGAAGGGTCATATTAAGCCTCGATGTCCTAAACTTCGAAGAATGCCCAATCATGGTTCAATGAACCAACACAACTTTAATGGGAATCTTCAAAGGAGAGTTGAGGTCCTAGTGGAGAAGTCTAGGAGTTTGTGTGAAGATGTGATGAAGATGGCTCACAACTCTAGACAGTGGCATGGTCATGATACTCCTCATGCTAAATATAGAGGAGGTAACAGGGAGAACCAAAATGCCAACCATAATTCTAGGACTCAATCCTGAAAAAGGAGGAACAGGAGGAAGAGGCAAAAGGTCATACCTATCTCAATTGAAACGGTTAGAGACCAAAGGGTCAATCAAACTTCTAAAACCGTTTGGGTGAGAAAGAAAGACCTGAAGGGCTTCACTTAGCCCATGCCTGTCATAGCCTAGGGTGTGCTTGTATTGATATATGCTATGCTATTTGTGTATACTAGTTTTTTTGTGTTTATTTGCTTTGGTTTGTTTTTTTTATTTATTTTGAAAAATCCAAAAACATTGAAAAACCATAAAATCCAAAAATATTTTTGTCATGTTACCCTTGTTTGACTTGCATGATCTGCATTCCTTGTATGATCTTTATCTCTATACTTGTCCAGGGTTGAACATGAGTTTGTTGCTGATTGAGGATATGTCACCTTCATAGTCTCCTGGTTATGCTGAAAATTAGACCGGTTTTAACTTGAACAGTTAGAGACTTATTCATGTATGTATGCTTCACAAATTTCACATGCACTCTGACTGATTCTATTGAGAGGTCCATTTTCTAATTTGTAGGTGTATGGCTTATCCCAATAGTGTGACCTTGGATGACCAATCTAGAATGACCATTTTGTTAGTCATCCCCATTTTGTGTATCCTTCATGAGCTAAAATTGTTGCAATGAAAAGAGCTACCTACTGGGATAGTGTGAAAGTCACTATTAGAAGCAAACAGTATGAAATGGCTACCTAGGCAGACAGTAGGTATCCATCTGGGTCACTAGAGTGAAAGCCTTTGCTGCTAATAGCCAGGACTACCTACCTAGATAGTGTGAAAGCCATCATTGCATGAAAAGATATGATCAGATAAAGATCATCAAAAGAAATCTTACAAACTGGAGGTATTTGAACAAAAATAAAAGAAAAATATTGAGTCAAATAAAATGGATAAAGGAGCACTAAAATGTAAAAAATCATCATATCTGGATCTAACTAGGTTTGACCTTTAAGATGTATGTCTTCGGGAGTCCCCTTAGTGGTTAATGTCATACCCTTGGAAAGGGAAAGAAACCTTGATCTAGTATCTTGTCAGACCACCACTACACACAATACTTCACGTTTGAACTGTTCACTAAATGTATCTAAGTGAATTGGCTATGCTTTAGCATTCCATGAGATTTAGTTAGATGGGTATCCTCAGTCGGACTAACTAATCATGTTCTTCATTGGATTTTTAATTTTAAATTGCTACTGCTTGGAATGCTTTTGATGCATGGTTGTGTGGCACATGATATTTTTTTGTAATATTTTTTATGTGTGTTTCTTTCTTTTAGCATGGGCCTTTCTAGCATAGGTGCCATATTTTTGCTGGTATCCTTGATCTTAGGGGGAGAAGATCAGGGTGAGTTGTTGAGGGGGAGTTCTGTGCTTGAGTTGTTGAGGGGGGCATTTGTGCTTTATATTTCTATCTCGTTCCCCAGTTTTTAGTCCCTCATTGTCTATTTTGATTGGTTGTATTGTGGTTGCCTTGATATTTCACTTTTGTTAAATTGGTATATTTTTTTTGAATATTGGCTTCCTGCCTTCTTTTGGAAATTGTGCCAAAAAGGGGGAGAATGTTAGGGTAGTATTTCCCTCGTTCAGTACATTCCTTGCTTCACCTGTGATTGCTTATTTTCATATTCCACACATGCTTCACTGGGTATTTTGTTTTTGAGCATGTGCAGGTGCAAGGTTGCAGCAGACTAATTTTTCTTAGCAAGAGCTTATGTGTCTTAAATTAAGATGATTTGTCGATTGATGTCATGTAAGAGTGTTGGAGTCATGTAATGTCCTAATTCACCGTTTTGATGTGTTTGGGTTAGCTTGTGTCAAGTCATGTACTTCAGTTTGGTTTTACCACAGAATTGCCAAAGGGGGAGATTGTAAAGTCCATGTTTTTGTATTGGCATATTCCGGTGTCAAAACAAGTGAGTCTAGTTGTCTAGGAGTGGTTCTTGTGTCATTGTCGTCAAGCATCCACGACAGGTGAAGTTGAAGCGTGTTGAAGAATCGCTTGATCCACTCGGATGATCATTTCCTTCATAGGATGGTAAGTGACCTAGATACCATGTGACCATGGGTGGTATTTGACCTAGAATGATCCTAACATGATTCCTTAGGTGGTAAGTGTCCTAGTCTAATCATACGGACCCTAGGTGATGAGATAAGTAGTGCAAAACAAGTTAACAATGCTGAAATTTTTTCAAAAAACCAAGGTTGCTTGTTTTATGTATATCTCCCAAACTCTAGCTTATATTTTACTCTATAATATGTCAAATTGACCGTATCAAAAATAGCTACAACTTTTATGAAGAGACCGAGATCTGAAAACAAAATTTTAAGCCCTAGGTGATGAGATAAACAGTGCAAAACTTGTTTTAAAATCTGAAAATTTTTCAAAAAACCAAGGTTGCTTGTTTTGAGCATATTTCACAAACCATAGCTCAGATTTTGCTCTATAATATGTCAAATCAACCGCATCAAAAATAAATACAACTTTTGTGAAGAGATTGAGAGCTGAAAATGAAGTTTTAAAATCATTTTTTGCCTCAGGGTTGACCCTCAGCGTTTTGGGTCGACCCTGAATAGCCAAAAAATTGTATGAGGATTTTGGACAGAATGTGGTTTTTTGAGGGTCGACCCAAAGGGACCTTTTGGTCGACCGAAGGTGTATTTTTGGTCAACCGAATGTGCCCTATGGGTTGACCCTGATATGGGGGTTTTGCTAAAACGATTCTTTGGTTTCCTTCTTTGGTTTTTAACTTATTTTAGCAACATCTAAACACCGTTTTTGATTCCCTTTATATATAGAACCCTTGCACTTCGTGGAGTACAACTTAGGAAGTGTGTGGAGAGGGTTTTCAAGTTCCTCCAGAGGTTATAAAACCTATGAAAATTGGTGCTCTCCTCCCCTTTTGTTAATGCTTTTAACCTAGAGTTTGCAAGCCCAAAGTTCCACTTTTGCTTGTTTGGACTTGTGCATTGAAGGAGTCCATCTAGGTGATGATTCTTATCAAACCATCAACCCGTTCTGGATAGAACACCTTGGCTGGAGTATCCCAGAGCCTTTTCGAAGGAGATCGATCCGTGAAGGATTGTGGTAGAGTGATTTGGTCGGTGGATTCCGAAGCCGTCATTGACGGAGATCAATCGGAAGATCGTGGACTATTTTTGAGACATAAAGAGAAGTACAAGCGGCTACGGTTGATCATGGGACTTGAGAGTACGTGGTGACTTTTCGAGGCATGGAGGACTATGAACTGAAGGATTGAGGTGTCGAGTCCGAAGGAGTTAAGTTCGAGTCTTGTAAGTTCTTGTTTACTTTGTCTTAGTGGATTCTCATGACTGAACTAGGTCCCGTGTTTTTTCCCGGAAGGGTTTCCATGTAAAAATCCTTGTGTTGTGGTTTGCTTGGTTTTCCTTATTCCGCACTTAAATTTTATCATCCCTTAACTAAATAACTTAATTGTTAAAATCATAAAAAGGGTTGATAGACTTATAGGAAAACCTATTCATCCCCTCGACTTTGTGAGTTCTCAACTCAAATCTTGATTTGAGGTTCACTGAATTTGATTTTTTCACTTAATCCCATCACTAATGATGGTTCGAGGAGTACCAAAACGAGCAAAGATAGTATCTTTGAGGAACTGAACAACCACCTTATGGTCATTTGTCCGACATGCTTGAGCTTCAACCCATTTGGAGACATAGTCTACCGCGACTAGGATGTAGAGATAACCATGAGACATAGGGAATGGGCCCATAAAGTCAATGCCCCATACATCAAATATCTCGATGACTAGGATGGGATTTTGGGGCATTTCATTCCTCTTTGTGATTCGCCCTAATCGTTGGCAACGATCACATGCCTTACAATATTCATGAGTATCACGAAATAAAGTAGGCCAGTAGAAGCCACACTGCAAGATTTTTGCAGCAGTCTTCTTTCCCCCAAAGTGTACTCCACAAGCATGATTGTAACAAAACACGAGAATTTTTCGTTGATCGCACTCATGGACACATCGCCTAATGATCTGGTCTGGGCAGTATTTGAATAAGTAAGGCTCATCCCAAAAATACCATTTGGCCCTGGCTAGAAAATAGAATCTCTCTTGCTTAGACCAGGAACTTGGTGTTTGGCCAGTGACTAGGTAATTGACAATGTCTGCATACCATGGAGTTTTGATAATAGAGACAGCCATAAGTTGTTCATCAGGGAATGTCTTTAAAACAGGTGAGGCATCACAAGAGGGTTCAACAATGAGTCTAGAGACATGATTTGCTACTACAATTTCTGCACTCTTCTTATCCTTGATTTCTAGGTCAAACTCTTGTAACAGGAGAATCCACCTAATTAGCCTGGCCTTAGTATCTTTCTTGGTGAGAAGGTACTTAAGAGCTGCGTGATCAGTGTATACGACAACCTTTGAGCCAATAAGATAGGAACTAAATTTTTCTAAGGCATAAACGACAGCTAACAACTTCTTTTCTGTGGTAGAATAGTTGAGTTGAGCGTCGTTTAGAGTCTTACTCGCATAGTAGATGACATGTGGCATCTTGTTAACTCTTTGCCCTAAGACAACTCATATGGCATAATTAGAGGCATCGCACATAACCTCAAATGGAACACTCCAGTTTGGAGGTTGAATAATTGGTGCCAAGGTTAACTCCTTTTTCAGTCTCTCAAATGCATCTAGACATGAATGGGTGAAATTGAATGGAGCATCTTTTGTTAGTAAATCACACAGAGGTCTTGTGATCTTACTAACATCCTTAATGAACCGACGGTAGAAGCCGGCATGGCTTAAGAATGATCTCACCTCTCTAACAGATTTAGGAGGTGGTAGGTTGGAAATGACATCTACCTTGGCCTTGTCCACTACTATGCCATCTTTTGACACTACATGACCTAACACAATCCCTGACTTAACCATAAAATGATACTTTTCCCAGTTAAGAACTAGGTTCTTTTCTTCACATCTTTGCAAAACAAGTGTCAGATGGTTAAGACATTCATCAAATGATGATCCAACGACAGAGAAATCATACATAAAAACCTCCAGGAATCTCTCCACCATGTCTGAGAAGATACTCAATATGCATTGTTGGAAGGTGGCGGGTGCATTACACAAACCAAAAGGCATGCGCCTATAGGCAAATGTGCCAAAGGGACAGGTGAATGTTGTTTTCTCTTGGTCCTCAGGAGCTATTGAAATTTGGTTATATCCAGAATAACCATCGAGGAAGCAGTAGTAAGTGTGACCCACTAGACGCTCTAACATTTGATCAATAAATGGTAGGGGAAAATGGTCCTTCCTAGTCATTGCATTTAACCTTCGATAGTTAATGCAAACTCACTAGCTAGTTTGGAGGCGAGTTGGGACTAGTTCATTGTCTTTATTGGTCGCAACAGTGACTCTAGATTTTTTTGGCGCAACTTGGATTGGACTTACCCATTTACTGTCAGATATAGGGTATATAATACCCGCGTCTAGGAGTTTAAGCACTTCTCCTCTTACTACTTCCTTGAGGACAGGATTCAGCCGTCTCTGAGGTTCTCTAGATGGTTTAACATCTTCTTCTAAATGAATTTGATGCATGACCACAGATGGGCTAATTCCTTTTATGTCTGCGATTGACCATCCAATAGCTTTCGGGTGGGAATGAAAAACTTCAAGAACCTTTTGCTCTTGATCTTTCTTTAGATCTGAAGCAATGATAACGGGGAGGCTTTCTGCACTACTTAGGAAGACATATTTAAGAGATTCAGGCAATGGCTTGAGTTCTAACTTGGGAGGGCTGATGATAGAGGGCACAGGCACTAAGGTGGTCACTGGTAATTGTTCTATCTTTTCTCTCCACCGGCTGATGTCCATTTGTGGAGCTAAGTCCAACATGACATTGACTTCCTGGATGGAGTCATCAATGTCAATGTCAATGTTGAACTGGGCTAGACATTGCTCTAAAGGATCCTGATAACAAGATTGTTGAATGGTTTGGCCTACGAGAACATCTATCATGTTCACCTCTTCCTTATCATCCATTTCATTGCTCTGGAAGCCATTGTGGAATACTTTCAATGTCAGCTTCATATTACCGAAAGCCAAAGTCATGACTCCATTCCTACATTTGATGACTGCATCGGATGTAGCGAGGAATGGGCGACCAAGTATCACAGGAATGTGACGACTAGGGTTCATGATTGGTTCGGTGTCCAAGACTATGAAGTCTGCAGAAAAATAGAACTCATTGACTTTAATGATCACATCCTCAACTATTCTCTTTAGAACCTTTACTGACCTATCTGCAAGACTCAAGGTGATGTCTGTAGGTTTGAACTCCCCCAAACCTAGCTGTTTGTATAAAGAATAAGGTAGAAGGTTCACACTAGCCCCTAAGTCTAATAAACACTTATCAATCACAGTATCTCCAATCCTGATGGAGATTGTTGGGCATCCAGGGTCCTTGTATTTGGGCACTAAGGCGTGTTGGATAAGCCCTGAAGATTGAGCTGCAAGAACAACTTCTCTAGGAATTGATGTCTTCCTTTTGACAGTGGTTAGGTCTTTTAAGAACTTAGAAAAGGAAGGAATCTGTTTGATGGCATCTAGAAGGGGAATATTGATTTGAACATTCTTAAATACTTCTAGGATTCCTTCAAAGTGTGAGTTCTTTCGATTATCCTACAGACGCTGCGGATATGGGGCTTTTGGGATGTACAAGTTGATGGATTGATCTTGGTTCTTTTGTTCTTTCCCTTTCTCTATGGATATTGGGGTTGTCTCATTCTCTTTTGGACCTTCTTTCTCTTCAGGTTGTTCAGACATTTCAACCTTATTGTCTACCTGTTTGCCAGACCGCAGGGTATGGATAGCCTGAACCTCATCATGGGCTGGTGCTGAGTTGTTTCCTATCTCATATTGACCTCTAGGAGGATTGGGAAGAATAGGATGAGTCCTAGGGTTAGGAATTGTTTGACTAGGAAATTGTCCCTTCTCTCTACCTCCTACTGATTAGGCCAACTGACTGATTTGGACTTCTATCTTTGCAATGGCTTGGGCAGTTGTTTGATTTGTCCTTTCCTGGGTTGAATTTGTCTGAAACTGTTGTTGCATGAATTGCTGTCGTAGCTTCATCATGTCAGTCATCATATTCTCCAGGATGGATGTCTGTTGAGGTACTGGAGGAGAGCAGTTGGTCATGGGATCCGACACTAGACTTCTATAGTTGTTAGACTGTTGAGGTGCTGAGTAAGCTGGTTGGGACACTATGGAATGATTGTTCTGAGGAGACTGGGGAATACCTTGCCTTTGGTAATTCCTTTGGAAACCGGGCGGACCACCCTGAGATTGGATAGGTTCATTATGTCTGTATGAGAAATTTGGATGGAACCTATTGTCAGGGTGATATGTCTAACTGCATGAATTCGGTGTGGGTTTCCTGAAACTATACCCGTTTATGGCATTAGCTTGCTCTGCTTTGATAGCTGGCAAGCTTGGGCAATTTTCCACTGTGTGCTCAGAGCTATCACATAGTAGGCACATGACAGTTGGATTAGTTGGACTACTCAAAGAGTCGTGGTCATATTGGGGATTCTTGTTTGCCGAGACTGTAAAGGCATCAAAATTTTTAGCCAAATTATTTACCCCAGTGACCAGATTAGACATGACCTTCTTTAGATCAGAGTTTGTCTTTGGATCATATAATCCTTGACTTTTGGATCCTAGTTCCTCCCTCTCATATTCATCCCTGTTACTACTCCAATTTTGGGAATTCTCCGCTAAGTCTACCAGGATTTCGTACGCTTGAGTTGGAGTTTGTCTCATGAATTTGCCTTGGTGCATGGACTCTATCAAGGTACGTCGAGCAGTTGTTAGTCTTCTATAGAAACAGTGGACTAATTGAGCTTTGTCAATCCCGTGGTGCGGGCATTTGACAAGAAGATCATGGAATCTTTCCAATGTTTGAGGAAATTTCTCCTCTACTTTACCCCTAAAATTTCTAATCGCATCTTTAATTTTCTCAGTTTTGGCGATTGGGTAGAATTTGGCCATGAACTTTTTGGACATCTCATCCCATGTCGTGATGGAATTTTGCGGAAGAGAATTCAACCACGCAGCGGCATGATCTTCTAGGGATAGAGGGAATAACCTCAACTTGACACTCTCGCTGTCTAGGTTTTGGTTCCTAAATGTCTGACAAATTGTTAGGAACTTGTTTAAGTGAATATAAGGTTGTTCACTCTCAAAACCATGGAATTTGGGTAACATGTTGATAGTTGTAGGCCTGATTTCAAATTGATTTGCTACCACTTCTGGCAAGACTATGCATGTCGGTGGTGTAGCAGAGGCAGGAGCAAAAAGCTTATTTAGGGTCCTTTCTGGAGGATTTGCCATTTCAGAGAAAATGGAAAATTCTCAATATATGTGATGGGATTACTTGTGAGTTCTACTTTGATTAAATGACCTCTCACACGTACCCAAGTGCACATAAACCGGAGTATTGACTTCTAAGAAAAATCCTAGTCTAGTCTAATCCTGATGATGCGCACACAAGCAAGCACGGTCCAATTGAAACATGCCAACAACCTAATTTTTTTTTCCTAATTAACTAGACAGCTCCTAACTGGTTTGAAGAGTGCACCTAAGCCTCCAACTCGATCTTATGAAACCAAGTCTTCCAGGTAAGCTCCCAGGTTGAGTGGTGGGTTCACAATGCACTAGGCAAGGGTCCCGCTTAAAAACCAGCTCTCCTAGAATAGAGACTGTCACCTTTTAAAGGGACAGAGCTTTCCTTGTCATCGAGTTTGGTCAAAGAACGTAATTGGCCCAACTTTTGGTGGGTCTTCATCCTAATGAGCTCGAAAGTCCTAGGGCCAATGTCTAATTAATTTTATTTAAGATTGATTGGTTGGGTGCTAAATTGGGTTGTACTTAAACCTATGGGCAAGAATCCGGTGATTAAATCCGGTTCTTATCTTGTCGTGGGTTTTGAGGTGCCCTTACTAAAAACGGTACTCCAATTAAATTTGTGTCAAGCATGCAAGCACTCGTTAATTTAAAGACATCAAACAATCCCCGCTAACAAGTAAAAGATTCATGGGTAAGGTTTAAAGTACGTACCTCCCACTCAAGGTGAGGGAAGATCCAATTGAGTCGACCCGGGCCACCAACACCAAACTTGGTGTACAAACCCGAGGTGCAGAGAGAGTATAGTCCAACTCTCCTCCTTCCTGGCTCTATTTATTACAATTTGGGCCTTCCCAAATGATTTAAAAAAATCCTACTACAATGGTCTAAAAAAAAATTACATAAAATAAAAAAAACTAATTTTTTTTCCAAATCCTCCTTCAACTCCTTGTCTTTTTAGATCTCCTTCTCCAATTTCCTGCAATAAGAATGAAAACTCAAAGTAATATGGAAAAGGAGAATAAAAAGAATAAAAAAAAAACTCTAAAAAAAAATAAAAATAAACTAAAGTAAAAAAATAAAAAATTAATCTAAACCTAACCCGAAAATTACAGAAATAAAGATTCCTAGATTTAAAATATATATATATATATATATATAAATAACCTAACCTAAAAAAAAAATCAAACCCAAAAATAAATTCCAGATTTTTTTTAGAACCTTTTTAAGAACTAGTCCCCGGCAACTGCGCCAAAATTTGGTGTGCTCAAATATAATTAACCCGAACGCACACTTTCTATTGTAAGATAGTGGCAAAACGGGGTCGATCCACAGAGACTTGTTAAATAGGTACTATTATTAATTTAGAATTATTTTATGGGTTAAATAAAAACTTATTTAAAATTTGTTATGCTAAGATTATAATTAAAAATAAAATAAAAACTAATGGAATAAAAAGAAGAAGAAAAGAAAACTTTTTTTTGTTAAAGTTGAAGAGAATAGGAGATCCGGATTTCACCAAAAATATAATAAAATTAATCCTAAAATTAATTTATAAATTCTCCAATGAAACACGATCCAATAATCAAGCAAATGCTTTGGATCGGAAGATAGATCTTATGAAAATTTTAATTAAAATTCATGAAGAATCAAATTCGGTGAATCCCAAATCTATGTTTGAGTTGAGAATCTACAAGTTCGAGGGGTTGGTTAGGTTTCCCTAATAGTCTGTCTACCCTTTTTGATGTTTTTAAATTAAGTTATTTAACTCAAGAGAAGATGATAATCAAGTGCGGAATAAGAAAAACCAAGCAAACCACAACATAAGAATTTTTATGTGGAAACCCTTCCGGGAAAAACCACGGGACCTAGTCCAGCCATGAGAATCTACTAAGACAAAGTAAACAAGAACTTACAAGACTCGAACTTGACTCCTTCGGACTCGATACCACGATCCTTCAGTTCTTAGTCTTCCACACTTCGAAAAGTCACCACGTACTCTCAAGTCCCGTGATCAACCGCAGCCGCTTGTACTTCTCTTTGTGTCTCTAAAACAGTCCACGATCTTCTGATCGATCTCCGTCATTGACGGCTTCATAATCCACCGACCAAATCACTCTACCACGATCCTTCTCGGATTGATCTCCTTTGGAAAGGCTCCGGAATACTCCGGCCAAGGTGTTCTATCCAGAACGGGTTGATGGTTTGATAAGAATCATCACCTAAATGGACTCCTTCAATACACAAGTCCAAACAAGCAAAAGTGGAACTTTGGGCTTGCAAACTCTAGGTTAAAAACATTAACAAAAGGGGAGGAGAGCACTAATTTTCATAGGTTTTATAACCTCTGGAGGAACTTAAAAACCCTCTCCACACACCCCCTAAGTTGTTCTCCACGAAGTGGAAGGGTTTTATATAAATAGGGAAGTGAAAACCATGCTTAGAAGTTGCTAAAATAGTTTAAAACCAAAGAAGGAAACCAAAGAATCGTTTTAGCAAAACCCCCATATCAGGGTCGATGGGGCACATTCAGTCGACCAAAAATACACCTTCGGTCGACCAAAAGGTCCCTTTGGGTCGACCCTAAAAAAACCTATATTCTGTCCAAAAACCCCATACAATTTTTTAGCTATTCAGGGTCGACCCAAAACGCTCAGGGTCGACCCTGAGGCTAAAAAAATTTTAAAACTTTGTTTTCAGCTCTTGGACTCTTCACAAAAGTTGTAGCTATTTTCGACGTGGTCGATTTGACATATTATAGAGCAAAATCTGAGCTATGGTTTGTGAGATATACCCAAAACAAGTAACCTTGGTTTTTTGAAAAAATTTCAGATTTTAAAACAAGTTTTGCACTGTTTATCTCATCACCTAGAGTCCGTATGATTAGACTAGGACACTTTTACCACCTAAGGCATCATGTTAAGATTATTATAGGTCAAATCCCACTTATGGTCACATGGTATCTAGGTCACTTACCATCTTATAAAGGAAATGATCATCCGAGTGGATCAAGCGATTCTTCAACGCGCTTCAACTTCACTTGTCGTGGATACTTGATGACAATGACACAAGAACCACTCCTAGACACCTAGACTCACTTGTTTTGACACCAGAATATGCCAATACAAATACATGGACTTTACAATTCAGATTTAATATTTTCGTAACAATACAATTTTGGAGTATTTAAAAACTAAAATAAGGATTAATCTTACCGGATTCTTGGTTTCCTCCTTTTCCCCTTATTACGAGTTAGCCGAACATTGTAGCATTTAAGATAAAACCGATGAAATAAATCACGCTCTTCATTGATGTTTGATTGACTTTTTACACCACTCCCTCTTCTACTCTTGCAAAATAGAAAATCAAATAAAAGAAAGAGAATGGTAGAGAGAAAAGAGAATAAGATTTAGGATAGAGATAATGGGAGAAAAAGAGAGAGAGCCCCCAAAAGAGGAAGAGAAAAACTCTTTTTAACCCTGAATTTTCTGTGCTCTATGCATAAGCCTCCACTTAACCGAATATTTTGACCCCTTTTACGTCCCAATTAGCAGATCCTCGTGAAATGCAACATTGTTCCCCTTTGAGTCTTCTTTCCATGCCTTAAATTTTGACTTACTCCGATCTCTCAATCAAAAGTTATGACCACATTAGTGAGTCATGGTCAGTTTAGGCAGGAATCTGAAAATCTTCCTTTTTGGGGGGGGATTTGTTGCTCAATATTGCCACCCACAAAATTTACTTGCTTTTCTTGTAGATTTTGTTGCCAAACATCAGTAACCCTATCTTCTCCTTGATTTAATCCAATTAGATGAGTGGGCCTTGTATGACTTTTCTCTCTAATGGGCTTTTAGCTCTGAATTTCTTCAATTTGTGCTTTGACTTGAGTCTTGGACTTGGGCTTTATCTTCTTTACTTAGACTTGAACTTTTGGACTTGGGTATTTCTTCTCTAATTTCTTGATTTAGCCTCATTCCTATACAACTCTCTCAAATTCCTACATAATGAGAGAAAAACTATAATTAGAAAAATTAAGACAAGATAAATAACTAACATATGCAAATAAAGGGGTAGTAATTAACATTATTCTATGCACATCATAGGGAGTACCCTACCCCATTGCTCTGTTTTCTTGCCAAAGGAGTGGTGGCATGTGCACGGTGGTGGTGCACACTGTGGTGATGCTGTAAGGTTGAGGATGTTTGGGGTAGGTCCAGAGGATTCCTAGGATCTGGACCAGGGTGTTAGAAATATATGCCCACGAAAGCCATTCCGGATTTGTATTTATCTACTTAATCAATAAATGCATATTTTATATTCACACATTTTCTTCTACATTGGGTAATATATCAAAAGTATCTTATTGGATGAGACTACTTGTCCCTTAGGTAACCTTGTAGGAAAACCATCCAATTAGTTGATAACTGATTGCTAAGGAGATATGCTTTTTCTGGTTCCTTGTAGACCTAAAATTGTTCTAAGTTAATCAGGATACATCTGGACAATGTATTCCTAATAACTTACACATTGTTAGTTTCATATGATGGAGTGATGAATCTCTATCACTGAGAGAAAGGTCTCTTGACTAAGATGTGGATATAAGTAAGAAGTACTTATATTGTAACTGGATCGCTCAGTGGATACCCTTAGAAATATATTGTCTTTATAATTAGGGTAGTCCATTTGAATGATTGTCCTTAATCTGAGAGGTCGACATCTTCTCTAGTATGTGCCTATGTAGCTTTGATGTAGCCAATCGTCAATGTCCAATATACTGGACTAAATACAAGCTCGTTGGGTTATGTACGATATACTGGAAGAAGTGTGTGTACGCTCAACAAGGATTCCACTACTCTTACAGAGTAAATAATATTGAGTTGATACTTGTCAAAACTGGACTTGAAAAATCCAGCGCTGGTATTTATCGATGAAATGGTTTTATCGAGGAATTTATTTTCTGTAGAAAGAAATGTAATTATTATTATTATTTCTTTTAAAGATTTTCTAAAATGTTTTGAAAGTCTAAGTTTGACTAAAAGTATCAAAGAGAATGGGTTCTCAGTATAAGCCAGGGATTAAAGACAGTATTGGATACTGACCCGTAAGCTTATAACAATATTGGAAGTGGAGGGACATTTCAGTAAATAAATCTTGAGATAGAAATACTTGTAAGTAATTCTCTATTTTCTGGAGGTTAATCACATTGTATTAATGGACATTAATTGTGATTGGTGGAAGTCCAGGGATATAGATAAAATTCTATAATTCTAATGGAGTATAGGAAAGGTGTTTCCTAGTAACAATGCTTTAACCAAAAGGTTGAGTACTTGGTCCCACAACCGAAAATAGGAGATCCCTTTAGATCCCACACACAAGGACTTTCTTAAGGTATTTAATTTAATTATTTATTAAATTAATTAATTTCTCTAAGTAATCACTATATGGTATAGTGAAGCTCTAAAAGGTGGAATCACATTAGATGTGAAAAACCAAATGAGTAGGACCCATTGGGAATTATTATAAAAGAATAATTAAAGTGACCTAAGGGTTTGTGAAACCCTAGGGGCATGTGGAGTGGGGCCCACCTAGGGAGGGATGCCCACTTCAAGGAGGTAATAATAATAATTGTTATTGTTGTTTAATTAGTTTCTAATAACTAATATCCTTATTGGATAAGGTTAGTTAGTTAGTTAGAGTTAGTTACTAATTAAAGATTCCTTGTTGAACAAGGATTCTATTAGTTTATGCTAATCAAGGGATCCTAATTGGATTAGGATAAGGATATGGTTAGTTGGTTACTAATGGATAAGATTAGTTTCTATTTTGATTAATCCTAATTAATTATGGAGAAATCAAATAGGAAACTAATTGAGGATATCCTAATAAGATTAGGATAAGGATAAGATCCAATATGGATCTATATATAGAGGAGGATGTCCATGCTTTGGTTATTAAGAAAATTTCCCGAATTTTTTGGTTTCTCTCAATGTGTACGGCCAACCCCTCCCCCTCTCAATAACCTCACGTCCAAGACTCTCTCTCTCCCTTGTTTTGTGGTGTACGGTCACACCTCCTCCCCATTTGTTCTTCTCACTTATGTTCTTAGTTTTGAATATCAAGAAGAGATTCAAGAAGCTTTCTTGAAGATAAAGATTGAATCTTTATTTCAAGATTCCTAGAGCTGGATTTTTGGAAGGGCCATTAGCTTCCATTAGAGAAAGTTTTAAAGAAAAAGAAGGTCTGTGTGGATTGCGAAGGAGACTTGACGCTTGTGAAGTTTTACCGGTCAAGCATTCTATGGTGGAACTGACTTAAAAATTTCAAATCGCAAAGGTGATTGTGATTTTAACTCTCATTGAATAAAATCAATTAGAATCTTAGTCAGATCTTGCGATTCGATGTATGCCCCCCAAGAACTGTTTTTCTAAAATTAAAAAGAGGCATACTTTCACAGGGTGTTGAGGAGGGTTGAGTTGAAGGGTTTTCACAACAGGGATTCAGCTGTGGGATTTTCAGGCCTGGTTTACAGTGGTGGAGTCTGGGTTTTATAGAAGAGACCACTGGGGACCTAAGGGGGTTTAAGAGGAAGAGGGAGATTGTGGTTGGACACTCTGGAGGTCAACTGAGGTGCTTGAGCTAATGGTGGAGTTGATGGTTGAGTGTGCAGGGGGTCTGTAGACTGCGAACTGGGAAATTGAACAATGGCGGTAGATAGTCTAACGCCATTGTTAAAACAGGCAAGGTTTTGATTGGCGGTAGATCATCTACCGCCACTCTGAGATTTTTAAAATTTTTGGGCCTGGCCAATGCACACTCAGGTTTAGGGATTTAGGCTTTAGGGTTTTTGGGCTTTATGGGCCCAAACCAAGGTTCAGGCCCTAGGGCCATGGACTTAGGGTTCAAGCCTTAAGGGCTCTAGGGCTAGGCTAGGGCTTCGGTTAGGGTTACCTAGGGCTAGGGTTTCTGTGACTTGGGTTTTGCACTAGGGTTTAACTAGAGTTGAGTCCTAGGGTTTAACTAGGGTTGGGTCCTAGGGTTTAACTAGGGTTTGGCTAGGGCTTACCTAGGGTTAGGGTTTGGTACTAGGGTTTTCTAGGGTTCGACTTAGGGTGAGGCCTAAGACTAACTAGAGGCTTACCTAGGGTTTGGGGGACTCGATTGGGGGTAACCATGGTTAAAAGATCTTACCCATGGTTAGACATGGGTGTAAAAATTGGGTGCTTACAACTACCCCTCTTTGCTGGAGAGTGCCAGGTTGGCAACTTGAATGGCAAAGATTGGAATCATCCTATTTGTACACCGAACTTGGATCTTGGGGATGTAGTATGATGACATGTATGCATGCAGTGAAGCAGTATGGCCACTGTTGGGGGAGAGCGAGTAGTTCAGTCCACTCACTGGGGATCGGTGGATGCAAGGATGGCTTAGCCCAGAGGCGCTAGCCAGAGGAATTTGATCAATTTTGATCAAAAAGACACATAAGGCATCGAGAACATAGAGGGTGTTAAAAAGGGGACGTGCGAGTGGTGTGCACTATAAAGGTACACACTGGACGTCGAGGACACACAGGGTGTCGAAGGGGAACATGCGGGTGGTAATGCTGTAGTATGGTGAGATTGCTAAGGAGCATATAGGATGACGAGGACACATGGGAGTATCGAAAGGGTGATATGCAGGAGGTAATGCTACGATATGACGATATTGTCAAGGAGCATACACGATGACGAGGACACACGGGGGTGTCGAAGGGGTGACATGTAGGAGGGAGCATACAAGATGTCGAGGACACACAGGGTATCGAAGGAGCGACATGCAGGAGTAATGCTGCGGTATGACGAGATTGCCATGAAGCATACAAGATGTTGGGGCTACACAGGGTGTCGAAGAGGTGATATGCAGGAGGTAATGCTGTGGTATGACGAGATTGTCAAGGAGCATACAAGATATCGGGGACACACAGGGGTGTCGAAGGGGTGACATGCAGGAGGTAATGCTATGATATGACGAGATTACCAAGGAGCATACAAGATGTCGGGGACACATAGGGGTGTCGAAGGGGTGACATGTAGGTGGTAATGTTGCGGTATGACGAGATTACCAAGCAGCATACAGGATGTCGGGGACACACAGGGGTGACATGTAGGAGGTAATGTTGTGGTATGACGAGATTACCAAGGATCATATAGGATGTCGGGGATACACGGGTTTTCAGAGATTGCGGCATGCCCAAGTAGCACTAGCCGGATTGACTTGAAATGGCCGAGAGGCACTGGATTTTTATAAAGTTGTTTGATGCTTAGGAATTTGGTCACATGGGGTGTGATGCTATGCAGAGTGATGTCATGCAGGGGATAAAGGCGAGGATGCTCCCATGACTCTACTAATTGCGACCTGCAGTGATGCAGGATGTTGGCTTTTTCTGCTTTATCTTGTCGGGGCTGCTTAGTGCAGGCTAGTATGACCAAGTCTGAATATCGAAAGGTCTAGCTTTAAAAACATTTTTAGAAATATGTTAGACTTTTGCAATAGTTTTTGATTTTTGATCGATAGAGAGCTTAGCTTAGCTTTTCAGATTTTCCAGGAATTTCCTTTGTCAGGGCTTGGGGATTTCGTGATCTGCTTTTCTCTTTCAGAGAGTGGAGTAGACCTAGAAAAAGTTTTTTCATTGTTAAAGATATTCATTGGTAGACCTGTTTGTCTTGTCACTGCTGCAGATCGGACTCTAGCTAGGGGAAGTTTACTGGGGAGCAAATTGGACGCTTCTAATACTCTTGCTGGGGAGAGTGCTTGTAGAGAGCAATGGGAAGCTCATTCTGGAGATCCGTTGGGGAATATGACACCGTTGTAGACCGCTACTGGGGATTTGCTAGCTAGAGACTAGATTTTAGCTGGGGATTACCTTGCTGAAGACCACCAGTTGCTTCTTGGGGGATTGTGGTCTCTACTGGAGACTACTGCCCGGGAGCCTGTTTCTCCATTTTGTCTGCTGAGGACTGCTACAGGGGACTTATCTGGCTAGACTGACTGCTGTTGGATTCTGTTGTCAAACTGCTCTTCAGTTTTTCTCCCTTTTTTACCCTTGGAATGACCAACTCATGGGATTCGCATAACTTTTGCACGATGAGGCCGTTGCCTGTTTTTCTTATGCCTATGAAGCTGATTGATTTTTGTTCCTTTTTTACCCCTAGTCACAAGACTAGGTCTAGGGATAGCGTGATTTTTGCATAATGAGGTCGTTGCCGGTTTTCACTCATGCCCGTGAATTGAAAATTGGACTTTTCCCATCATTGCCCTGAATGGTGCACCTCTGGGGTTTTAGAAACTCATATTTCTACTGAGGATACAGATGTGATGTTGCACTTGCACTTGTAGTTTCTAGGGGATCTAGAAGGACTTTTAAAGTAGGACGAAATGTAGGCAGGGGGACCGAAGTTTGGGACACCCTGGGATTTCTCCTATTGTAGTTGATTTACACTCCCTTGGAGGTTTGCTTTATCATAGTTGATTTTCATACTCTTGGGGAGTTTTTCCTGTGGCTTTTTTTTTGGGTCCGCCAGGGAATTCGAGAGAGGTTGTCTCTGCTGGGGAGGGAGAGGTTGTCTCTGGTCGGGGTTTGTTTTTCAGGAGAGGTTATACCTGAGAGGCTTTTGCCAGGGAAAAGAATATGGAGAGGTTTGTCTTTGTAGGGAGTCTCTGATTCTTGAAAATGTTTCAACTTCTATTTTGAGTTTTCCTTATATGGAAATTTTGTATTATTGAGAGCCGACTTGTCTGGGGAATTTTAGAGGATTTTTGCCCTGCTGGACTTTGTGGGAAAAGGTTTTTAGAGAGGCTTTGGTTCCACTAGGGTGATTTGACTCTGCATGGGGAAGCTTTGAGAGAGATATTGACTCTTCTGGGGAGGAGTTGACTTCACAGGAGAGAGTTGGGGGAAGTGTGATCCCCTTTTTTGTGACTACACCTAATTTGTCAGGTTACCTACGTACCCTTTATAGGATCAGGTCAAGACGTAGTTCAGGCGAATGCCGTACAGGCCAAGGGAGGGTGTCTCTGGAAAGGTGTAAGGAAAGAAAGGTTGTTGGGCTCAAGGGCTAACTAGCGAATTTCATTCGATTTGTAAACGGGTTACATTTGCTGGGGATAAGGAGTGTACCAAGGATGACCTCCTGTCATTTCCTAGAGAAACTACAAGTGCAAAGCACCTATCAAATCTAGACCCTAAGCATAGTATCGTTTAACTTTTTCCATGTTGACAGGCTCTGGGAGGTCTTCGTCATCCATACGTCCGAGTTGAAGGTTATCGCCTGAGAATTTATCTCGGACGATGTATGGGCCTTCGTAATTGGGAGCGAATTTGCCCCTTGGGTTAGGGCGGTTTGGCAACATCTTTTCGGAGAACCAGGTCACCGATCTCAATGCTTCGAGGCTTGACTTTCTTGTTGAATGCCCTAGCCATACGCCTCTGATAGGCCTGAGAGTGAATGATGGCTTTCAGTCGCCGCTCTTCAATCAGATGTAGCTGCTCGTACCGGGTCTGCGCTCATTCTGCCTCTAAGAGTTCTGCTTCCATTAAGACCCGGAGTGATGGAACTTGTACTTCGATGGGTAGCACTACTTCCATACCATAGGCCAGAGAGAATGATGTTGCCCCAGTTAAAGTTCGGATGGACGTTCTGTAGGCCATAAGAGCATATGGGAGCATTTCATGCCAAGTAGAGTACTTGGTTTCCATCTTCTCTATGATTTTCTTCATGTTCTTGTTGGCGGCTTCAACTGCACCATTAGTCTGTGGCCTGTATGGCGTGGAGTTATGATGTTGGATCTTGAATTTCTAGCAGAGGTCAGTCATCCCCTTGTGGCAGAAGTTAAGAGCATTGTCTGTTACAATCTTATACAGGACCTTATATCGGCAGATGATATCCCTTTTCAAAAATCTCTGAACCACTGAGGCTGTGACGTTGGCATAAGAGGCCGCCTCAACCCATTTTGTGAAATAATCGATTGCAACCAGGATGAATCGATGTTTGTTAGATTCTTTTAGAGCTATGGGTTCGATGACGTCGATGCCCCATACAGAGAATGGCCAAGGAGCAGTTAGATTGTGCAGCCTGGTTGGCGGTGCATTTACCCTATCGGCGTAGATTTGGCATTGGTGGTACTTCTGTGCATGCTTGCAGTAGTCTGATTCCATTGTAGACTAGTAGTATCCCAGCCTCAGCATCTTCTTGGAGAGCATTAACCCGTTCATGTGTGGGCCGCAAGTTCCTTCGTGAACTTCTTCCACTACTTGTGCTGCTTCATTGGTATCTAGGCATCTGAGCCAGATTAGGTTCAGTGACCTTTTGTACAAGATTCCTCTGGAGAGGACAAACTGAATGGCTAGTCTTCTGATTGCCCAATAATCTATTTTGGTAGCATTGAGTGGGAAGGTCCCGTCCTCGAGCTACTGCTTGATGTCTACATACCAAGGCTTGCTGTCTGCTAATTCTTCAATCTGTAGGTAGTAGGTAGGCTAATCCTGCTACTGAATGTCGATCGGCCAAAGCCTGATGCCCATTGGGATCTAGACCATGGAAGTGAGAATAGCCAGTGCATCAGCGAATCTGTTGTGGTTCCTGGACCTGTGACTGAAGCTGATTCTTCTGAACTAAGTGATTAGCACATGAGGTAGGCCAAGTACGGGACTAGCCTCACTTCTCGGATGGCCCAAGATTTATTTGCCTGACAGATTACAAGAGACCAGTCATCATAGATGTCTACCGCTTCAATCCTGATGTCTAGGGCTTCTTTCAATCCGGCTATGCATGCCTCGTATTCTGTCTGGTTTTTGGAGCATTTGAATTTTAACTTGACTGAGATAGGAAGGTGTGCTCCTTTTGGCGATATCAGGATTGCTCCTGCCCCATGCCTATGACTGTTGGCGGCTCCGTCAAAGTACAACTCCCAGCCAGAGTACTCATGTTCATCTGCCTCAGCATACAGGATGGCTTCGTCTAGAAACTGATCATATACCGAAACATAGTCTTGTGCTGGATTGAGGGCCAAGTGATTTGTTATCGTCTGTCCCTTGACTAACTTCTGAGCCATGTACGTGATGTCAAATTCAGACAACATCATAAGCCATCAGGTAGTTCTTCCGGTTGTGGTTGGCTTTTCTAGTAAGTACTTGAGTAGGTCCATCCAAGATATCAGGTTTACCGGGTAGGAAAGCAGATAGTGCCCCAGACTAGTGCCAGGTAACTCTTCTCAAGAGGGTTGTACCACCCTTCATACTCTAGCGGGCACTTACTGATGTAGTAGATGGCTTGCTCTATTCTGCCTGTCTCGTCATACTGTGCTAGGATGCACCTCATGGAGGTTTCTTGCACTGAGATGTAGAGTAGCAGTGGCCATCTCGGTGTAGGAGGCACGAGTACTGGAGGATTGAGGAGATACTGCTTTATTCTGTCAAAGGTTTTTTGGCACTCAGCTGTCCAAACTGTCGATGTATTCTTCTGGAGAAGCTTGAAGATTGGCTCGCATATTGGAGTGAACTGAGAGATGAATCTGTTGTTGTACTAAATTCTGCCTGGGAACTCGCGGATTTCCTTTTCAGTTTGGGGAGTCGGCATTTCGATGATGGCCTTGGCTGGATCGATCTCGATGCTTCTCTTACTGACTATGAAGCCGAGGAGCTTTCTAGATGAGGCTCCAAAGACACATTTGGCCGGATTCAGTCTCAGGCCGAACTCTCGGAGTTTGTCGTAGAGTCTCTTCAAGTCTTCAGGGTGCTGCCTGACAGTTGGAGATTTGATGATCATGTCATACACATAGATGTCAGTTGACTTGTGGATCATGTCGTGGAAAAGTACTGTCATGGCCCTCTGATAGGTTGCCCCTGCATTCTTGAGTCCAAAGAGCATTACCTTGTAGCAAAATGTGCCTCAAGGTGTGATAAAGGAGGAAAGCCGTCCTTCTTGGGTACCGGGATAATGTTCGCTAACCACTCAGGGTAGTTTGCTACTGCAAAGAAGCTTGCATTGATCTGCTTTTCAACTTCTTCCTTGACCTTCTGCGGCCATTCGAGCCTCATCCGGCTCAGTTTTTCCTTGACTGGTCTGACGTCAGGGTTTAGGGGCAGTTTGTGTACCACCAATGCTGGGTCCAGGCCGGGCATGTCTATATATAACCAGGTGAAGACGTCACTATAGCTTCTCAGAAAGTTAATCATGCATGTTCTCTACTGAGGGCTCATGGTTGTGCCGATCTTGACTAGTTGAGGATTACCTGCAAATCCCAGGTTCACTGTCTTGGTGTCTTCCATGTTCGACTGTAGTAGCCCTTCACTGTGTTCCAGGAGGTCCAAAATTTTGTGAGGCGGTTCCTCTTCCTATTTGAGTCATACTCTACTTCCAAGAGTTTAATGATGGTTTGAGGGATAGCTCTGTCAGAGGTGATTTTCTAACAAATCAATTAGCTTCAGTTTAGCATGCTTTATGATTTTTGTTTTTGTTGACTTTAGGACACTAGGCCTTCCAGGCGAAGAGTGTGTGATTTCATCATCAGCCGATATGAAATGGTTTTTTGAAAACATGATTTTTGAGTCAAAACATCTGATTTTCATTGAGAAAATAGATGACTTGTTTCCAAAATGACTCAAACAAAAAGAGGCCGACAGTGGCCTGACATTTGGATTTTAAAAATGAGAGCAAAGAGAGATAGAGGGAGGAGAAGGGTGATGATTGGTCACTGTTGTCTTGGACCAACCTGTCCTGTACTGTGTTTGCCCCAGCCCTGAGCGACCTCGATGGTGAGAGCCTTAGTCCACCAACGGATTAGTGGCTGATGATTGGATGATGCTTCAGTGCTGTTGGAGAAGGTGAGATCTGCTCTCCCGCTGGATATTCTACTTCGGTAGCATCCTCGACAGTCATCTCATCGAACATTTGGGTAATGCTTAACACTTCCAGATCTGAAATCCCTGAAGACTCGGCACTGGGCTGAGGGATTAAGGCAACTGGTGCAATAGAGGTTTCTGGATAGGTTTCGAAGATTCCCATGGGGAAGGTTACAGAGATGTGGGGTCGGGGTTCAGGTTTCACCGACTGTCTGCTCTTCTTGGTTAGCTTGGAGAGATAGTCCTCATATTTGGGCTTGTATCCCAATCTGAATGGAGATATGTATCGAGGAGGCGTGTATCTTTTCTTCATGCCTTGATTCCTGGCACCCAGACCCTTCCCTGGCTGGTAGTTCATTTTAGCCATCATCTTGACAAATGGCAGCATTGTTTACTTGCTTTGTTGTTCTACCTGGACGATAGAACTAACCTGCTCGAACTGGAATATCATGAAGGTAGTGCCTTGCCCCAGCTCTTGGACATCCCCGAAGGAACTTGCCAACTCCTCAAAAGGAATAACGAATAGGCGGTCATCCTGGATGAATTTAATTCTCTGGTGCAGAGAGGAGGGATGGCTCTAGCTGTGTGGATCCACGGTCTCCCTAAGAGTAAGGTGAATGAGGCTGGCACATTTACAACCTGAAAATTTGTTGTGAACTGAGCTGGTTTGATGCCAATGGTCAAATCAATGTCATCCAAATTTTGCTTGGTTGTACTATCAAAAGCCTAGATAGTCATGGGTCTCTTCTTCACTTGGCTAAGGCTTAGGCCCAGGTTTTGCAGTGTAGAAAGTGTACAGACATTTAGGCCGAAGCCATTATCGATGAGCACTAGGATATTTCCTCCTCTATGAAAGAGATGATTCTAGATTCAAGCAGTTGTCCTACCATCTGCCCCAGCTTTTTGGGCGATATGTCTGGTGTTACATGGGCATTGTTAAATACTCGGAGGAGTTGCTTCCTTGATGTTCTGATGTTAGGAGGAGACTCAAGATTGAGATCTATGCATGGGTTTTGCTCAACTGCTGGGTGATATTGAACTCTTCCGCTTTTTTCAATATTTTGAGTAGGACTGCAAAGTCTGTTACTTTCTTCTCTGGGTCTGACACCCCTACTTTCTCTTTCACCGGCTCAGCTGTTGGAGGTTGGTACACCTGGCCGGATCGGGTAAGGTAGGCTATGCTTTTGCTCTCATGAATGAGGGAGCGAAGAGCTGGTACATGGTTGAGGTTGAAAGGCGGAGATGAGATGTAAGGGATCCTGATAGGGCCTATTGAGGTGGAGGCTTAAGCTGGTGCTGTGGGCCAATTGGCGGTACAGGGAATTGTGTAAACAATTTGCTCTTATTCAGCTTCGAGAGCGGGGATTTGTATTAGAGCTTGGATGGCTTGATTGTTTGACTAAGGGAACGGGATTATGACAGGGGATCGGTAAGGGGGCTAGATGATGCCATCATCGATTGCAGGTGTGCTAGGTTCTAGCTACCCTACCCTGGTTCTTCCCACTGAATAAAGTTGATTTGATTGTTATGTGGGGGTTGTGGCACCTGATTGATGCTGGTATTTCTGGGAGCCAGCTCAACCTTTCCATCATCCAAGAGATCTTAGATGACACACTTCAATCCGATGCAGTAGTCTGTAGCATGGCCTGGGTCTCTATGGAAGGCGCAGTGATGATCGGCATGGTAGTTCTTGTTCTGTTTGTCTAGAGGTAAGAGAGGTGTGGGGCCTCTCAATTCAAGAAGGCCTTACTTGGTCAAGAGTTCCAACAACTGGATGAGTGTGTATAGAAGAGGGGTAAAGTTTCTGGGGGGATAGTTTTGTCCCTGGTTTGGTCGGGTTGGCCAGGTGTTTCTGACAACTGATTGTTGTTGAGCTGCTGGAACTGGTAATCTGATGGGTTCTATAGAAGCAAACATATGTCCATCTTCCTTCTTTCTATGGTCCCTGGGATTGATGTTCTTGTTGGATAAGGTAGCTACCTTAGGGGGATCAAGTCCTAGGCTAGAGTGAATAGCCCCGCTCTTGATGGTAGTCTCAATACGGGCACCCGTCTTGATGATGGTGCCGAAGTCCACTACTGGTAATGTTACCATCAGCGTAGAGTAGGGCTGCTTTAGAATGCCCATGAACATGCTTGCTAGCTCTTCCTTAGGGATTGGAGTTGGGATCTTAGCTGCCATTTCCCTCCAACGGGTGGCGTATTCTACGAATGATTCATTGTTGCACTGGCTCAACTATTCAAGCTGGCTTCTCTGAGGGCAGAGCTCCTAGTTAAAGGAATACTACTCCACGAAGCTGTCTATGGCATCCTGCCAAGTCTTGACTTTCTTTTTGTCTATCGACATCCACCATGTAAGGCTGCCCCCTTCAGACTCTTCTGAAAGTATTGGATGAGTAGAGGCTGATTTCGTTAGTACTGGAGCATGTCCCCCAGGTATAACTACAAGTATTGTTCAGACAGCCCGAGCCATCATATTTATCAAAGTCTGGTACTTTGAAGTCTGCGGGACCAGCATCCCCTGATGAGAAGGTTAAGTCTTCCAAACATAGACTGGTACTGGTGGATGCACCCTTTATTCTCTTTATTTCTTCTTTCATCTGCTTGATCTCGTCATGTTGGTCCCTAAGGGATGAAGTAGGGTCTGAAGATGATGGTCGTTCCTGATTGACATGTGAGGCTTTAGGTTGCTCTTCATATTGATCACATTCCTCTCTTCTACCTATAGTAGGATCGGGGTTAGGTATGATAATAGGGATAGGATGAGGCTCTGGCATAGGTTGCTCAGATGGTTCTTTGGTCAGGATCCGGGTAGAGGGTTCATCGGTTCGGACATCAATTAGAATCTTCAGGGATTCCAGAACACCGTTGAGTTTTGATTGCATGGCTGCGATGTCCCTGTCATGAGCTTGTAGGATCTCACTGGTTCTCTGATGTTGATCTACAGGTTCTGTCATTGAGTATGAGCTGCTCTCTGATCGGGTTGTGCAAGGTACTATCTCCGTGATTGGCACCTCTATCAAGATTGCGTCCACGGTTGCTGCTTCTGCTAGAATCGTAGTCAGAGAACGAGTCACAGGTCGGCTCGAGTAACTGAAAAAGAATGCAACGGCTAATCACGATTATGCATGATGACAGGAAGAAGATGCTAGAAAAATGGATTTTTTCATTGACGTATGCTGAGTGTAAGGAGTACAGGATAATGCAACTCAAAAAAAGAAAAAGACTCGATCTTAGGCAGGCCCATCAAGGATCGCGAAGTCAAGTGGCCGGGGCACACCTAAGGTCCATAATCTGCTGTTAGAGGGATGTGATCTCAATCTCCATGTTTTTAATTATTTTTGTAGCGTTGAACATTCGAAATCCAAACTGTTAGATTCTATTGGTCATCTCAACCATTGCACTGTCAAGTTGCTCTTGATAGAAGTGCAGCTGGGCCCAGATGACGGTAGTCTCTTTGGCATCGCCTCTACACCTCCTGTGGAGAGAATGGACTGTCTGTTCCAATTGTTCAACCTGTTCTTGCTCGGCTTGGAGTTCATGGCTCTGCTCCGCTTCCTGTTGCCTAAACGCTCACTATGCTTTCCATAGCTTTTTCTCTTTCTGTTGGATCTGGAGCTGTCTCTCCAGGAAGTTGTCTCTTCAGATAACCACCATTTCAGCTAGGGGTATGGTTCCGTGTGATGGAGCTGAGACTGGTATGGGCAGTTCCCTGGGTGCAGGCATACCGGATGGAATGTTAGGATTTTCCACCCATTATCGGTATGCTGAATCGGTTGGTGGTCCTGCTATGACCACAAAGCCCGGCCATTGATCTCATTTGGAGGTCCGCCAAGCTGCTTGGAAGTGTCGCGTGAGGCTGTCGAAGTGGACTGTGAAGTTGACACAGTCATTCTCCTGTCAGTCTATCACTAGGATACGCTAAGGGAATCCAAATTATCCGAGGACTCGGAGTGGTGTTAGACTGCGAAGCCTGTTAGACCAGTAAGAATCATACAATGTCTGCCAGTGATGACGACACGAGGTAGCCTATTCAGTACAAACTACTCGCATTGCCATATGATCTCTTTTTCTGATAGGGCTTGGAGAAGCTGGTAGAGCTCTCCGACGTCTGTAGTTACTATTGGACCTTGATTCTGAGAAATCTTTCGAGGTAGACTGTAGGCTTCACGGATGCCGTCTGGTACAGATATGATTATAGGCAGGTTTCCTACCAACCAAAGGTGTAGAAGAAGTGTGCTGGCATGGATGGCATGGAAGATGCCCTTTCTGCGACCTACTGCCTGGTTGAGAGCCCTGAGAAGTTCTGCTAAGATGACGGGTACGACTGAATAGGAGTTGTGCATGTCCTCGTTGATCCTGACCAAAACTAATTCAACAAGTGTACGGCACCTCGGGAACACCAACTGATACATGGCTATCAGTGCAAGGGCGTTGAGACGGAAAGTTCTGCTGTAATGGAGTTAGGGTTCCACTTACTCTTGTACTTCTTTTCAAGAAATGACATGGATATCCGATCAAAAGAGCCGTTAGGGTCGGGCTGTAAGCAAGCAGGCTTGATATGTAAGAACCTGGATAGGTCTGCCTGGTATGTTGTCTTATAGCGTGGTACTATGGCTTCGTCATCCATGTTTAACCCTAAAATGCACTGAATCTCTTCCAATGTTAGACACAGTTCGTTTTTACCAAAACGGAATACCATGTGAGATGGGTTCCAACACTGGATAGCTGCGTTCATGAGGCGCGGGTCCGGGTTAGCCATGGATAGGTCTAAAATAGTCCAAGTTTTATAGTACTAAGCCTAAGCGAGATGCTGACTTGAGGTTAAGGCCTCAATTGCTTTATGGAGGTTGTCATCACATGTCCCCTGAGAAGTTAGATGCACAGGCCGTGATGGTCGACCCATTGACTGAACAATCCATGAGTGTACTGTGTATGCAGATGAAAAATGCAAGAGATGATGCAATATTTTTTTGGTTTTTGATTTGATTGGGTGTGACAAGGCATATGTGTTCTGATAGGGTAGATGGAAGGAGTTCCGACGTGCTTTAGCCCGGGTTGTTGGAAATCGGGGAACCTATCAAGTCAAGGTTAGGATTTGAATCCCATACGCTATGTCAGGAAGCAGGGTTAGCTGTAGTTTATTACAAGCACAAGTTTGGCTCATTTCATACCCCTGGGTGGGTGGTTATCCAGGTAGAATTTGTCCTGGTAGTCAACCACGATTGGGGACAGGTATAGGGTGCAAGCAGGTTAGGATTTAAAGTAGCCCTCCCTAGGTGGGCTGCTTGTAGACTATACCCTAACCTAGACTATATGTATGAATACTGGTTTAATGCAAGTGTATTCCTAGTAGAATGGGGGGATCACTTAACACCGTATGTGCGACTCTCCGGTATAGAACATACTTGAAAATGGACGATTGGTGAAAGCAGGAGCATTCAGAATCCTTCCCTGAGGATAATCACCCATTTGGAGTAACTCTGAGGACCTCCAAGACTGTTAAGCTACTGACACTGAGAATGATTATCCAGCATCCGTTGATGTAATAAGCCTGTCTACTGGGTTTAATAGGATAATTAAACTACTATGACATGTATGGATGCACAGTACGCAATTAAACAAGAGATATAAAATGATTAGTATTAGGTTAAACACTTAGGCATTTTACCAGGTTTAAGATTAATTGGCTTAATCTTAGGTTTCGGGTTGAACCTTAATTTGAGTATCTAATCTCCCCAGCAGAGTCGCCAGAGTTGTGAGCGAGGATTTTGGGACACTCACTAAGGGGGTGCATACCCTCACGGGAGTGAAGGTAGATTAAGAGCATCACCTATCCATTCAAAAGAGATAAATCCCCTGAGAGTTGGATAAGGTCTTGGTTTGTAATTGAGATCAGGGTAAGAGGTTTGATTAATTCTGGGAAGGTGTTAGGCACCCGAGGCTTCAGTTTTACAACGGCTCCGTGCTCCCTAGGTTTAAGCCAAATAAAGTCAATGTTTGTTAAAATACCGGAGTGTTTAAGTTAATACTAATCCAAGAAGGGAAAAAGCTAACTAAGGTCGAACCCGGATTGGGTTGCCTACGTACTCACAAGGTGAAATCAGACCGAGCGTAGTTCTGGCACGTGAGCCTATGCCAAGGCTAGGGGTGTGTTTGTGTGCACCAAGGGTGGCTAATAGGGACTAGTCCGGTAGACTAGGGTTTGATTGACCGAAGTTGGTCAAGTGCATGGTTCTAGCCCGATAAGCTTAGGGATAGTCGGGTAGACCAAAGGTTTGGGCCCGATAGGCTCAAGGCAAAATTTGATCGAGGTTAGGGTTGCTAACTGGGGTTAAGTCAAAGTAACCATGGTTAGGGTTGCTAACCACAATCAAGGTGGGTGAATGGTCAAGCCCAGTAGTCCAAGTGGTGAGTCCGGTAGACTGGATTTAGACCCGGTAGGCTAAAATCGGATTTAACCGCGATTAGGGTTGTTAATCAGGGTTAAGGATGAATTAACCATGGTTAAGGTTGCTAACCATAGTTAAAGGGAGGTGTGCTCAAGCCCAGTAGGCTAAGATAGGGTCCGGTAGGCCGAGGATAAGTTCGGTAGATTGGGTTTTAGGCCCGGTAGGCCAAAACCAAAAGTAACCGCAGTTAGGATTGCTAACCGGGGTTAAGGGTGGTCTAACCATGATTAGGGCTACTAATCAAGGTTGAAAATGGGCCAAGGTCAGTTTTACAGTCCAAAAAGGATTTATCCAGATTTTTTGATTATTTTTCCATGATTTGTGGGGTTAAAGGGTGTTTAACTATGGATAAATATTAACCGAGGGAGAATTTAACCATGGTTAAGGGTCAGGTTAAGTCCAAAATGGGCCCAGGGGGTTAGTCAGGGCCTCAAATGGTCTCCTACCAGGCCTGGGCCCTGTGCAAGCAGCTCAAAATTAAAAAAAAAAAAGCCCAATGGCGGTAATAGGATTACTGACATTATGACTATCATTTTAACCCTGGTTTGCACACTGATAATTTAGGTTAAGGGCTAACCCAGGGTGCTCTGTAAGCACAGGGTTGAAGAGAGGACTCCAAGGAGGAGAATGAGCCAGGAGTGGGCCCTAGGGGTGGCCTGAAATGGGCCCCATAGAGTGCCAAAATTACTTACCCTAAAATCTCAGAATGGCTGTAGATGATCTACCGCCATTGCCAAAATAAGCAAACAAATGAATGGCAGTAGATGATCTACTGCCACTCTGCACAGTATTGTTTTTCTGAATTTTAACCATGGTTAATGTTAACCTATTCTCTTGGAATGACCAGGTTAATTTCAAGAGAGGCAAAGGAGTTCAACCCAGGCCCTTGACATGGACCAAGGCCCACCGAAGTAGGCTAACCAAGGCTATAAACAGGACTGCCAGGAATAGCGGTACTGAGTTTACCACTATTCCTGGATTTCCTGAAATCCGAGGTTGTGCCCATGGAGGTTGTGCTCAAGGGTAACTAGGGGTTCCCTCTTGAATTGAGGGACCCCAGAAGGTTCTGAGATTGGTTTGAGATGCTCAGGGGAGAAGCTATACCCGTACGGGTTCACCACACCTTTGATCAAGGTGGGTGAACACCCTGTAGGGGTTATAAACTAAACACCAACAAAAATGTAAATAAGTCCCTTGAAAATGACCAAGTGCTCACATGAATGATAAAATAAGAAAAAAATGAGGTAGGGAGTGCCCTACCATATTGCTCTATTTTCTTGCCGAAGGAGTGGTGGCTGGCCTGTGCACAGTGGTGGTGCACACTGTGGTGATGCTGCAAGGTTGAGGAAGCTTAGGGCAGGTCCAGAGGAGTCCTAGGATCTAGACCAGGGTGTTGAGGAGAGCTGAGGTGAAAGGTTTTCGCAACAGGGATTCAGCTGTGGCATTTTTAGGTCCAGTTTACAGTAGTGGAGGCTGAGTTTTATAGAAGAGACCACTGGGGACCTAAGGGGGTTTAAAAGGAAGATGGAGATGGTGGTTGGACCCTCTGAAGGGCGACTGAGGTGCTTGAGCTGATGGTGGAGTGGATGGTTGAGTGTGCAGGGGGTCTGTAGACTGCGAACTGAGAGATTAAACAATGGCGGTAGATGGTCTACCGCCATTATTAAAACAGGCAAGGTTTTGATTGGCGGTAGATCACCTACCGCCACTGTGAGATTTTTTAAATTTTGGGCTTGACCCATACACACTCAGGTTTGGGGATTTAAGCTTTAGGGTTTTTGGGCTTTATGGGCTCAAGCCGAGGTTCAGGCCCTAGGGGCCATGGACTTAGGGTTCAAGCCCTAAGGGCTCTAGGGCTAGGTAGGGCTTCGGTTAGGGTTACCTAGGGCTAGGGTTTCTGTGACTTAGGTTGTGCACTAGGGTTTAACTAGGGTTAAGTCTTAGGGTTTAACTAGGGTTGGGTCTTAGGGTTTAACTAGGGTTTACCTAGGGTTTAGCTAGGATTTACCTCGGTTTGGCTAGGGTTTACCTAGGGTTAGGGTTTGGTACTAGGGTTTTCTAGGGTTCGACTTAGGGTGAGGCCTAAGACTAACTAGCATCTTACCTAGGGTTTGGGGGACTCGACTGGGGGTAATCATGGTTAAAAGATCTTAACCATGGTTAGACAGGGGTGTAAAAATTGAGTGCTTACAAGGGACATACAGGAGCTAGGTCAAGGTATAGTCTTCATGTCTTGCCAGTTTGAGCAGGTTGGCTACATCACCCAGATAGAGCAGCAAAACAAGCAAGCGATACCACCATTTGTCAGAATGATGGCCCGCATTAATTACCAGCTAGGACTTGGCCTGGGGTCGAGTCAGGAATCAGGGGATGAAAAAGAGATATACACCTCCTCGGTACACTTCCCATTTGGACTGGGTTACAAGCCCAAGTACGAGGACTATCTCTCCAAGCTAACCAAGAAGAACACCCGATCGGTAAAATCTAAACCCCGACCCCACATTTCAGTAACATTCCCCGTGGGAATCTTTGAAACCGATCCAGAAACGACTCTTGCACCAATTACTAGCACTCCAAACTTAGAACCCAGCATCGAGTCTTCAGGGATTCTTGAATCAGAAATATTCAGCATGGCCCAGATATTTGAAGAGTTGGCTTTCGAAGATGCTGCAAAAATAGAAACGGAAGATCCAGCAGGAGTGCAGATTTGTAGCCTCTCCAATAGCATAGAAGCATCCTCTAGTCACCGACCACTGATCCATTAGTGGACCGAGGCTCTCACCATTGAGGCCACTCAGGGCTGGGGCAAGCGCAGTGCAAGGAAGGTTGGTCAGATCAAGCTGTGATGCAGTACTATTCCTCTCTTCTTCTTAATTTATATCTCTTTGCTCCCATTGTAAAAATACAAATGTTGGCCAACTGTAGGCCTCTTTTTTGTTCGAGTCAATTTTGTAAACAGTCCGCTTTTTATCAAAACAAATCGGATGTTTTAACTCAAAAATTATGTTCTCCAAAACACATTTCATATCAGCTGATAACGAAATCACATGGACTCTTCCCCTAGAAGGCCTAGTGTCTTGAAGCCAACAAAAACATAAAAACATAAGCATGTTAAACTAAGCTTAATGATTTACCAGGACATCGCCTCAGACAAGGCTCCGTCGGAAATACTCTTTGAACTTTCAGAAGTGGAGTATGACTCAGAACAGGATGAGAAACCACCTCAAGAGCTTCTAGACCTCCTAGACCACAATGAAGGGCTAGTGCAGTTGAACATTGAGCACACCGAGACAGTGAACCTGGGTTCCAAGGACAACCCTAGCTAGTCAAGATCGGTACAACTATGAGCCCGCAGTAGAGAATAGACATGATTAGCTTCCTGAGAAGCTACAGTGATGTCTTTGCCAGGTCATATGCAGACATGCCTGGTCTAGACCCAACATTGGTAATACATAGACTACCCCTAAACCCTGACGTCAAAACAATTAAGCAAAAACTAAGAAGGATGAGACCCGAATGGTCACAGAAGGTTAAGGAAGAAGTGGAGAAGCAGATCAGTGCAGGCTTCTTGGCAGTAGCAAACTACCCCGAGTGGTTAGCCAATATTGTGCCAGTACCTAAGAAGGATGGAAAAGTCCAGATGTGCATCGACTACCGGAACCTGAACAAGGCGAATCCTAAAGACAATTTCTCTCTTCCGCACATCGACATCCTGGTCGATAATACTGCAGGGCACGAGATACTCTCATTCATAAATGGTTTCTCCGGATACAACCAGATCAGAATGACAGAAGAAGACATATAGAAAATCTCCTTTATTACACCTTAGGGCATGTTCTGCTACAAGGTAATGTCGTTCAAAATCAAGAACGCAGGGGTAACTTACCAGAGAGCCATGATGGCACTATTCCATGACATGATCCACAAGATAGCTGAAATCTATGTGGATGACATGATCGTCAAATCTCCAACTGCCTAGCAACACCCAGAAGACCTGCAAAGACTCTGTGACAGACTCAGAGAGTTCGGCCTAAGACTGAACCCAGCCAAATGTGTCTTTGGAGCCTGATCAGGAAAGCTCCTCGGCTTCATAGTCAGCAAAAGAGGCATTGAGATCAATCCAGCTAAAGCCAGAGCTATCATCGAAATGCCAACACCCCAAACTGAGAAGGAGATCCGTGGTTTCCTGAGCCACCGACAGTCTGGACAGCCGAGTGCCAAGAAACCTTTGATAAAATAAAGCAGTATCTTCTGAATCCTCCAATACTTGTGCCTCCTACACCAGGATGGACCCTACTACTCTATATCTCTGTGTAAGAAACCTCCATGGGGTGCGTCCGAGCACAGCATGACGAGATAGGCAGAACAGAACAAGCCATTTATTACATCAGTAAGTGCCTGCTAGAGTACAAAGAGAGGTACAGTCCGCTAGAGAAAATATATCTGGCATTAGTCTGGGCTACTCAGCGTCTTCGGCACTATCTACTTTCCTACCTGGTAATCCTGATCTCCCGGATGGACCCACTCAAATATCTACTGGAAAAGCCAGCCACCACCGGAAGGACTGCCCGATGGCTTATGATGTCTGAATTCGACATCACGTACATGACTCAAAAGTCAATCAAGGGGCAAGCGATTGTAGATCATCTAGCCCACAGTTCAGCACAGGACTACGTCTCAGCACATGATTAGTTTCCAGATGAAGCCATCCTGTATGCCGAGGCTGAGGAACAAGAATACTCCGACTAGGAGTTATACTTTAACGGAGCTTCCAATAATCATAGGCACGGGGCAGGAGCATTCCTAATCTCACCTAAGGGGGCACACCTCCCTGTCTCAGTCAAGCTGAAATTCAGATGCTCTAACAATGAAGCACAATATGACACATGCATAGTCGGATTGAAAGAAGCCCTGGGCATCGAGATTGAAGAGATAGACATCTATGAGGACTCATCTTAAGTAATCTATTAGGCAAATGAATCTTGGGCCATCCGAGAAGCCAGGCTAGTCCCATACCTAGCCTACCTTAACATGCTGATTACTCAGTTCAGGAGAATCACCTTCAGCCATAAGTCCATAAACCATAACAGATTTACCGATGCATTGGCCACCCTCACCTCCATGGTACAGATCCCTAGGGGTATCATGCTCTAGTCAATTGAAATTCAACAATAGAATCAGCCTGCCTACTACCTCGAGCTAGACGGAGTATCAGACAACAAGCCTTGGTATACGGACATCAAGTAGTACCTCGAGGATAGGACCTTCTCTCTCGATGCTATCAAAATAGACCGTCGGACAATCGGAAGATTGGCCATTCAGTTTGTCCTCTTAGGGAAAATCTTGTACAAGAGATCGTCGAATCTAATCTGGTTTAGATGCCTCGATACTAGTGAAGCAGAACAGGTAGTCGAAGAAGTTCATGGTAAAACTTACGGCCCACACATGAACGGGTTGATGTTATCCAAGAAGATTCTCAGGCTAGACTACTACTAGTTTACTATGGAAGCTGACAGCTGCAGGCATGTACAGAAATGCCACCAGTGCCAAATCTATTGTGACAAAATCAATGCATTGCCAACAAGGCTACATAACCTCACTGCTCCTTGGCCATTCTCGACTTAGGGCATCGACGTTGTAAATTCCTAAGTAGGTGTTGGCAAATTCCGTGATCATTAGATAGGTCATGTGAGTCGAGTCGTGTTCAACTTGTCAGAAGAGAAGAGCTAAAGCATAAAGAAGATTGAAGAAAGTGAAGAAAAAACTCCTACTCTGGATCTAGAAAGGTAATGGACTTAGAGATCCCTACCTAGGTTGGATTTGACTTAGATAACTCTAAACATACCTAGGAGGATAGTTTTAAACCTAACAAAGTTGTTTGATCTTAGTTGAATCAAATAAACATGAAAAGAAATATGGTTTGGAAAAAATTTTGTCTCAACCGATCACTCGGTGTTGAGACCGATCGATCGGTGGGCTACCGAGCGACCGGTGGCTATCGACTGGACAAACAATTTGTATGGGGTATTTTTCCAGAGAGATGATTTTCAACCGCTCGATCGGTTATGAGCACCGATCGATCCGTTTTGGACCGAGCGATCGGTAATGTGCACCGCTCGATCGGTCCCCGTAAAAAGAATTTTTATTTTTCTGGATTCTTTTTTTAAACCCTATATAAACAACTTTTTGGAGACCTAATTCGTATCTTTGTTTATTTTTGAAAGAGTAGAGGTCTGAGAAACTCCTCTAGGGTTTTTCCTCTTGTTCTTATTAGATCTTTGTTGATCCCTCCTCTTTCTTTGATCCTAGAGAATGCAAGTATAGATCTAAACCTTTGATCTTGCATTATGTGATCTCAGATCTATATGAGATCCCTCTAGGGTTTGAAAATTCCTAAATTGATTCACAAACCTACACCTTGTGTGTGTGTCCGGTGTTTGATCCGGAGCCTTCGTGGAAGGAGATCGATCGTGTGTGATCGTGGTTTTGAAGTAGCTTGAGAAGATTTGGTCGGTGTGGAACCGAAGTTGCTACGGCGGAGATCGAACCTGCTGGTTCGTGGAAATCAAGAGTAAGAGTCTATACCTAGGAACTTCGTTTCTGTTTTGGTAAGGTCTTGTCTTGTACTTAAAATCTTTTCATAGTGAAGTTTGTTGCTGGACGAGGTCCCGTGGTTTTTTTCCCGTTAGGGTTTCCCACGTAAAAATCTTCTGTGTTTGATTTGTGTGGATTATCTGAGTGAATGGTTCATTGATTTCTAGACATATTTGTTGAAATATTAAAATTGTTAAAATTGGTTAGAAATTATTAGATAGACCTATTCACCCCCCCTCTAGGTCTTAGAGATCATTGATCTGGATAAATTTCAGACGTCATCGGACCCATACCTCCAAAAGCATCAAATGAACATCGATTCATTCTAGTTGCAATTGATTACTTTACAAATGGGTCTAGGTAGCCTCTTATGGCAACATCACAGCCTCTGTGGTTCAACGTTTACTGAAAAATGACATCATCTACCGATACGGTGTCCCATTTGAGATTGAAACAGACAATGCTCTCAACTTCTGCAATAAGAGGATGACTGATTTCTACTAAAAATTCAAGATACAGCATCACAACTCTACACCATATAGGCCTCAGACTAACGGTGTAGTAGAAGCAGCCAATAAGAACCTAAAAACGATCATTGAGAAGATGACAACCAACTACTCTGCCTGGCATGAGATGCTCCCATACGCACTCATGGCCTAAGAATGTCCATCAGAACCTCAACAAGAGTAACACCATTCTCTCTGGCCTATGGTATGGAAGCATTCGTCCCCATCGAAGTAGAAATTCCATCACTCTGAGTGTTAATGGAAGAAAAATCTTAGAAGCAGAATGGGCATAGACCCGCTATGAACAACTGAATCTAATCGAAGAGCAGCGACTGAAAGCCATCAATCACTCTCAGGCCTATCAGAGGTGCATGGCTATAGCTTTCAACAGGAAAGTCAAACCCTGTAGCATCGAAGTCAGTGACCTAGTCCTCCAAAAAATGTTGCCAAATCGTCATGACCCGTGGGGCAAGTTCACACCGAACTATGAAGGCCCATTCATCCGAGGCAAATTCTTTGGCGACGACCTTTGACTTAGATATATGGATGATGAAGACCTCCCAGAGCTTGTCAATGTGGACAAAGTCAAACGATACTATGCTTAGGGTCTAGGTCTAATAGGCGCTTTACACTCGTAGAATCTCCAAGATATGGCAGGAGGCCATCTTTGGCATACTCCTTATCCCCAACAATGTAACCCATTTTACAAATCAATGAAATCTGCTAGTTAGCCCCTTGATCCTAACAGCCTTTCTTTCACAAAAACCTTTTTAAAAACACCCTCCCTTGCCATCTGTGGCATTGCCTGAACTACGTTATAACTTGATCCAACAAAGGGTACGTAGGCAACCTGATAAATCAGGTGCGGTCACAAAAAGGGATTTAACCCCCCAGAATCTTTTCTCCCCCAGAAAAAGACAAACTTCCTCTGGCTCTCTCTCCACAGAGCCACTCCCCAAGCAAAGACCAACTCTCCCAACTTCCACGGCGGAGTCAACACCAAGTTTACACAACATTCCATCAAAGGAAATCCCAAAATAGAAGTTGAAACATTCTCCAAGTCAGGAATTCCCCGAGAAAAAATAATCTCTCCCGGCTTCCCCCCAACAGAATCAACTTCTCCTAAAGCATCTCCTAGTGGAAACAATCTCTCCCCAATGAATCAAAAACTCTTCCCAGAAGAATCCCTCAAATAGGGAAGAATCTCCAAAAGTCAACCTCTACCAAAAAGGACAATCCCCAGTGGAACCAAAAAAATCTCCAACAAAATCAGGGTGTCCCAAACTTTGATCCCCTAGCCTACATTTCGTCCCACTCTAAGTCTTCCTAGATCCCCTAGAAACTGCGAGTGCAAGTGCAATATCACGTCTACATCCCTCAGCGGAGTATTGATCCCCAATAAGTGTCAATCAGAGCAATGAAGGGAGAGGATCAGAACCCTCAAACAAATTGCGAGTATGAGTGAAAACCAGAAACGGCCTCATTGCACAAAATTACGCTACTCCCAGGCTTAGTCTTGCGACTAGGGGCAAAACAGAGACAAAAAAATCAATCAACTTCACAGGCATGAGGAAAACCGGCAACGGCCTCATCGCGCAAAAATCATGCGAATCCCATGACTTGGTCATTCCAAGGGTAAAAAATTGAGAAAAGCTAAAGAGCAATTTGACAACAGAATCCAGCAGTAATCAGGCTCAACGAACTCCCCAATCATCCCTAACAACCTGCCTCTCTCAGTGGATCAGTATCCCCAATAGAGATTCCAACAGGGTACATCCCCAGCAGATGATTAACTCCAGGCATTCCCAGCAGAGAATCGCCCAGAAAACATTTCCCCAGCAGAAGGGTGAACATTGGGAAATCCCCAGCAGACTAAAAATCCCCAAACTACTCGGCAGCAGTCTACAACAGAGACCTACTTCCCAACATATCCCCGACAGCAGGCTATAACAATCTCCCAATCCCCAGTGGAAGCCCTAATTGCTCCAAGCAGTACTTTTCCCCAGCAAGAGTCCAGAAGCTACTAGAACTCTTCATCAAGCTTCCCCTCAACCAGGGTACTCAACCTACAACAACACCTAGACAAGCTCATCTACCTCTGGCAGCATTCTACTCTAAATCATACTTCACCCTCTGAGGGTCAAAGACAAATCACAAACTCCCATTAAGCCCTAGGTAATTCACTGGCAAATCTAAAAGCTAACTAAGCATGCTTAAATAAAAAATCGTTACAAAATTCTTCTACACTTTTCTAGAAATTTTTTTTCAAGTAACTCGTGGTATCAAAATCTATTTATACCAACCTGTACCAAGTAGCCCCAGCAAGACAAGCAGAAGAAGCCGCTTCCGCTCCTCTTCAGTAGGCCACAATCAACAGAATCAAGGGAAAGCATTCTCACCTTTATCTATTGCATGACATCAATCTGCATAGCGTCACACCCTGTATGACCAAACTCTTCAGCATCATTCAAACATGATCAAAATTCAGTGCCTCTCGGCCATAGCAAATTCAAATCCGGCATCATGCCTCAAACCAGTTTTACATCTCGTGTGTACCTTTATAGTGTACACCACCTGTATGTTCTCCTTTCGACACCCCCGTGTGTCCCCAACATCCCGTGTGTACCTTTACAGTGTCCACCACCCGCATGTTCTCAACATCCCATGTGTACCTTTACAGTGTACACCACCTGCATATCCCCTCTGTGACACCCCCATGTGTCATTGGCATCCCAGGAGAGCGTCGACATAACACACCTTGTCGATACCTCGTATGCTTGACATCCTGTATGCTCTGTGATAACCTCATCACACTACAGCATTACCTTTTGTATGTCCCCTCTGTGACACCCTCGTATGTCCTCAGCATCCCAGGTGAGCGTCGATATAACACACTTTGTCGACACCTCGCATGCCCGACATCTTGTATGCTCCATGAAAACCTCGTCACACTACAGCATTACCTCCTGCATGTCCCCTCTGTGACACCCCCGTGTGTCTTTGGCATCCCAGGTGAGCATCGACATAACACACCTTGTCGACACCTCGCATGCCAGACATCCTGTATGCTTCGGGATAATCTCGTCACACTGTAGCATTACCTCCTGCATGTCCTCCTTTGTGACACCCTCGTGTGTCCTCGGCATCCTAGCAGAGCGTCGACATAATACACTTTATCGACACCTCGCATGCTCGACATCCCATGTGCACCTTTACAGTGGGTACCACCTGCATGTCCTCCTCTTCGACACCTCGTGTGTCCTTGGTATCCCAGGTGAGCGTCGACACATTATATGCCCAACACCCCGTGTGTTCTCAACTCCCTGTGTGTCCTCTGATCGATTCGGTTAATATCCCCCGAGAAACACCACTTCGATCAATCCCTTTGCCACTCCCGAGTGACACTTTCATTCGGCTAGCACCTCTAAGCTACGCCACTCCTGCATCCGTCTTTCTCCCCCCATCTACTTGCTATTCCTTAGCAGTGGCCCTAATCATTTCATCACACTCCCTATTTGCACAGCATGCATACATCTCATCATCCCTAAAATCCATCTTGGTGTAAAAAGAAGATGATTTCAGTCTTTGTAGTTCAATTGTCATCCTGGCATTCTCCGGTAAAGAGGAGTAGCTGTAAGCACCCAATTTTTACACCTTGCCTTAACCATAGTTAACATCATTAACCATGCTCATCTCCTGCTAAGTCCCTAGTCAAAACCCTGAACCTACGCCTAACCCTAGTCAAGCCCTAAACCCTGATCAAACCCTGGTTAAACCCCTAGCAATCCTAGATAAACCCTAGGTGAGCCCTTCGTCTAACCCTAAACCCTATCCAAGCCCTAGGTAAAACCCTAATTCAAGCCCTAGACTAACCCTAGGTAAAACCCTAAAACCTAGAGAAATCCCCAAACCCTAGAATCTAAACCATTCGGGCTCAAGGCCCATTTCAATTTTAAAAAAAAAAACTAAGCTCTAGACCAAACCCTAGGCTAACCCTAGGTCTAACCCTAGGTAAACCCTAGACCTAACCCTAGACCTAGCCTTAGTCTAAACCCTAGACAAATCTTAGGCTAAAGCTCTTCAGGCTCAAGGCCCATTAGCAAGTGCAATCTAAAAAAAAAACCCCAAAACCTAGGCCTACTGTGGGCCCAAACATGGGCCCTTGACCTTTTAGGGACCTTTAGGGTGGGACCCACCACCAAAAATTCAAATTTTAGGGTGTCAAACCCTCAAATGGCAAAGCCAACATTGCTTTTTCCCACACATGTGAGGGTTGGGACCAAAATGGAATAAAAATATATAAAAAGAAACAAAGGGGGAAGACACTGTTCATCGTCTTCCCCAGCTGAACCACATACCAGCAGCCCCCCTGCTGCTCCAGCTCCCTCCTGGCCACATCCAGCTTGTCCCCCATGCCTGGGGTAGTGATCGAAATACCCCTGGCTCTGCTCCCCCTCTCCTATAAATCCAATACTCACCCACATTTCTCTTCACAACCAAAAAAAAAATCTGCAAGAGAACCCTGCCCGAGCATCTTCAGCCCACCTCTAGCCTTGGCCATTCGCATCTGTTGATTCCTAGACCTCCCTTATCATCTCATTCAGCCCTAAGGTCCTCCCCCATCCATCCCCCCTGCACCTTAAACCCTCCACGGTGATAAGCCAGCCCACTTCCAGCTGAATTGGTCTTCCATTCTAGGACATCCCTAAAACTTCAAAGGTGTCTCATAGACTTCACGCAGGCCCAGAAACCTCCACCAGCAACTACATCAGCCCTCATCCTCGTGAGCATATTGTAGCAAGGGTAGAACTCCCCCTCCTTCCTGTCATTTTAGTTAAAAGAATTGTAAGAGGACCTCTGCTCCTATTCCAGGGGTCCTCTATGTAGTTTACTTACTGTTTTTGCTTTACTAATCAATGATAAGGTACCCCCCCCCCCCACCTTCCTCATAGGTGTTGGGAGATACCTTTAAGGTTTCATACAAGGGTGTAACACCCCCAACATCACAGAGCCCTCAACAAGTTCTAGGGGTCCACAGACCATGAGGAACCCCCTGGACTCGCACTGGTGCACCCCCAACAAAGGAAAAAAATTTCAACAAATAATGTCATTTTTGACCTTGACTATAACACCCCTTTAACCATGGTTAAGTTAGGTCTTGGTCAAGTCCAGGGCCATGATTAGTCTCACCTCACCCCTGGCTACCTACCTTGCCCTTCCTATACCCTAACTCCCCTTTAACCATGGTTAACTTTGGCCTCAAAGGTTGAAACTCACCATTTTGAACAACCAAATAGGGTGTCTTTGGCCCACATGTCACATCCCCTTGGGCCCACCAAAGGCCCAGGGTCTTCCCTGTAGTCCAGGCTACCACCCCATGATCTCAGTTTCCCTTTGTTCAGTCCCTAGCCCGGGATAAATCTCCACAAACTATGGCTAAAAGCGTGACTATCCATTACTATTTTTTTAATTTCTGGACTTTCTATAGGACCCAGATCAGGCAGGAGACCAGTCTAGGCCCTGCCATGATCTCTGGGCCTATTTTTGACCTAACTAGATCCTTAACCATGGTTAAATCCACATGTGGTTAACATTTAACCATGGTTAAGCACCTCTTTACCCACAAAATTATAGAAAATTGATTAAAAAATCAGAAATATTTCTAGAATTCCAAAATGATCCTCTATGATCATTTTAACCTTGGTTAGGCCCCTAAACCATGGTCAAACTCTATTTTGGTTAACTTTTAACCATGGTTAAGCAACCCTTAACCAACAAAAATCTGGAAAAATACTCAGAAATTCAGAAATACTTTAAGAATCTCAAAAATGGTTTGTTTCAGTAATTTAACCATGGTTAGCACCCCTAACCATGGTTAACTCCTATTTAACTCAGGTTAGCAACCCTAACCTCGATTAAATCCGTTTTTAGCCTACCTGGCCTCATCCCTTAGCCTACCGGGCCCAACCTCAGCCTACCAGGCTTGACCTTACCATATCAACTGTGGTTAGCAACCCTAACCATGATAATTTTGACCTAACCCCGGTTAGAAATCCTAACCTTGTTCAAACTCCTCTCTTGGCTTATCGGGCTCAAAACCTAGTCTACCGGACTACCCCTTGACCTACCGGACCCAATGCCTTGCACATTGACCAACCCCAGTCAAATAAGACCCCAATCTATCGGATTAGGCCCATTAGCCACCCTTGGTGCACACACACACACCCTAACCTTGGCACGGGCTCATGTACTAGAACTACGCTCAGTCTGATCTCACCCCAATGTGAGTACGTAGGCAACCCAACCAGCGTTCGACCTTAGGTAATTTTTCTTTCTTAAATTAGTATTATCTTAAACATTTAGGCATTTCATTAACAATTAACCTTTAATTTGGCTTAAACCTAGCAAGTAGGGAATCACTAAAAAATGGAAGTGCCGGGGTGCCTAACCCCTTCCCCGGACTTAACCGAACCTTTTACCCTAATTTCTAATCATAGACCAAAGACCTTATCCAAATTCCAGGGACTTATCCCTTCTGAACGGATAAGTGGCGACTCTAAACTCACCCGTGAGATTAATTAGGGTTTCCCAAAACTCATGCTCACAATTCTTTTATAAGGGCACAAGAAAATAGGTCAATCCAGATTTGGTCAACCTAATGGGCCATCATGAATAATTACAATACTTATACTTAGAAATTTAGACCATCATCTAAGGACAGTCAAAGTGCATGTGCATGACACTTAACAACATTGTTAACTAAACTCTAATTGTGATTAGCAATTTTATCTATTTTCAATCACTCACAAGTCCTTAGTAAGTATAAGATCCTCATGAACTCAATCTTATTCAATATTTTTACCTTGGCATGAATATTGATTTATGATCGCAAGGAAATTAAAACAAACATAATGTTATAGAAGAGTAAGCCCAAACAAATCTTTTTGTTATTTTGGATTTTTTTCAATATTTGAAAGAGAAATAATCTAACTAAAAAGAAATAGCAAATATTTTTGAAATTTTCTTTTATCAACAAAAACAAAACCAAAAGAGACAATGAATAAAAATTGAAAAAACTGCTAATATACACCAAAGGAATAGTACTAGGAAAGCAATAGAACTTGGAGAGACACCTAAGCTATGACAAAGCACTCAATCACTCAACCTCGCATATGATAGGATTTTGGATTTTCAGGGAGGTATGAGTGACAAAACATCTAAGGTCATCTTTTCTCACATAGATGGATCTTAACTTTTGATTGACCCTATAGTCTTTATCTTTTGTTTTTAATAAAACCACTCAGAGGGAGTGGGGGTTAGGTGGGGTAAAACTAAGAGAGAATGGGTGGGGACATAAAACCTTACCCCTACAAGACAACCAAAAAAAGGGGGGGAGATAAACCTTACCCGTATAAGACAACCAAAAGGAAAGATAAGAGGGGGGGACATAAACCTTTCCCCTTCAAGACAAGCTAAACAAACTAACTAAAACAAATAATATAGGAATCACTCTGACATTTCCTAAACAAACCTTCTCCAAGAAAATTAGAGTGGCACAAGGACAATTTTGATTGGAGTAGAAAGCACCAGAGCTGAGCATATCACAACCATAGCAAGAAAATCTACGATCACATTTGCTTCTCTAAAAATATGGCTAATAGAAGCACAAAGAGGTTTTAATCCAGTAATTTATTTGTTCCAATACCAAACATTCCAAGGGTGAGAACATTTACCATTCCAGGCTTCAACTGGAGCTTTAGAGTCTGATTCCACATCAACAATAAGACCTCCAAGATTATGGAAAAGTCGAAAACCATCAAGAAGAGCACAAGATTCAGCAGTATAGTTGGAGTAAACCCCAAAAGAAGAAAAAAATCCAGCAATCATATTTCCTTTGTGATCCTTGATAATTCCACCCCCACCAGTAATACCCGGGTTCCCACGAGAAGCCCCCTCAGCATTAAGCTTGAGTCTTCCTTGAGGAGGGCGGAGCCATTTAACATGGATAACAATTTATGAGGAGAATGTCGATTGATAAAGGTCATATCCAACTTTTTCGTCAATGTGAAATTACCAATCTTGAAAATCTATCTCTTAATTTTGTTGATAAACACATGCTTAGGAGTTTTAATGTTGTCAAATCTACGATCGCATCTTTCTTTCCCGATTTACCAAATGGTGATAATCGAGAGGACCACTAAAATGACACTGTTGGATCTTTCTGAAGCACGGAACCATCGCATTAGAAAACATTGAATATTGTCACTTAGAAGCGGGGTGTGTAAATGTAATCTTCCAAAAAAGCTCCAAAGAGAACTTGCAATATCACTTTGAAGAAAGAGGTGATTTGAATTTTTAATGTTTCTCCTGTTACAGCAAGAACAACAACTAGCAAGAGGGTTACCAAGATTTTGAACTTTATAATCAATAGGGATGACATCATACATTACCTTCCAACTAAAAACCTGGATCTTTTTAGGGATCGCTAGATTCCAATATACTTACTCCACTCTTTAAGACCATCAGTCGAACACAAGGAATTCCAAGCTGATTTAATGAAAAAGTTTCCTTTTGGATTTAATTTCCAAATAAAAGTGTCTACATCATCAGAAATAAACAAACCTGCATCTATAATATCCGCTTTACTCTTATTAGAAATACTATTATAGGCACCCCAATTTTGCACCTCTTTAGCCTCTTTAGCACCTTCAAAATTTTTTAAAAACTCTCCAAAAACTCTTTTTAAGCCTCTCTTTAAAGTCTAATTCAATAGGCTTTACTTTCTGGAAAATGCCCCAAAAGCGAAAAATAAACCAAAATGCCCCTGGGGTGAAAAATGACCAAAATACCCCTAAAAAAATGCCAAAAAGTTGTCATTTTGTCTAAAATGATTTTACAAATTTTTTGATGAAGTTTGGCTATTTTTAGGATTAAATTGGACTTAAAATGGTAGAAAATGACCAAAATGCCCTTAGAGTAAAAAATGACCAAAATACCCCTTTAAAAGTGCTAAAAAGTTGTCATTTTATCCAAAATGATTTTACAAATTTTTTTATGAATTTTGGATACTTTTAGGATTAAATTGGACTTAAAATGGTAAACAATGACCAAAATGCCCCTAGAGTGCAAAATGACCAAAATGCCCCTGAAAAGTATTGAAAATTTCACGTTTTATCTAAAATATTTTTCTGGATTTTATCAGTTCAATTTTTACTATTTTTGGGCTAAAAATTGAAAATCGACTTTTCGATGAATCAAAAAGAGCCACATGGCGAAGGAAAAACAAAGAAATTTTTTTTTTTGCCCCTTAAGCTTGGAGCGCTGCTTCAAACAACGCCCTCTTTTTGGCCTGACTTTTGGGCCCTTTGACCGGTCAACACCTTGTTGGCTGGGCATTTTGGAAATCCGGCTAGGAGCTCTGCTTCAAACAGTGCACCCTTATGTAGCACCATTTTGCCGCCTCACTGTTTGGGGTTTTTATCCATAGGAGCGCTACTTCAAGTAGCGCCCCCCCTGTTTTGAAAAACTTTAAAAACCCACACCCCTCACTTCATTTCTCATCCATTCCATCTCCTCTCTCTCCCTTTTCTTCTTCAAAACTCCTTGCGCTCGGATTCCCGGGAAAGTCAATTGCGAATGGTCAATTCTCGGGACCTCTTTCAGAGACCCTTTTGGGTTTCCCGGAAGGTAATTTTTCTCCAAACCCTGACTTTTGCTTTGTCTTTGAGTAATTTGATTGAGTTTTTCAATTATTTAAATTACTTCAACTGCTTAGACTGCTTGCCTAGTCCAACCCCTGCCTAAATCCCAGTTCGAGTATAGCCTTGCCCTGTCGAACCCCTGCCCAAATCCAGGTTAAAATATAGTCTTACCCTATTGAACCCCTGCCCAAATCCCAGTTTAAATATAGCATCGCTTAGTCGAACCTCTGTCCAAATCCTTATTCAAATCCAGTTATGTCCAAACTTAACCCTAGTTAAACCATAGGTAAACCCCGGCTTAATCCTAGTTAAACCCTATGTAAACCCTAGCTTAATCCTAACTTAACTTTGGTTAAACCCTACCTAAACCCTGATTAAACCCTAGGTAAACCCAGCTTAACCCTAGTTAAAACCTATCTTAACCCTAGGTAAACCTAACTTAACCCTAGTTAAACCCTAGGTAAACCCAGCCTAACCCTAGGTAAACCCTAATTAAACCCTAGTTAAACCCTAGGTAAACCCTACCTAAACCCTAGGTAAACCCTAGCTTAATCCTAGTTAAGCCTTCGGTAAACCCCAGCTTAACCCTAGTAAACCCTAGTTAAACCCTAGCTTAATCCTAGGTAAATCCTAGCTTAACCCTGGTTAAACCCTACCTAAACCCTAGGTAAATCCTAGCTTAACCCTAGTTAAACCCTATCTACCTAGTCAAACCCCTGTCAGAGCCTCAATTCAACCCTATTCAAATACCCACCTCCAGAGGCTCCCCGGCACGAGCTTAAACTGCCCCATCGTTCCTCAGTACGAGCTTAAAAGGTCAATCATTTCCTCAAATAGGAGCAAAAACCATCAAACCATCAATCAAATCAAATCATCCAACATTCCGCTCCTTAAATATGAGCAAAAAACCATCAAATCATCAATCACCTTTCGGAACTACATGCAGCTTGATTCCACCAGCAGTGGATACGTAGGCAACCCTGATCGGGTTCAGCTCTCCTAGGATAGAATCCCTATTCTGTTCTTATGCTGATAACTCTCAATTTATTTATTTCAATCAATATTACATTGCTCAGCATATAGATCAAACTGCAAGCTTCTCTTATGGTTTCCTTTATTTGATTCAGATTTAAGGAGTAGGTAATAATCTCTGGATAGGAGTTTAGGGGTGCCTAACACCTTCTCCTAACTCAACTGAATCCCTTACCCTGACCTCTGACTTCCAGACTATGCCTTATCCAACCATTTCAGGAACCTATTCTCCTCATAATTAGACAGGTGGCGACTCTTTTCAAACCGTTATTTATCGTTATTCTTTATCGGGATCTATCCTGATCGGGAATGGGGGTTAAAATTCCTGTATTCACAGCTGGCGACTCTACTGGGGACTCTGGTTTCACAGACCAGTATTCAAGCCAAAATCTAAGTCTGAATCAAATGCCGAAAACCACATCAGAATTTTTCAATTTCATTTATATGTTATTTCATTCATTTTTTAATTAAAACCTCGGACATTTGTTTGCAAGACTTAGCAACTTGCCTAGGGTTCCATTTTTATTCATTGCTTGATTTCGATTGATGCATTCATATTCATTCACAGCTGGCGATTCTACTGGGGACTCTGGTTTCGCAGACCAGTATTCAAGCCAAAATCTAAGTCTGAATCAAATACCGAAAATCACATCAAAAATTTTCAATTTCATTTATATGTTATTTCATTCATTTTTTAATTAAGACCTCAGACATTTGTTTGCAAAACTTAGCAATATGCCTAGGGTTCCATTTTTATTCATTGCTTGATTTTGATTGATGCATTCATATTCATTGCATGATAGAATAAAAACGCTTTCACCTATCTAGTTGGATCCGGTAAGCTTACAATCGAGGGATGGTTATCCCCGATGCTGGAGCCCAAAGATCTGTGGAAAGTACTGGTTGTAGATCGAGAGATGGTTATCTCTGGTAAATGCGACTGGTCTTTCTCGCTTGCACCAATCGTCCCTTTTCAGGTATGTTTTATATCGGGGAGTCGTATATATGGTCAAGTAATCCTCAACCTTATAATCAAAACCCTGCATACACAAGCATAAGCATGTTGACTATAAATCGTTGTTTGGGCATAAATCAAGAGCTACCTGTCAGGAGGGACAACCTTATCCCTATTCTACTCTTGATTTAAGCCGCTCCCTCATTTCTGCTTAGATATAGGGATTTCTTTATCCCTATACCTAACCTATTTTGGAGCTTATGTGAGCCCTATTTGATGTCAGACAGGTGTGAACCCTAACCCTTCTTAGCCAACTCAACACATATGTGAGGCTAATACCCTAGATGAAACTTGTCAATGGGCAACCAACCAACCCACATATGTGAGGTCCGACATGCTTTAACCCAGGTTGTTGGAAACCGAGGGACCTATCAGATCAAGGTTGGGACAGGCCCAGTGAAGGCTTGTCTGCCTGGGATTTGGACCCCATATGCTATGTCGGGAAGCAGGGTTGGATGTAATTTATTACAAGCACAAGTTTGGCACATTACATGCCCCTAGGTGGGTAGCTATCCGGGCAGAATGTCCCCAGGTAGTCAACCATGACTGGGGACAGGTATAAGGTGCAAGCAGGTTAGGGTTTATAGTAGCCCTCCCAGGATGGGCATCTTGTAGGCTATACCCTGGCCTAGATTACATGTATGAATGCTGGTTTTGATGCATGTGTTCCTAGCAGGATGGGGGGATCACTTAACACTGTATATGCGACTCCCCGGTATAGAACATACCTGAAAAGGGATGATTGGTGTAAGTGGGAGCGTTTAAAATCCTTCTCTAAGGGTAATCACCCAACAGGAGTAACTCCGTAGACCTTTAAGACGTTTAAGTCACTGACACTGAGGATGATCATCTAGCAGCCGTTAACGTAATAAGCTTGTCTATTGGGTTGAATGGGATAATTACACTACTATGACATGTATGGATACACAGTACACAATTAATCAAGAGATGTAAAATGATTAGTGTTAAGTTAAACGCTTAGACATTTTAATCAAGAGTAAGGTTTAGTTGGCTTAAACCTAGGTTCCTAGTTGAACCCTGAAAAATCCCAACAGAGTCGACAGAGCTGTGAGCGCGGAATTTCTTCACTCACAAAAGATGATGTGATTAATACCTGTATACCCTCACGGGTGTGAAAGGGTTTTATCATTTAAGAGTCGCCACCTATTCATTCAGAAGGGATAAATCTCCTGGGTTTGGATAAGGTCTTGGTCTACGAGTGAGATCAGGGTAAGGGGTTCGGTTAAGTCCGACGAAGATGTTAGGCACCTCGAGGCTTCTTTTTTTCAACGGTTCCGTACTCCCCAGGTTTAATCCAAATAAAGTTAATCTTGATTAGAATGCCAGAGTGTTTAAATTAACACTAATCCAAGAAAGGAAAAGCTAACTGGGGTCGAACCCGGGTTGGGTTGCCTACGTACTCATAGGGTGAGATCAGACCGAGCGTAGTTCTGGCAGTTGAGCCTGTGCCGATGCTAGGAGCATGTGTGTGTGCACCAAGGATGGCTAACATGGACTAGTCTATAAACTAGGGTGTCGTTGACCGAGGGGGTCAAGTGCATGGTATTCAAGCCCGGTAGGCTTAGGGATAGTTCGGTAGCTAGGATGGAGTTTGGCCCAGGTTAGGGTTGCTAACCGGGTTTAGGCTGAACTAACTATGGTTAGGGTTGCTAACCACAGTTAAAGGGATGTGATGTGTAGCGCGGTAGGCTAAGGGGAGGCCCGATAGATCGAAAGTAGTCATGTAGACTTGGTTTTTAGGCCCGGTAGGCCGTAAACCGAAATTAACTACGATTAGGGTTGCTAACCGTAATTAAGGGGGTCTAACTGTGGTTAGGATTTCTAACCAGGATTAGGGAGAGGGCCAAAGTCATTATTATGGTCCGATTGTTTTTTAGGAATTTCTGTTTAATTTCCCAAAGTTTGTGTGGTTTAAAGGTGCTTAACCGCGGTTAAATATTAATCGAATGTATATTTAACTGTGGATAAGGGTCAAGTGAGGTCCAACGTGGGCCCAGGGGGCTAGGTAGGGCCTAAAGTGGCCTCCAACCAGGCCTGGGGCCCTGCAAAGGACCAAAATAAAAACAAAGTTAATGTCGGTAATTAGATTACCGATATTAAAGGCAGTGTTTTTGAACTGTGTTTTTGCTTCTGCTAACTAAGGTTAAGGTGTAACCCAAGGTGAAGTGAATGCATGGGAGTATAGAGGGGACTCTTGGGAGTCTTCTGAGTTCGGTGTGGGCCCTAGGGGATGCCTAGAGTGGGTCCCACAAGGCTGCAAACATACTGCAGTGGGAAGCTCATATTGGCGGTAGTTATTCTACCGCCAATCAAAAATTAGTCCAAAATAGTATTGTCAGTAGAAGGTTCACTGACAAAATGGAAATAAGCTCTCTCAGGAATGGCGGTACTGAGTTTACCGCCATTCCTGGATTTTTCTGAAAACCAAGTTTTTGTGCATGAGGGATGTGTACAGAGGTTTCTAGGGGTTCCCTAATGATTTGAGGGACCCCCAAAGGATCTATAGTGGTCTGCCAAGCCTTGATGAATTGCGAAACCTGTAGAGGGTTCATTACACCTATGGACAAGGTGGATGAACACCCCTATGGTGGGTTTAGAACTGAAAACAAATCAACAACAACAATAATAGTCCCCTAGAGATGACCAGGGGCTCACAAGATGAATAGAGCAAAAGAAAAATGGGTAAGGGAAGTCCCTACCCTATACTCTATTTCTGCTGAAATGGGGGACGGCCTATGCACGGTGGTAGTACGCCCTGGTGGCTACACGAGCAGGGGAGGGGAGAGGCAGGTCCAGGGGTGTCCTGGGATTAGGACCAAGGGAGAGGGAGGTTAAGGATCACGGTTTTTTTGTAGTAGGGATTCACCTTCCAAATCCCGACCGTTTGAACAGGAGGTGGGGCTTGGCTTTATAGGGATGGCAACTAGGGACCTACAGGAGATTAAGGAGAAGGGGGAAGAGGTGGTTGGACCAAGAGGAGGTCGTGTGAGAGGCTATGATGGGAGAGATGAGGTGAGGGTTGACTGTGCAGGGCGCTTGCAACCTGCAAACTCGGAACTCACAGACGTCGGTAGAAGATCTACCGCCACTGTGAAATCAGGCCAAAAAATAATGTCGGTAGACCTTCTACCAACATTCTGAGATTTATTTTGAATTGGGCCTGGCCTTGCACTTACGGGTTATGGGGAGTTTTGCCTTAGGTTTTTCGGGCTTTGTGGGCTTGGGGTTAGGCCTTAGGGGCCTTGGACTCTAAGGTTCAAGCCCTAATGGCTCTAGGGCTAAACTAGGGTTGCTGCTAGGGTCACCTAAGGCTACGGTTTTGACATGGGCTTGACTTAGGGTGAGTCCTAAGGTTTAACTAGGGTTAAACTAGGGATAGGTCCTTGGGTTTACCTAGGGTTTAGCTAGGGTTTTAGCTGGGGTTTTACCTAGGGTTAGGGTTTTGGTTCTAGGGTTTCCTAGGGTTTGACTTAGGGAGAGTCCTAAGGCTAACTAAAGACTTACCTAGGGTGTGAAGGATTTGGTAGGAGGGTAACCATAGTTAAACGGCTTTAACTATCATTAGATGGGGTGTAAAAATTGGGTGCTTAGAGCTACCCCTCTTTTCTGGAGATTGCCAAGGCTGGCGATTTGAATAGCAAAGACTAGAATCATCCTATTTTTACACCGAGCTCGGATAAGAGGGATGCAGAATGATAACATGTATGCATGTAGTGCAAATGGTGAGTGCAATGTAATGGCATGGCCACTGATGGGAAGAGCGAGTAGTTCAGACTACTCACTGGGGTGTGATGGATGCCAGGATGGCTTAGCCTGGAGGAGTCGGCCGGAGGGATTCGATCGAGTTTCATCGAAAAGACTCATAGGGTGTTAGAGCACACAGGGTGTTAAAGGGGTGACATGGGGGTGGCGTACACTGTAAAGATACACACGGGATGTCGAGGACATATAGGTGTCGCAAAAGAGAGGACATGCAGGTGGTATACACTGTAAAAGTATACATGGGATGTCAAGGAATGTACACTGTAAAGGTACCCACAGATGGTTGAGTAATGTACACTGTAATGGTACATACAGACAGGGTGGTGTACACTATAAAGGTACCCACAGATGTTGAGTAATGTACACTGTAAAAGTACATACAAAAAGGCTGGTGTACACTGTAAAGGTACCCACAGATGTTGAGTAATGTACACTGTAAAAGTACATACAGAAAGGGTGGTGTACACTGTAAAGGTACCCACAGATGTTCAAAGATTTGAGGCATGGCCTGGAGGCACTAGCCGGATTGATGTTGATATGGCCGAAAGGCACTGAAGTTTGATCATGTAGGGTGATGCTGAAGTGCGTGACTTGATTAAGTGCATGTGGCTAAAGTGCAATGTGTTGGCTAATATGTAGCTAGGATGTCTTGAGTGCAACCTGGTTGTGTGCAGTTTTGTTTAGTGTATGGCATGCATAGCTTGACCTATGCCGATGTATGGATGGCTAGGTATATGACTCGCTCTTGAAGATCAGTCCTTCACTGATTGAAGATTCAGAAGGCATTCGATCCTACTCTGCTTCTTGTTGAAACTGTGTTGCATCTTGTACGATTGCTGAGTTCTGTTTGATCTGGTCTAGCCGATGGACAGACACTTAGAGGGTGAGTATTAGGACTCTGGCACTGATTGGGGAATGTCACAGGTTTTGACAAACTCAGGAGACCTCGAGGATGATTGATCTGATGAGTATGAGAACTCTGGTGGTGACAAGAAAGACTCAGGATTTGAAGTTGAATGCTTCCTTTGCTTATGTGATTTGACAGGGAGATCACTTTTCACAGGGTGAATGGATTATGTCCTTAGGGGTAGAGTACGATGCTAAGCAGATTTGTTCTGTTATGACATTGATGAAGTCGTGTCTTGCATCTAAGGAGTCGGGCCTCGCAGGGGACCTGAGATCGCTTTGCCAATAAGACCTGCTCTGCCTTGATCTGGAGTTTGAGTACCCTGGCTGGGGAGAAGCTTGCTGAAAAGCAAATTGGATGCTTTTAGACTTTTTGCAGGGGGGACTGTTTGTAGAGAGCAATTAGAGGCTTCTACTAAGGATCCGCTGGGGACAATGACACTGTCGTGGAGCATTGTTGATGATCTGCCGAGGAGTAGGTCTCTGTTGTAGACTACTGCTGGGGAACTTGAGATTTCCAGACTGCTGGGGATTTCTCGATGTTTGCCTGTATACTGGGGATACGTTCTGGAGTAACACATCTGCTGAGGGTATTCCCTGTTGGAATCTCTGCTGGGGATATGTCCTAGAGTAACGCACCTTTTGGGGATATTATTCCCTGTTGGAATCCCTACTGAGGATGCTGGTCCAATTGAGAGATACTAATTGCTGAGGGTGACTGGGGAATCCGATGAGCCTGATTGTTGCTGGATTGCATCGCCAAAACTGGTTTTCAACTTTTTCTCCCTTTTTTACCCTTGGAGTGACCAAGTCATGGGGTACGCATATTTTTACGCGATGAGGCGGTTGCTGATTTTCCTCATGCTTGCGAAGCTGATAAATTTGTGTCCCTTTTTTGCCCCTAGCCGCAAGACTAGGTCTGGGGATCTCGTGATTTTTGCGCAATGAGGCCGTTGCCAGTTTTCACTCATGCCCGTGACTTACTGGGGAAGCTTTGTTATGCTGGGGAAAATAGGTCTTCTCCCGTCATTGCCCTAAATGGTGCTCCTCTAGGGATTGGGAGCTGATATTTCTGCAGGGGATACAGATGTGATACTGCACTTACACTCGTAATTTCTAGGGGATCGAGAAGGACTTAGAGTAGGATGAAATGTAGGCTGAGGGACCGAAGTTTGGGACACCCTGGGATTTCTCCTGTTATTGTTGATTTGTACTCCCTTGGTGTTTTGTTTTTGATACAATTGATTTTCACCTTTTGGGGGGCCTTCTGCTTAAGACACTTTACTCTCCAGGGAAATTCGTCTGTTTAAGACTTGTGCCTTTGGTTTCCCGATGGTTTTTTTTTTTGCTCCGCTGGGGGATGTTGAGAGAGGTTATCTCTGCTAGGAAGGGTGAGAGAGGTCGTCTCTGCTGAGGATAGAGAGGTTGTCTCTGACCGAGGATTGTTTTTCAGGAGAGCTTGTCTCTAGAAGGTTTTTCTATTGGGGAAAGAGTCCAGAGGGATTGCCTCTGTGGGGAGTCTCTGACTGTTGAAATGTTTCGAATTCTATTTTGGGTTTTCTTTTGATAGAAATTTTGTACCCTTGAGAATCAATTCACCTGGGGAGCTGGGAGAGTCTGCTTGGTGAGTGAATCTATGGGGGATAGTTTATGACTCTTTCTAGGGGAAAGAAGGTCTCTTCTTGGGGAAATTTGGGGGATGATTACCCTTTTGGTGACTGCACCTGATTTTGTTAGGTTGCCTATGTACCCTTTGTAGGATCAGGTCAAGACGTAGTTCGAGCTAATACTGCAAAGGGCGAGGGAGGGTGTCCCTGAAAAGGTGTAATGAAAGAAGGGCTGTCAGGCTCAAGGGGCTAACTAGCGAATTTCATTGATTTGTAAACGGGTTACAGGAAAGAGTAATGAAGAGTGTGCAAAGGATGGCCTCCTATCATTTCCCAGAGAAACTACAAGTGCATAGCGCCTATCCGATCTAGACCCTAAGCGTAGTATCTTTTGACTTTTTCCATGTTGAAGGGCTCTGGGAGGTCTTCGTCATCCATACGTCTGAGTCAAAGGGCGCCACCTGATAATTTATCTCGGACGATGTATAGGTCTTCATAGTTGGGAGTGAACTTGCCCCTGACTTTTGATTGCCCATATCCTAAGTACAACGAGGTCTTGACCTTTGCATTCAGAGTTGCTACTTGGCTCTATATAGGACGAAGTTTTTGGATGAGAATTCTGCTTTTCATCGTATTCTGTCCCCTAGGATTACGGGTCTGATTATCTGTTTAGGTGACCTCTTGTTAAAGTAAATGAGTTTAAGAAGCATTTAGCCATGATAGGCAAACATTATAAAGGAGATGAAACTCTTCAGAAAAAGAGTGATTTTACATTGAATTGAAAGAGTTGGACTCTTGACTGGACTTGTACAAAGGCCACTGTAGCCGACTCTTACAGAAAAGAAATCCTAACTAAGACTAACCTAGACTAGGCTTGGCTCTGATCAACCAAACTTAGCATCTCTCTTTCAGGTCTCCCTCTTCAGATGAGTTGGTGAAGACACTGCTCTAGGTGGCATAAAGGCGGCTTGATGATGGGTTGATGAGGGGATAGGGTTTTCAGGAACTCCAGCTACCAGGCACATAATCAAGTTCACCCTTGTTAATGAGGTCTTCGACTGCATGCTTCAAAGCGATGCAGTGATCAGTGGAATGCCCAGGGCCTTGATGAAAAGCACAGTACTCGTGCTCCTGGTAGTTGTGGTTTCTTTTAGCTAAAGGTTGCAATGGGGTAGATCCGTGGAGTCAATCAGCTTCCTCTCAACAAGAGTCGATAGGAGTTGGTCGAGTGGAAGAGGGGTGAAATGTTTGGGTGGTACCCGCTCTTTTGGAGGCCTAGCAAGGAAACTGGTGGAAGGTATCGGTGGTTGTGCCACCGAGTTGGGTGTGGTTGTCTGAGAGGTGGGGCGGATCCAAGTTTGCCTTTGTGCCACCTGGAGCTTGTTGAGAGCAGCTGTCATATCTTGGAGGAGAGAATTGATTTCCTTGATGTCCTGCTCTTGACGGAGGAGGGTCGCCGAAATGATTTCTTGGCTATTTGACGCTTCTCTATACTCCATTGCTTGGGTCCTTGAGTTACTGCTTCGATAAGGTAGAATCTGAAAACATAGGGCGAGTCAATACTGAGGGTAAGGTATGTGAATTTAAGATGCATGAGCATGCGCGAGTGAGACCCGATGAATGAGACTAATAAACCTAGACAACATTCCTGATGATAATATAAATGGGGTGAAGGATGGACGTAGTTTGGATGCCAAAATTAGGTTGTTTCTAAGAATGTTGCTAACTACATGATGCATGGACAAAGTCAGGCTAACCTTACAAATGCATGAGTGATGCTAGGTGTAGTGTAATATCAGTGATGCTCTGACTAGATTAGGGATGCTAGTGCAAACAATGAGGGTGCATGGACGATGCAGTGATGCCTGAGGGGTATAGTACAAATATTTGTGCAACTGGACCCGGATGACGGCTGTTTCTCAGGTGTTGCCTCAACGTCTCCTGTGGAGAGACTCGATTGTCTGCTTGAGTTGTTCGACCTACTCTTGTATGGTTTGGAGTTCACGGCCTTGTTCCACTTCCTGTTGCCTGAATGAACGCTAGGCTTTCCGTAACCTTTTCCATTTCTGCTGGATCTGGAGCTATCTCTCCAGGAAGAAGTCTGTCCAGGGAACCACCATTTCAGCTAGGGGTATGGTTCCTTGTGATGGAGCTGCGACTAGTGTGGGCAGTTCCCTGGGTGCGGGCATGCCGAGTAGAATGTCAGGATTATCCACTCACTGTCGGTATGCTGAGTTGGTCGGTGGTCCTGATGTAACCATGAAATCCAGCCATTGGTCTCGTCTAGAGCTATGCCAAGCTGACTGCAAGCGTCGAGTGAGGTTGTCGGAGTGCATCGTGAAAGTGATCCAATCATTTTCCTATCGGTCTATCACTGAGATACGCTGAGGGAGTCCAAACTGTCAGAGGACTCGGAGTGATGTATAGACTGCGGGGCATATTAGACAAACAAGAATCATGCATTGTCTGCCGGTGATGACAACACAAGGTAGCCTATTCAGTACAAGCCAATCGCATTGCCATGTGATTTCTTCCAATGACAGGTCTTGGAGAAGCTGGTAGAGCTCTCCGATGTCTGTAGTTGCTATCGGACCTTGATTCTCAGAAATCTTTTGAGATAGGCTGTAGACGTGGTGGATGCCGTTTGGTACCGATATAATTGTAGGCAAGTGACTTACCAACCAAAGGTGTAGGAGAGGTGTACTGGCATGGAAGATGCCTTTTCTACAATCTGTTGACTGGTTGAGAGCCCTGAGAAGCTCAGCTAAGATGACTAGTACCACTAAGTAGGAGTTGTGCATGTCCTCGATGATCCCGAGCAGAACTGCTTCGATAAGTGAGCAGCACCTTGGGAATACTAGCTGATACATGGCTATCAGTGCAAGGGCATTGAGATCAGGAAGTTTCGCTGTAAAAGAGTCAGGGTTCCACTTGCGTTTATGCTTCTTTTTGAGAAAAGATACGGGGTATCCAATCAAAAGAGCTGTTAAGACCGGGCTGTAAGCAGGCAGGCTTGATATGCAAGAACCTGGATAGGTCTGCCTGATATGTTGTCTTCTAGTGCAGTACGATGGCTTCACCATCCATGTTTAACCCTAGAATGCGCTGAATCTCTTCCAGTGTTGGCCAGAGCTCATTCTTACCAAAACAGAATACCATATGAGATGGGCTCCAACACTGGATAGCAGCGGTCATAAGGCGTGAATCTGGGTTAACCACGGATAGGTCTAGGATAGTCCCAATTTTATAGTACGGAGCCCAAGCGAGATGCTGACTCGAGGTAGAGACCCTAATTGCTTTTTGAAGGTTTTCATCACATACCCCTTAAGAAGTTAAATGCACAGGTCTCGATGGTCAACCCATTGACCGAACAATCCCTGAAGGAACTGCCATCTACCAGCATTATAATATACAGACTCTGTGAGTGCACTGTGTATCCAGATGGGATGAAAAATGATGGTGCGATATTTTTTGATTTTTGATTTTGATTGGGTGTGACAAGGCACATGTGATTTGATAGGGCAGACGGACGAAGGTCCGACGTGCTATAGCCCAGGTTGTTGGAAACCGAGGGACCTATCAGATCAAGGTTGGGACTGGCCCAGTGAAGGCCTGTCTGCCTGGAATTTGGACCCCATATGCTATGTCGGGAAGCAGGGTTGGATGTAATTTATTACAAGCACAGGTTTGGCTCATTACATGCCCCTTGATGGGTAGTATCCGGATAGAATGTACCCAGGTAGTTAACCATGATTGGGGACAGGTATAGGATGGAAGTAGGTTAGGGTTTATAGTAGCCCTCCCAGGATGGGTTGCTTGTAGACTATACCCTAGCCTACACTACATGTATGAATGTTGGTTTTGATGCAGGTGTGTTCCTAGCAGGATGGGGGGATCACTTAACACCATATATGCGACTCCCCGGTATAAAACATACCTCAAAAGGAACGATTGGTGTAAGCGGGAGCGTTCAGAATCCTTCACCGAGGGTAATCACCCAACAGGATTAACTCCGTGGACCTCCAAGACGTTTAAGTCACTGACACTGAGGATGATTATTCAGCAGCCGTTAACGTAATAAGTCTGTATACTAGGTTGAATGGGATAATTACACTACTATGACATATAAGGATACACAGTACACAATTAATCAAGAGATGTAAAATGATTAGTGTTAAGTTAAACGCTTAGACATTTTAATCAAGAGTAAGGTTTAGTTGGCTTAAACTTGGGTTCCTGGTTGAACCTTAAAAAATCCCCAGCAGAGTCGCCAGAGCTGTGAGCACGGAATTTCTTCACTCACAAAAAATGAAGTGATTAATACTTGTATACCCTCACGAGTGTGGGTTTTATCATTTAAGAGTCGCCACCTATTCATTCAAAAGGGATAAGTCCCCTGAATTTGGATAAGGTCTTGGTCTATGAGTGAGATCAGGGTAAGGGGTTCGGTTAAGTCTGAGGAAGGTGTTAGGCACCTCGAGGCTTCATTTTTTCAACGGTTCCATACTCCCCAGGTTTAAGCCAAATAAAGTTAATCTTGATTAGAATGCCAGAGTGTTTAAGTTAACACTAATCCAAGAAAGGAAAAGCTAACTGGGGTCGAACCCGAGTTGGGTTGCCTACGTACTCACAGGGTGAGATCAGATCGAGTGTAGTTCTGGCACGTGAGCCTGTGCCGAGGCTAGGGTCGTGTGTGTTTGCACCAAGGGTGGCTAACATGGACTAGTCCGGTAGACTAGAGTGAGGTTGACCGAGGGGGTCAAATGCATGGTATTCAAGCCCGATAGGCTTAGGGATAATCCGGTAGACTAGGATGGAGTCTGGCCTGAGTTAGGGTTGCTAACCATGTTTAGGCCAAACTAACTATGGTTAGGGTTGCTAACCACAGTTAAAGGGATGTGAAGTGTAGCCCGGTAGGCTAAGGGGAGGCCCGGTAGGTCGGAAATAGTCCTGTAGACTTGGTTTTTATGCCCGGTATAAACCAAAATTAACTATGATTAGGGTTGCTAACCGCAATTAATGGGGGTCTAACTGTGGTTAGGATTGCTAACCAGGGTTAGGGAGAGGCCAAAGTCAATATATTGGTCCGATTGATTTTTAGAAATTTCTGTTTAATTTCCCAACATTTGTGGGGTTTAGGGGTGCTTAACCGCGGTTAAATGTTAATCGAAGGTATATTTAACCGTGGTTAAGGGTCAAGTGAGGTCCAAGGTGGGCCCAAAGGGCTAGGCAAGGCCTAAAGTTGCCTCCTACCAAGCCTGGGCTCCTGCAAAGGCCCAAAATAAAAACAAAGTTAATGTTGGTAATTGGATTACCGACATTAAAGGCGGTATTTTTGAACTGTGTTTTTGCCTCTGCTAACTAGATTTGAGATGTAACCCAAGGTGAAGTGAAGGAATGAGAGTGTAGAGGGGACTCCTGGGAATCTTCTGAGTCTAGTGTGGGCCCCAGGGGATGCCTGGAGTGGTTCCCACAAGGCTACAAACATGCTGCAGCAGGAAGCTCATATTGGCGGTAGTTATTCTACCGCTAATCAAAAATTAGTCCAAAACAGTATTGTCGGTAGAAGGTTCACCGACATAATGGAAATAAGCTCTACTAGGAATGGCGATACTGAGTTTACCTCCATTCCTGGATTTTTCTTAAAACCAAGTTTGTCGCAACCCAAAACCCACCCTAGGAGTTAGAGTGAACTTTGGACGACTAATCATGGCTTACATGACTTGCTTGACAAACTAACCTGCAAAAACCCACAGAGCATATACAATAGAGGATATAAACAGCGGAAACATACTCTAACATAGCACAGCGGAAGTCTACCAAACCTCTATGTATATACATACGCAAATCCAAGTTTATACAAAAAGAATCCAAATGAAAGTGCGGACATGCCCGCCAAAATACATAAATCTGACTCTCATCTCACCCACAGCTAATTCACTCAGAATCTAATCACCACCTACTGATAACCCTCTACGGGAGGTTCCTCCAAAGGCTCCTCGACGTACTCCTCTTCCACCCATGGACCAGGAGCACAAACATCAAATGGAGCAGCTGCTCCCTCAGAACCTGCCGACATAAGAAGTACGGCTGAGCATGGAATACTCAGCGGGTACTAAATACTAACCAACAATTATAGCATAAAATGACAATACATAAATCAGGAGCAATTCATATATGGTAGACGGAAACAATTCATATCATACAAGGAAGTAAAGCAATTTATAATCATGCTTGTATTTCGTAGAAAGTTGATAAAACCTCTTGAAAACATCGTGCACTTGTCTTGACTTAAGATACCATTTTCGTGCTTGAAAACTTGTCTTGTCTACCTTGCTTGATTCTTGTATGTCGTGTCATGTCATGCATGTCATGCGTGCTTGCTTGTGATCATGTAACTTGTGAGATACACTTGTGAGATGCACTTGTGAGATGCCTTGAGAGATGCCTTGAGAGGGAAGGGAGACCCTTCTTTATGCAATGCACTTGAGAGGGAAGGGAGACCCTTCTTCATGATATGTATGTACTTGCGAGGGAAGGGAGGCCCTTCTTCATGATATGCACTTGTGAGTGAGGGGAGACCCCTCGTGGAATGTTGGTTCTTGTCTTCTTGTGAAAAGCGAGGTAAAACATATCGTAGGATATGTCCCACCTCTAACCATGTTCTTGAAAACCTCGATAAATCATGTCATGCATGCCGTGCTCGTGGAAACCGTGTACATACTTGCATTTAAGTTTAAATATGACATTTGGGTAATCTCACAACACATATAGCATCAATGATTAAGCAATGTAATATTCATATGATTTAGGGAAAGCAGGAAACACACTATCATAGGCCCTAGCAATATTCAGAATTTATTAGGCATGCACTTACTAATTTACAGCTTACTTTATTCACCTTGGCATTTCATCAAACATGGTGTGTTCATTATGGATTTACCCTACAACATGCTCTTCTAGGTGGGTTTTACTCAAATCATGCATGTATGTTCATTATTGGAACAATGCCCTTCCCCATTTGTTCATCACACACAACCATTGGCATCCAATCGCCCATTCCATCTCCATTCACCATTCACCATTTACCATTCACCATTCACCATTCATCCATCTCATAGCACATGTGTAAATGAAAGAAAATAAAGAGGAAAGAAGGGGAAAGAGGAACTATAACTAGGAGGGTAGTAAGAAGTACCGACCTTGAAGAGATGAGGAAGAAATCCCTCTTCCCAAACAACTGTAAGTTGCTGTCCTAGCTTGGAACACGAGCTTCGCACGAGCTTGGACCGAGATCTTGAAGAAAAACCGGACTGGGAGTGATCTAGGGTCTCAAAACCCTTTGATTTCTCTCCAAAATGGAAACCCTAGGTTTGGAATCTCCTTCTCCCCTTTCTCCTATTCTCTCAAACTCTCTAAGTGCCGAATGATGCCCTAAAGGCTCGGGTTAAACTCTTAAGGTAAGAGTGAACTGACAAAAGACCATAATACCCTTACTAAATTTCTGTAAAAACACGAGTGCCGAACTCATTGTGCTGTGAACAGTGCCAACTCGTTGTGCTGTGAACAGTGCCAACTCGTTGTCCTGTGAACAGTGCCAACTCGTGGTGCTGTGAATAGTACCAAACACGTTGTCCGTTATGAAGGGTGCCAAACCCGTTGTCACGTTGTGTTGTGCATAGTGCTGAGCTCGTTGAGCTGTGAACAGTGCCAACTCGTGGTGCTGTGAATAGTACCAAACACGTTGTCCATTGTGAAGGGTGCCGAACCCGTTGTCACGTTGTGTTGTGCATAGTGCTGAGCACGTTGAGCTGTGAACAGTGCCAAACACGTTGTCCGTTGTGGACAGTGCTGAACACGTTGTCCGTTGTCTTATGTACAGCGTGCCCGTGGTGTTGTACAATGTACCCGTTGTGAGTTGTACAACATGCCCGTTGTGAGTTGTACAACGGATGCACAACGAATACATTATCTGCTGTGCGACGGATGCACAACGAATACGTTATCTGAGTACGCCCTTAGCGCCTTCCGAGCTACGATTTCCTACAGGTCCAGACTGTTTTGGCCATATCTTTTGACTCGTTCGTCCGATTTTAACGATTCAACTTGCGTTGTGTTCGTACTTCGAAAAGGAACATTTCTGAAATTTCAAAATTTTGAAATTCTTCCTTATTTATTAATTATACCTCATAAAAAGGCAAAATGACAACGAAAGTGTCATGTATTAAGCATGAAAAAGTCTGGGGCTCTACAAAGTTTTTGTACATGAGGGTTGTGCACAGAGGTTTCTAGGGGTTCCCTCATGATCTGAGGGACCCCCAGAGGATCTGTAGTGGTCTGCCAAGCCTTGAGGAATTCTTATACTTGTAGAGGGTTCATTACACCTATGGACAAGGTGGATGAACTCCCCTGTGTTGGGTTTGGAACTAAAAAAAAACCAACAACAACAATAATAGTCCCCTGGAGATGACCAGGGGCTCACAAGATGAATAGAGCAAAAGAAAAATGGGTAGGGGAAGTCCCTACCCTATACTCTGTTTCTACCGAAATGGGGGATGGCCTGTGCATGGTGGTGGTGTGCCCTAGTGTTGCTACATGAGCAAGGGAGAGGAGAGACAGGTCCAGGAGAGTCCTGGGATTAGGACCAAGGTTGAAAGAGATTGAGGATCATAGTTTTTTTGCAGCAGGGATTCACCTTCCAAATCCCGACTGTTTGAACAAAAGGTGGGGCTTGGCTTTATAGGGATGGCAACTAGGGACCTACAGGGGATTAAGGAGAAGGGGGAAGAGGTGGTTGGACCAAGGGGAGGTCGTGTGAGAGGCTATGAAGGGAGAGATGAGGTGAGGGTTGAGTGTGCAGGGTACTTGCAGCCTGCAAACTCAGAACTCATAAACGTCGATAGAAGATCTACCGCCACTGTGAAATCAGGCCAAAAAATAATATCGCTAGACCTTCTACCAACATTCTGAGATTTATTTTGAATTTGGCCTGCCCCTACACGTACGGGTTATGGGGAGTTTTTCCTTACGTTTTTCGGGCTTTGTGGGCTTAAGGTTAGGCCTTAGGGGCCTTGGACTCTAAGGTTCAAGCCCTAATAGCTCTAGGGCTAGACTAGGGTTATGGCTAGGGTCACCTAGGGCTACGGTTTTGACATGGGCTTGACTTAAGGTGAGTCTTAAGGTTTAACTAGGGTTAAATTAGGGATAAGTCCTAGGGTTTACCTAGGGTTTAGCTAGGGTTTTAGCTGGTGTTTTACCTAGGGTTAGGGTTTTGGTTCTAGGGTTTCCTAGGATTTGACTTAGGGAGAGTCCTAAGGCTAACTAAAGACTTACCTAGGGAGTGAGGGATTTGGCAGGAGGGTAACCATAGTTAAACGGCTTTAACTATCGTTAGATGGGGTGTAAGAATTGGGTGCTTACACTCAGCTCTTATCCTTCCTCAAGTGGCAAATCTAGAGGCAATCATCTGAAGAAATGGAGCGTGGTGAAGTATCAATTGATCATGAGGGAATCATAGAAACCCTCCGCAGGGAAGAGCTCAGAGCCCTTCTAAGCGACGTCGCCTATATCCTGAATGGATTCCAAGAAGTATAGGGGGAAAACCAAAACCACCCACAAATCTTTGAACAAGTCAACCAAAACCAGGTTCTCATACCACGACAAGTGCGGATGTTACCCAGAAAATTTACCCACTACTGTGTAAGCTCAACCAAATTTTGCCCTTGCTCATACAGAAAAACCTGGTCCAGCCTTGAGATCCTACACCACCACCAACCCGTCCATCACCCAGTTTTTGCATGAACTGGTATTGTTCATTCCATCAAGCCATTGGGCATGACACTGACCGATGTATGCTTTTGAAGCAAGTCCATGATTTAATCGACCTGGGCGACATTATAATCTGACCAGATATCATCCTTGGAATTGGGTACCCTTTTCACCAAAATAGGTCCATCCATCCTACCCAATTAGTTGCCTCTATATCATCTAAGCTTCCAAGGCAGAAGAGATGATTAAAGCATCACCAGCAAGCTTGCTGCTGCGAGATTGATCAGACCATGTCTCAAACTTCGTTTGTTCAAATTTCTTTTTGTTTTTTTTTTGCTCTAGTGGTCAAGGTCGTCTGTAAAAATTCTCATTTTTTAGTCAAGTCTTGTATAGTCCCTTTCTATAAAATGGTAATTTTTCCTAGCATGACTCAACCTTTTTTGCAAAAATACAAAAAAAAGGTTCATGATGGTACAATTTAAATCTTCTTAGAAGAGTTAGTGATTTAAACCCACCTAAAAAATATTTCTCTTGCTAACTAAGCTTGTTGGTCTAATGAGGGATTGCCCAAACATTCACCAAGCCATCCACTTCAATTTCATAGTATCCAGGGTGTAGAACCTCAGAACTTTTTTTTTGCATATGTCTTGGAATGTGTGTCAAGGCATGATGCTATTGTAATCTCCATTTTCCATGAAATGAAAAGTTGGGAACCTTTGAGAACTTTGCATTTGTATTATAAAATAATTAATAAGGTACTATAGCCTTAGAAGGGCCCTAGTCATTCCTAGAAGGTGTTAGAATAGAAGTGGGATAAGCCCTAGTAGTGGATTGGATGGAAAATGGACTTAGTGTCAAAATTTACAGAGTACCGATCGCTCGGTCCATTGTAGCAATCAATCGATCCACAACCGATCGGTAGCTATCGACTGGTTAACTAATTTGTATGGGGAGTTTTTCCAAAGAGGGTGTTTTTGACCGAGAGCTTGGTCAAGAACACCGATCGCTCGGTAGGCGACCAATCGCTCAGTCCTGACCACCGATCGCTTGGTTTATCGCGTTTTGCATAAATTTCATTAAGGGTTTTTTTGTCTTTTGGGCATTACTCCCTTGCCTATAAGGGTTACCCGATCCACAAGGGTTTCATAAACCCTAAGGCAAACATTTTGAGAGAAAGGAAGAGAGGAGAAAGAGGGCATTCCACCCTAGGGTTTCATCTTGAGAGAAATCAAGAGTTCAAGAACCCTAGATCGATTCAAAAGGCTTGGATTCTTCACTCCAAGGCTCAAGCTCGTGAGGGACACGTTCTCCAAGCTAGGGCCACGTTCATCCTCGAATTTGTAAGGGGTTTCCTCCCATTTTCAAGGTCAGTATCATATGCTACCCTCCTATTTCATATTCTCCCTTTTCTTCCATTCTTTTCTAGTTTTCCTAAAGTATGAACATAATATAAGATGGATTGTGGTGTGGAAATAGATGTGGGGCGTTGGATGCCATGTGGATGTGTTCTGATGAATGAAATGGGAAGGGCATTGTATCAATAATGAACACACAAGTATGTTGTGAACATTAACCCATCTAGAAAAGCATGGTATAGGCTTTAACCAATAATGTACACACCACATGTTTGATGAAATGTCAGGGTGAAGAAAATGAATTGTAAACCAAGAAAGGCATGGTCTAAATTACATGGAATTTTTAGGGTCATGATAGTGTGATTAATTGCTTTCTCTAACGGCATGAATAATTACTTGTTGAAATTAATGTTATACTATATATTGTAGAATCCCAATTGTCATAATTAATTCCAAGTTAAAGTATGTACACGATTCCACGAGCACGGCATGCATGACATGATTTACTGGTGTTTTCAAGAATAAGTGTTTTAGAGGTAGGACATATCTTACGATATGTTTTGCCTCGCTTTTGACAAGAATAAGTGTATTTCGTTTAAGGAGGGGTTTCCCCTCCCTCGCAAGTGCATATCATTGAAAGAGGGGTCTCCCCTCCCTCGTAAGTGCATCTCATTTAAAGAGGGGTCTCCCCTCCCTCGCAAGTGTACCTCACACATTTAAATTTCAAGTAAGCACGCATGACATGACATGCATGACAGACAAGCAAGACAGACATGACAAGTTTTCACACATGGAATGAGTATTTCAAGTTAAGTCAAATATGAGATGATTTCAAGAGTTTTTTTGACTTCGATATGATACAAGCATGAACTATAAACTGTTTACTTTTCCTGTTAATTATATGAACTGCTTCCTACTTTACTCTGTTATTATTATGCTATGACTATTGGTTAGTATTTGGTACTCGTTGAGTAGTCCATGCTCAGGTGTACTTTTATGTCGGCAGGTGTGGAGCGCCCGCTCCTTTTGACATATGTGCTCCCGGTCCGTGGGAGGAAGAGGAGTACGTTGAGGAGGTCTCCACTGTGGAGCCTAATGTGGAGGAGTTGTCGCGACCCAAAACCCACCCTAGGAGTTAGAGTGAATCGTGGACGACTAAATCATGACTTACATGACTTGCTTGACAAACCACCTGCAAAACACCCACAGAGCATATACAATAGAAGATAACAGCGGAAGCATAACTATAAAACACAGCGGAAGTCTAACAAACCTCTAAGTATATACACATGGTCCAAGTTTTAATACAAAGAAATCAAAACAAAGAAAGTGCGGACATGCCCGCCAAAATACACGGATATAATCACTCATGCTCACCCACAGCTAATTTACTCAGAATCTAACACCACCTACTGATAACCCTCTACGGGAGGTTCCTCCAAAGGCTCCTCGACGTACTCCTCCTCCATCCATGGACCAGGAGCACAAACATCAAATGGAGCAGCAGCTCCCTCAGAACCTCCCGACATAAGAAGTACGGCTGAGCATGGAATACTCAGCGGGTACTAACTACTAACCAATAGTTATAGCAAGAGATAGCAATGCATACACAGGAAACAATATAGATATATATATGAATCAGGAACAGTTAATATCATACAAAGAAATAAGGAAATTCATAATCATACTTGCAGTTCATGAAAAGCCGATAAAATCCTTGAAAAACCCCATGCGCTTGACTTGACTTAAAATACCCTTCGCGTAATTGGGAACTTATTTACCGTGTCATGCTTGTCATGCTTGTATCATGCGTGCCATGTCATACTATGTGTGTCATGCGTGTATCATGCTTGCTTATTCGGAATTTAAACATGTTCACATGCCTAGTTGCCGTTCATAGTCCGTCGCAACTAGTACCCTATATGCGGAATGACATGCCTAGTTGCCGTTCATAGCCCGTCGCAACTAGCATCCATGCAGAATATGTATGACTAGTTGCCGTTCATAGCTCATCGCAACTAGCATCCATGCGAAATGATATGCCTAGTTGCCGTTCATAGTCCGTCACAACTAGGATCCATGCGTGTCATGTCATGCCATGAGTGTCATGAAATGCTATGCTATGCGTGTCATGCGATGCTATGCCATGCGTGTAATGCGATGCCATGCCATGCGTGTAATGCGATGGGATGGGAGACCCTTCCCTATGCAATGCATGATCATCTTGTCCTTGACAAAAGTGAAGTGAAACGTATCGTAGGATATGCCCCACCTCTACATCTCGTCCTTGAAAACATCGGTAAATCACGTCGTTTCATGCCGTGCTCGTGGAATCGTGTACGCACTTGCAATGGAAATTAAATATGACATTTTGGGGAATTCACAATACATTGCATATCACCATATATACAAGTAATAAATTAAACAATTTAGGGAAAGCGCGAAAACACACTACCATAACCCTAGCAATTTCCATGAATGTTTAAGCATGCAATTTCTTTATTTATTATTCATTTCATTCATCTGGGCATTTCATCAAACATGGTGGGTTCATTATTGATTTACCCTACAACATGCTTTTCTAGATGGGTTTTACTCAAATCATGCATGTATGTTCATTATTGGAACAATGCCCTCCCCATTTTAATCATCACCACACAACCATTGGCATCCAATCGCCCATTCCATCTCCATTCACTATTCACAACCATCCATCTCATAGCACGTGTAAATAAAGGAAAATAAGGAGGAATAAAGGGAAAAGAGGAACTATAACTAGGAGGGTAGCAAGAAGTACTGACCTTGAAGAAATGAGGAAGAAACCCCTTCCAAAAACGACCGTGAGGAGCTGCCCTAGCTTGGAGAACGCTCTCCACGAGTGTTTGAGCCGTGATCTTGGAGAAGAGCCGAGCTTGAAGTGATCTAGGGTCTCAAAACCCCTTTGATTTCTCCTCCAAAGACAAGCCCTAGGTTGGAATCGCCTTCTCCCCTTTCTCCTATTCTCTCAAACTCTCTAAGTGTTAAATGATGCCCTAAGGGTTCGGGTTAAACTCTTAAGGTAAGAGTAAACCGACCAAAAGACCATAACACCCTTACTGAAATTTCTGCAAAAACGCGAGTACCGAGCGATCGGTGTTAATGACCGATCGATCGGTTGCCTACCGATCGATCGGTTTCATAACTGAGCGATCGGTTAAAATTTCACTCTCTGGAAAATTTCCCTATACAAAAATCTTGACCAGTCGATAGCCTCCGAGCGATCGGTTTTGGACCGATCGATCGCTCCATGGACCGAGCGATCGGTGGTCTGCAGGTCCAAACTGTTTTGGCCATAACTTTTGCCTCGTTCGTCCGTTTTTGACGATTCAACTTGCGTTGGGTTCGTACTTCGAAAACGAACATTTCTGACATTTTGGAATTTCCAATTTCTTACTTATTTATTAATTATACCTCTTTAAAGGCAAAATGGCAACGAAAGTGTCATGCATTAAATGTGAAAAGGTCCGGGGCTCTACAGGAGTACTATTAGGTGGTAGATTCTGAGTGATTATGGGTGAGCTTGAGAGATTATACTCATGTATTTTTTGCAGGCATGTCCACACCTTCTTTTGTTTTCCCTTTTTGTACAAACTTGGATCAGATGTTTATACATAGAGGTTTTGGGTTAGACTTCCGCAGTGCAATGATTAGTTTATGCTTACGCTATTGTGTCCTCTATTGTATATACTCTGTATGTTTGCAGGATGGTTTTTCAAGCAAGTCATATAAGTCATGATAAGTCGTCCAAGATTCACTCTAACCCCTAGGGTGGGTTTTGGGTTGTGACAGAGGTGGTATCAGAGCTTAGGCTTTAGGTCTTTAAGGTCACTTAGAATCTAGTACCACGGCTTGACAAGAACATATGTCAAGAAGCAAGTTAGAAAGGAAGTAAGTCGAAAATGGGTCATGTTCCAAGTGTAAGACTAAACTTTAGTCTTAGCCTAAAATGGTTGCTTCAATCAAGTACGGGTCTTAGAAACAGTAAGAGCACTAAGTCTATTATGTATACACTGATGATTATGATGCAATGTATAATAGTATTATATCAAAAATACCACTTGAGTTGTTGTGAAATGAAATTGTAGTAAATTGTGGTTCAAAGTTAGACTCATGTGGTGCTATTGTTCTCAGGACTTTAGTCATGAGGCGGGGCACACGGGGTCGTGGGCCACACACTAGAGCTTCCTCTTCTTCTCGAGATGAGGATGAGCAACCGGACCTCTCTCAAGTCTTAGGCTCTATTGCTGAGACACTAGCCATATTGGCGGCTTGGCAGGCTATCCCATCATCGGCGGCACCTACTCCACCGCCTGCAGCTCCAGTATATCGCACAGCTGGGGTTGGGGCATTTCAGAGACTGAGGCCTCCATCATTCCATGGGAGTGTGGACCCTCTTGCGTAGAGGCTTGGATCCTCTAGCTGGAGAAGATCTTTGCAGTCCTCTCACTCACGGAGGAAGATAAAGTGGCATGGGTTGTTTTCATGCTTGAGGGCGAGGCCCACCATGGACTTGGGAGGAGTTCAAGGATACTTTTTATAAGAAGTACTTCCTGGTTGGAGCTCTGGAAAAGAAAGAAAGAGAGTTCATCAACCTAGAAAAGGGTTCAATGACTGTGGCTGCATATGAGGCCAAGTTCTCAGAGCTATCAGGCTTCGCGCCTCATATGATCATTACTGAAGTGATGAAGGCGAGAAGGTTTGAGCAAAGGCTCAAGGACGTCATCATGGAGAGAGTTTTGGCCTTTAGGCACGCCACTTATCCGAAAGTGGTGGACAAGGCCTTATTAATCGAGACCAACTCAGAGGCCGTGTCTAAGAAAAGAGATTTGGCGAGAGGCCAACCTAGCAGTTCAGCACCTCCAGAGAGGCGAGCCCGGACCGATCCTTCTCAGTACACGTGGCCAGCACCACCTCAGTATGCATGGCCAGCACCACCACAGAGGCTATCTTATGCGCCTCTAGCTCCATGGTAGTACATGCCTCAGGCACCACGACCTTTGGCTCTTCCAGCTCCTTAGCCAATTGCACCTTAGACGGTGAGGTATGCTCCACCTCCAACCACTCTGACCTATACATATGAGGTCTGCACGTCTTGCGGTCGAAGGCACCCGGTAGGAGATTGCCGAAGGGCATCAGGTGGATATTTTCACTGTGGCATGTGATCAGGGATTGCCCTAGTTGGTATTTGCCAAGCCAATCTCAGGGTATTAGGCCCCTAACACGCCCAGCAGGATCATACCAGGCATCCTCCCAGCCTGCACGGCCTGCACCTCCGCCTCGCCAGGCGAACCTGGGGTGAGTATTTACCTTGACAGAGGGAGATGTACTTGCATTGGATGATGTAGTGCAAGGTATGCGTTTAAAGCTATTCAATTGTCCACGATTGTCATGTTATGCCTTATTCCTTGTGTACGTATATGGCATGTTATATATATATGTATATATATATATATCTATGCATATGACGTTGATGCATGGATTGACTTAGCTAGTTAAAATTTCAGGAACCTTACTAGTCAATGAATGTTTGGCTAGAGTGTTGATTGACACCGGGTCTACTCATTCATTTGTCTCACCGAGTTTTTCCCAAGGCTTTTCTATGGAGCCTAGTCAATTAGAACCAGAGTTATTCATTTTGACTCCTCTTGGCAAGACGGTAGTAGTAGATAGCATTTTCAAAGGCAGTACAGTTCAGGTTGGAAACCACAAATTAGCAGCTGATCTTATCATCCTTGGATTCCAGGACTTCGACATTATCTTGGGAATGGATTGGTTAGCAACTCATCATGGGCATGTGGCTTGTTTTGAGAAGATGGTACTCTTCAAGCCGGTGGAGGAGAAGCCATTCAATTTATAGGGGTTGAGAAGTAAAGATATTGCCCACTTTGTGGCGTTGAGCCTAGCGAACCTCGAGACAAAGGACTCTTCGACTATCCCGGTCGTGAGTGAATTCCTGGATGTATTTCCAGAGTAGTTGCCAGGTTGCCTCCAAACAGGGAGATTGAGTTTGTGATCGAGCTTGCACCAAGAACAACTCCTATCTTCCGGGCTCTATATAGGATGGCCCCGATTGAACTCAAGGAGTTGAAGACTCAATTGGAGGAGATGCAAGACCTTGGTTTCATTCGACCAAGTGTCTCACCGTGGGGTGCCCCAGTTTTATTTGTTAAGAAGAAGGATGGCTTGATGCAGATGTGCAACGATTACCGGTAGTTGAAAAAGGTCACTATAAAGAAGGTATCCATTACCTAGGATTGATGACATGTTCGATCAGTTAAAGGGAGCAAAATTTTTCTCTAAGATTGATCTTCGGTCGGGTTACCACCAGTTGAAGATTAAGGCTGAAGATGTTCCCAAAATTGCTTTCAAGACTCGATATGGGCATTACGAGTTCATGGTGATGCCTTTTTGTGTCACGAATGCGCTGGCAGCTTTTATGGATCTGATGAACCAGGTATTCTGACCATACCTGGATCGATGCGTAATAGTGTTTGTCAATGTCATCCTGATATATTCCTAGACACAGGAAAATCAAACGCAAGACCTTCGCCTTGTTTTAGAAATGCTGAGAGAGCACAAGTTGTATGCCAAACTAAGCAAGTGTGAATTTTGGTTGGAAGAAGTAGCATTATTAGGCCACGTTGTATCTGTAGAAGGCATCTCGGTGGATCTGAAGAAGATAGAGGCAGTCATGAGTTGGGTGAGGCCCAAGAGTGTCACAAAGATACGCAGTTTCCTTAGGTTGGCAGACTATTACAAGAGATTTGTAGAGGGGTTCTCCAGCCTTGCAGCACTGCTCACTTATTTGACAAGGAAAAATGCCAAGTTTGTATGGAGCAATAAGTGCGAGATCAATTTCACGAAACTGAAGAAGCGGTTTACCACTGCCCCCATGTAGAGCCCCGAACTTTTGACATCTATACATGACCCTTTCGTAGCCATTTTTCCTTTAAAGTAGTGCAATTAATAAATAAGGAAGAAATTGGAAATTATGAAACGTCAGAAATGTTCCTTTTCGAAGTACGAACCCAACGCAAGTTGAATCGTCAAAATCGGACGAACGAGTCAAAAGTTATGGCCAAAACAGTTTGGACCTGCAGACCACCGATCGCTCGGTCCATGGAGCGATCGATCGGTCCAAAACCGATCGCTCGGAGGCTATCGACTGGTCAAGATTTTTGTATGGAGAAATTTTCCAGAGAGTGAAATTTTAACCGATCGCTCGGTTATGAAACCGATCGATCGGTAGGCAACCGATCGATCGGTCATTAACACCGATCGCTCGGTCCTCGCGTTTTACAGAACTTTCACTAAGGGCATTTTCGGCATTCGGGTGTTATACCCTTTCTTATATAGGATTGCCTGAGCCTTTAGGGCTCATTCTCAACCCTTAGAAGATTTGGGAGATTAGAAGAGAGGAGAAAGGGTTCCTAAATCTAGGGTTTCCATTTTGAAGAGGAATCAAAGGGGTTTGAGACCCTAGATCATCCTCAAGCACGTTTTCCTTCAAGATCTCGGCTCAAGCTCGGGTGGAGCTCGTGTTCCAAGCTAGGGCAGCAACTCACGGTCGTTTGGAAGAGGGGTTTCTTCCTCATCTCTTCAAAGTCGGTACTTCTTACTACCCTCCTAGTTATAGCTTCTCTTTTCCTTTGTTTCTCCTTATTTTCCTTCACTTATATATGTGTTATGAGATTGGTGGTATGAATGGTGAATGGAGGTGGATGTTGGCGAATGGATGCCGTGTGGATGATGTGATGAATGAATGGGAAAGGGCATTGTACTAATAATGAACATACAAGTGTGATGTGGGCATAACCCACCTAGAAAAGCATGATCTAGGTTAAGTGAAAAATGAGCACACTCTATGTTTGATGAATTGCCAAGGTGAACAAAATAGAGGATAAATTAAGGGAACCCATGCTTAATTACTCTTGAAATTGTTAGGGTTCATGATAGTGTGTTTCTTACATTTCTTAAAATGTGTAGATTATTACTCACTTAAATTGTTATATGTTATGCTTTGTGAATTACCCCAAATTGCCATATTTAATTCCAAATGCAAGTATGCACACGATTTCACGAGCACGAATGCATGGCACGTTTTATCGGTGTTTTCAAGAATACGGTTTAGAGGTGGGGCATATCTTACGACATGTTTTACCTCGTTCATGGCATGACAAGCATAATCATTCTAGGAAGAAGGGTCTCCCTTCCCTCACAAGTAGTTTACTTTTCCAAGCAAGCATGACAAGACATGGCATGACAAGCATAATCATTCTAGGAAGAAGGGTCTCCCTTCCCTCACAAGTAGTTTACTTTTCCAAGCAAGCACGACAAGACATGGCATGACAAGCATAATCATTCTAGGAAGAAGGGTCTCCCTTCCCTCACAAGTAGTTTACTTTCCAAGCAAGCATGACATGGCATGACACGCATGATATGACAAGATAAGACAAACATGACAAGTTTCAAGCACGGAAATGGTATTTCCAATCAAGTCAAGTGCACGATGTTTTCAAGGGTTTTATCAGTCTTTCTGAATGCAAGCATGAATACAAATTGCCTTACTTCCTTGTTTGATATAAATTGTTCCTGTTCTATATATGCAACTTGCTTCCTACTTTATTTATGCTATCTGTATACTATGACTGTTGGTTAGTATTTAGTACCCGCTGAGTATTCCATGCTTAGCCATACTTCTTATGTCGGCAGGTTCTGAGGGAGCTGCTGCTCCATTTGATGTTTGTGCTCCTGGTCCATGGGTGGAGGAGGAGTACGTCGAGGAACCTTTGGAGGAACCCCCCGTAGAGGGTTATCAGTAGGTGGTGTTAGATTCCGAGTGGATTAGCTGTGGGTGAGCATGAGTGATTATATCTATGTATTTTGGCGGGCATGTCCGCACTTTCCTTGTTTTGTTTTCTTTTGTATTAACTTGGACCATGTGTATATACTTAGAGGTTTGTTAGACTTCCGCTGTGTTTTATAGTATGCTTCCGCTGTTATCCTCTATTGTATATGTTCTGTGAGTTTTGCAGGTTGGTTCGTCAAGCAAGTCATATAAGTCATGATTAAGTCGTCCAAGATTCACTCTAACTCCTAGGGTGGGTTTTGGGGCGCGACACCCCATCCTTATAGTGCCATTAGGACATGGTGGTTATGAGGTGTATAGTGATGCCTCGCAAGTTGGACTTCATTGTGTTCTTAAGCAGCACAAGAAGGTCATTGCCTATGCATCAAGGCAATTGAAAGAGTATGAAAAGAATTACGCAACACACGACTTGGAGCTTGCTGCAGTAGTGTTCGCACTCAAGATTTGGTGACATTACCCTTACGGGGAAGAGTTCTATGTGTTCATGGACCACAAGAGCCTCAAGTAACTCTTTTCCCAAAAGGAGCTAAATTTACAGCAACAGCATTAGATGGAATTTTTGAAAGACTACGAATGCACCATCCAGTACCACCCGGGCAAAGAAAATTTTGTGGCTGACACTTTGAGTAGAAGACCTCCAGGTCTGTTGGCTCACATGTTGGTGCGGGAATGGAAACTATTGGAAGATTTGGCTAATCTGAACATCAGTGTGAATGATTCCGTCTGCAGTCCGGTATTGGCAAATATCACAATTCGGTCATACCTTGATCTGATCCAAGAGTTGTAGCCACGGATGCTGACTTGTTGGCTTTCCGGGATAAGGAAGTTGCCAAGGGTAGTGAGGACTCCTCTCTCACTAGCCGAGGTGCTATTACATTCCAGGGAAGACTGTGTGTTCTGACCAATGCGGATATTCGGAGAGAGATTATGGATGAAGCCCACCGTTCGAAGTACACAGTGTATCCTACGGGTACAAAGATGTACCGGAACCTCAAGGGACACTTTTGGTGGTAGAACATGAAGAGGGATGTTGTAAAGTATGTATCACGGTGCTTGGTGTGCCAGCAGGTGAAGGCAGAGCACTTGAGGCCAACGGGTTTGTTACAGTCTCTCCCTATTCTCGAGTGGAAATGGGAGCACATCTCCATGGACTTCATTGTTGGCTTGCCATGTACGGTAAGAAACTCGGATGCAATATGGGTTGTAGTAGACCATCTAACAAAGTCCGCGCATTTCTTACCTTGCCGAACTACGTTCAACTTGAGCCAGTTGGCCGCACTGTATATCAAGGAAGTGGTTCGATTGCACGGGGTGCTAGTCAGTATTGTGTCAGATCGGGATCCAAAATTCACGTTCAGGTTTTGGAGGAGTTTTTAGGATGTCATAGGTTCCCGACTTGATTTCAACACCGCCTTTCATCCACAAACAGATGGACAAACTGAGAGGGTGAACCAAATTATCGAAGACATGCTTCGGGAATGTATGTTGGATTTCAAGGGCAGCTGGGAAGAGCACTTGCCTTTGGTTGAATTCGTCTACAATAATAGCTACCAGGTGAGCATCCAAATGGCACCATTTGAGGCCTTTTATGGGCGAAGCTGCAGGTCTCCTCTCTACTGGGATGAGGTAGGAGAGAGAAAAGTGTTAGGTCCTGAATTGATCGAACAAACTGCGAATAAGGTTAAGATCATCCAGGATCAGTTGAAAGTTGCTCAAGATCGTCAAAAGAGCCATGCCGACACTCGGCACAGGGACTTGGAATTCCAAGTTAGGGATCGAGTCTTTCTGAAGGTATCTCCTAGCAAGGGGATTATGAGATTTAGCAGGCGAGGCAAGCTCAGTCCTCGATACGTTGGCCCCTTTGAGGTTATCACGTGAGTTGGTGAAGTTGCTTACCGGGTAGCTCTTCCACCTCACATGGCCGCAGTCCACAATGTGTTCCATGTGTCTATGCTTCAGAAGTACATTGCAGACCCTTCGCATGTCATAGACTTGGAACCGTTGGAAATTCAAGAGGACCTCACTTTGGTTGAAAAGCCGGTTCGGATATTGGATCAAAGAGATCAAGTCCTCCGCAACAAGACTATCCCATTGGTTCTCATGCAATGGCAACATCATGCTTGAGAAGAGGCTACATGGGAGCGCGAGGCCGAAGTCAAAGCGAAGTAGCCAGAGTTGTTTGAATAGGCTTTTGTTTATGCCATGTGATTTTGTTTTGGTTAGCTAATGCACATATCGTCCAAATTTCAGGGACAAAACTTATATAAAGGGGGGAGGATGTAGAACCGTGGAACTTTTTTTCGCATGTCTTGGAATGTGTGTCAAGGCATGATGCCTTTGTAATCTCCATTTTCCATGAAATGAAAAGTTGGGAACCTTTGAGAACTTCGCATTTGTATTATAAAATAATTAATAAGGTACTATAGCCTTAGAAGGCCCTTAGTCATGCCTATAATGTGTTAGAATAGAAGTGGGATAAGCCCTAGTAGTGGATTGGATGGAAAATGGACTTAGTGTCGAAATTTACAAAGTACCGATCGGTCCACAACCGAACGATCAGTAGCTATCGACTGGTTAACTAATTTGTATGGGGAGTTTTTTCAGAGAGGGTGTTTTTGACCGAGAGCTCTGTCAAGAACACCGATCGCTCGGTAGGCGACCGATAGCTCGGTCCTTACCACCGATCGCTCGGTCTATCGCATTTTGTATAAATTTCATTAAGGATTTTTTTGTCTTTTGGGCATTACTCCCTTGCCTATAAGGGTTACCCGAGCCACGAGGGTTTCATAAACCCTAAGGCAAACATTGCGAGAGAAAGGAAGAGAAGAGAAAGAGGGCTTTCCACCCTAGGGTTTCATCTTGAGAGAAATCAAGAGTTCAAGAACCCTAGATCGTTTCAAAAGGCTTGGATTCTTCACTCCAAGGCTCAAGCTCGTGAGGGACACGTTCTCCAAGCTAGGGGAACATTCATCCTCAACATTTGCAAGGGTTTTCCTCCCATTATCAAGTTCTGTACCATATGCTACCCTCCTAATTAATATTCTCCCTTTTCTTCCATTCTTTCTAGTTTTCCTAAAGTATGAACATAATAGAGGATGGATTGTGGCGTGGAAATAGATGTGGGGCGATGGATGCCGTGTGGATGTGATATGATGAATGAAATGGGAAGGGCATTGTATCAATAATGAACACACAAGCATGTTGTGAACATTAACCCATCTAGAAAAGCATGGTATAGGCTTTAACCAATAATGTACACACCACATGTTTGATGAAATGTCAACGTGAAGAAAATGAATTGTAAAACAAGAAAGGCGTGATTTAAAGTACATGGAATTGTTATTTGCTTTCTCTAATGGCATGAATAATTACTTGTTGAAATTAATGTTATACTATATATTGTAGAATCCCAACTTTCATAATTAATTCCAAGTTAAAGTATGTACACGATTCCACGAGCACGGCATACATGACATGGTTTACCGGTGTTTTCAAGAATAATGGTTTTAGAGGTAAGTCATATTTACAATATGTTTTGCCTTGATTTTGACAAGAATAAGTGTATTTTGTTTAAGGAGTAGTCTCCCCTCCCTCGCAAGTGCATATCATTGAAAGAGGGGTCTCCCCTCCCTCGTAAGTGCATCTCATTTAAAGAGGGGTCTCCCCTCCCTCGCAAGTGTACCTCACATGTTTAAATTTCAAGCAAGCACGCATGACATGACATGCATGACAGACAAGCAAGACAGATATGACAAGTTTTCACGCATAAAATGAGTATTTCAAGTTAAGTCAAATACGAGATGATTTCAAGAGTTTTTCCGACTTCGAAATGATACAAGCATGAACTATAAGCTGTTTACTTTTCCTGTTAATTATATGAACTACTTCATGCTTTACTCTGTTATTATTATGCTATGACTGTTGGTTAGTATTTGGTACCCATTGAGTATTTCATGCTCAGTCGTACTTTTATGTCTGCAGGTGTTAGTGGAGCGCCCGCTCCTTTTGACATCTACGCTCCCGGTCCGTGGGAGGAAGAGGAGTACATTGAGGAGGTCCCCGCTATGGAGCCTCATGTGGAGGAGTACTATTAGGTGGTAGATTCTAAGTGATTGTGGGTGAGCTTGAGAGATTATACTCATGTATTTTTGGTGGGCATGTCCACACCTTCTTTTGTTTTACCTTTTTGTACAAACTTGGATCACATGTATACACATAGAGGTTGTGGGTTAGACTTCCGCAGTGCCATGATTAGTTTATGCTTCCGCTATGTCCTCTATTGTATATGCTCTGTATGTTTACAGGATGGTTTGTCAATCAAGTCTTGTAAGTAATGATAAGTCATCCAAGATTCACTCTAACTCCTAGGTTGGGTTTTGGGTCGCGACACAGGGGCAGCATATGTCAATGAGCAGAAGAGAGACCTCCTGAAAAGAGACCCTCGACCTCGCTGAGCCAAGCCAAGTAAGAGAAAGCTCAATGATGACCCTAAGCATGCAAAGATTAGCACCTTGCTAGGCCAAGTGCTAAAAGCGCAATGATACTACCTGCATCATGCTTGTATAATCTCTTGAAGCACTCAATTCAGTCCACCAATTTCAAGCTTCCAATCGTCAATACAAGTAGAGCATTCACTAAACAGATTGGGGCATCATCAGAATAGACATCTTGGAGTCTAAGACATGGGCAATGCCACCATTGGAAGCTTGATGGTTCATGCACTAAAGCAATAATATACCAGATGAGAGGTCATGTTATTCATCAGATACAAACCCTGGTAAAAGATAGGTACTTGTATGAACAAATTTAGAAGAAGCATAGCAAATTCCAATGCATCCTAGATAGTTGAGCAGCCATATCAGTCAAAGCTACAAGCCAGAGCTTAAAGAAAATGATCTCATATTCACACAAGAATCATTAGCTCATTCAGTACCGAGGGCAAAATATGTCCAGCTTTGAAGGCCCATGCGGTTGGTCAAAGATTCTCTGAATACTCTTCGACTCAGCCGTATGAATGACGAAGACCTCCCAGAGCCTATTAGCACAGATCAGATCAAAAGAAAGCACCATGCTCAAGATCTTGTTAAGAAACTGCCTGTACTCTTAGTCACTTTGGGAAATGAAAGAGGGTCATGTTTGGCGCACCATTCCTCCCTGTTTATAACCCATCATATTCATGAAGACCCCTAATTAGCCTTTCGAGCCTAATAGCCTTTCTTTCACTACACTTTCATACCAGGTCACCCCGTATAAAATTTTTCTATGAGCCTGAATTACGTCATGACCTGATCCTAAAAAGGGTACGTATGCAGCCTGAAAAATATTTACGGTCAAATCAATCAACTTTCTTGAGCAAACTAAAGTGTCTCAAAAGAAAAATCAATCAAGTAAAAGCCAAAGGAAAAATTCAAAAAAAAAAAAGAAGAGAAAAAAAAAGAGCCAAGTCAAAGGAAAAGAAAAAGGTCAAAGCTCTACAAAAATGCTCAAAAAAATTCAAAACAAAAAGGGTGTCCCAAGTCATCGACCCCTAGCCTACATTTCATCCTATCTTAAGTCCTCCTAGATCCCTCAGAGATTAAGAGTACTGGTAGATTGACAAACAAGTGTCCGACAGCTGTATCAAATCCACCAGGCAATGACAGAAGAGGACAGTTTGACTCAGAAGATCGCAGGCCCAGTGAAAACCAGAAATGGCGTTGTGGCTCAAAAATTATGCGAGCCCAGCCCTGATGTTGTTATTTGGGGCAAAAAAGGGAACAAGTAAATCCATTTCACATGCGTGAGTGAAAACCGAAAATGGCCTCATTGCACAAAAATTATGCGATCCCCAGACTTTGTCATTCTAAGGGTAAAAAAGGAAAAAGTTGAACTCTGGTAACAGGATCCTGACAATGGTTATCCCAGATCCCCGATAACATATCTGCAAGCAACTCAGACTGAAGAAGTCAACGTTGTTTGTAATCTGAAGCCCTTGGCTCCAAGCAAGACCAGATTCAGCATGCAATAAAGTCAAAATTGAGTAACTATCTTCCTTGGTTGAGCATGGAAGATCAACATTGCTCATTGCTATATCCTACCCTTTACGAGTAAAGCATCCACAAATCTCCACTAAAAGCATACTCCCTCAAAAACCAACATGCAAAGAAAGCACTTATTTTCAAAAACTCAAAAGCCATCTATTTTCAAAACGGTTTTATATTAGTCTGTAATCAGTGTGTAATGTGGTTTATGACTTGGTCGAAATCAATCTCACTTTAGCGAGCTCTCCAACAAAGGCAGGCAAAGCCTAGGATCTCAAGTCATCAAGAAGTGAGAGCAAGACTGGATTATAGAGCGAGTCATGTTTTTCATATTCATCGCATGTCATGCATACGCATATGTCAACTACATCGTACATTGCACATGCTCCACAAATCACACACTAACACACACACATTCTCACCCATTTTCATTATCTCTGTAAGTCACTTCATTCGGTGCACCTCAGATGCATCATATTTGATGCGTCGCTCTTTGTTAGTCACCCTCATTCGGTGTACCCCAGATACATTATGTTTGATGCGTCGCTCTTTGCTAGGCACCCTCATTCGGTGCACCCCAGATCATCATGTTTGATGCGTCATTATTTGTTAGCCACCCTCATTCGGTGCACCCCAGATACATCATGTTTGATGCATCATTCTTTGTTAGTCACCTCATTCAGTGCACCTCCTGTTGCATCGCATCTGATGCATTGCTCTGTGTTAGCCACCTCATTTGGTGCACCTGTTGATATGTTTTATTTGACACATTCACTGTGCACATACATTCACAATGTTATCTACACTACATGCTTTCACATAGTTTGTCACACTACACACACACATTTGCCATGTTAGCTCACTATGCATGCACATTAAGTAAGTCACACTCTGCACATACATCTACATAGATTAATTGCATTATGCTTACTTCCACTTAGCTACACACTGGATAGCCACCACATGTGTTTGCACTACACACACACATTTGTCGCTCACTACGCATGTGCCTTCACAATATTAGTAACATTACGCACACATATTTACATAGCTAGCTGCACAACATTCACAATGTTAGTTGCTCTCTGTACGTACATTCCACATGGTCAATCACGCTACACACACATAATCACGATGTTAGTTGTACTATTCACACACATCTGCACCATAGACACTCACAAAATAAGTTGCACTCTATGCAAACACATCCACGTAGTTGCATTATGCACTCATATCACACGTAGAAAACTACACACACGTCCACTAGCCAATTGCACACTTATTGCACCCATACTCACCTAAGTAGGTTGCCATACATATGTTGCACACACATTGATTATATAGTTGCTTAGGTTGCACACTTATCACAAGAACACACAAGCTGCAATCATGCTAATTAGGCAAGGCCGGGAGGTCTCTAGTAAAAGCTGCGCTCTGGCTGACATCGGAATGGTTGTCATCCATCATCTATCTTTGGTTGACATCGCCTCACTTGTCATCCACCCTTTGAATCCTGTAGACATCGCTATGGTTGTCATCCACCCTTTTCAGTCCGGTTGATACCGTAATGGGTTATCATCTGAAAAAATTCGGTGAATCTTAAATCAATGTTTAAGTCAAGAACTCACAAAATAAAGGGGGTGGTTAGGTTTTCCTATAAGACTATCTACCCTTTTTATGATTTAACAATTAATTTATTAACTTAAGGGATGATAAAATTTAAGTGCGGAAATAGAAAACCAAGCAAACCACAACACAAGGATTTTTACGTGGAAACCCTTTCGGGAAAACCATGGGACCTAGTCCAGCCATGAGAATCCACTAAGACAAGGTAAACAAGAACTTACAAGACTCGAACTTGACTCCTTCGGACTCGACACTACGATCCTTCAATTCTTAGTCCTCCACGCCTCGAAATGTCATCATGTACTCACAAGTCCCATGATCAACCATAGTCACTCGTACTTCTCTTTGTGTCTCAAAAACAATCCACGATCTTCCGATCGATCACCGTCAATGACGGCTTCAAAATCCACCGACCAAATCACACTTCCACGACCCGTCTCGGATCGATCTCCTTCACAAAATCTTTGGAACACTCCAGCCAAGTTGTTCTATCCAAAATGGGTTGATGGTTTGATTAAAATCAACTCCTAGATGGACTCTATCAAGGGGAAGGTCCAAGCAAGCTAGAATGAAGCATTGGCTTGCAAAACTAGGATGAGAGAAGGATTCTCAAAGGGGAGGAGAGACAATGAAAAATAGAGTTTTTATTAACTCTAGAGATAGTTAAAAACTCTCTTAATACTCCCCCAAAGATACTCTCCATGAACTAGAAGGGTTCACATTTTATAGGGAATCAAAAACTAAGTTTAGAAGTTGCTAAAACCTAAGAAAAAACGAATTAGGAAGTTTTCCCATATCAGGGTCGACCCTAGAGGTTAGTTGGGTTGACCCAAAGGTGATCTATATTGATTTTTGATGATTTTCCATATGTGGGTCGACCCAAACATCCTCAGGTTTGACCCTGAGATATGCAAGGTTTTGCCTCATTTTGCCATACAAAATTTTGGCTCTTCAAGGTCGACCCAAAACACTCAGGGTCGACCCTGAGGTGAAAAATGATTTTTAAACTTTGTTTTGAGCTCTTACTCCCTTCATGAAAGTTGTAGCTATTTTTGACACGGTCGATTTGATATATTATAGAGCAAAATCCAAGCTACGATTTGGGAGATAAGCCACCTACATATAACCTTGGTTTGTTGAAAAATTTCAGACTTTTTAACTTGTTTTGCACTGCTTATCTCATCACCTAGGGTCCGTATGGTTAGTCTAGGATACTTACCACCTAAGGCATCATATTAAGATTATTCTAATTCAATTTCTACCTATGGTAGCATGGTATCTAGGTCACTTACCATCCTATGAAGGAAATGATCAACTGAGCCTTCAACGGTCTTCTTCAGTCTTCAACTTCACTTGTCGTGGATGCTTGAAGGCAATGCCACACGACACACATCTAGACACCTAGACTTACTTATTTTGATACTGGAATAATCCAACACAAAAACCATGGACCTTACATCATCCACCCTCCCATCACCCTTCTGGCTGGCATCAGAATGGTTGTCACCCATCATTTCAATCTTCAACATTTCAAAATCGATCCTTCCTGTGAAGAGGTTAAACTTTCGATCCATCCTGTGAAGAGGCTAAACGCAACATTTCAAAATCAATACCTCCTATGAAGAGGCTAAAAGCAATATTTCAAAATCGATCCCTCCTATGAAGAGGTCAAACTTTCGATCCCTCCTGTGAAGGGGCTAAAAGTAACATTTCAAAATCAATCCCTCTTGTGAAGAGGTTAAACTTTCGATCCCTCCTATGAAGAGGCCTAAAAGCAACATTTCAAAATCAATCCCTCCTGTGAAGACATTAGATTTTCGATCCCTCCTGTGAAGAGACTAAAAGCAGCATTTCAAAATCGATCCCTCCTATGAAGAGGTTAAACTTTTGATCCCTCCTGTGATGAGGCTAAACCCACATTTCAATTAATTAATCCCTCATGTGAGGAGGCTAAACTCACATGTTTTCAATTCTTTCCTCCGAAATGAGATGAAGAATTATCTTTCCCTAACCTTGGATGTTTCATCACTAAGGATGAACCATCCATTTCTCCTCTCTATCCCCCAACAACTGAACAGGTTCTCCCATCAACCCCGTCCTCTAGGATCTCATTTGTAGCAAGTAGTCTAAGCATAATTTAACTTTTTTCTTTTTTGACTCTTTTGTCTTCAAATTCACAAGTTTTTTCGCACTTGCAAAATTGAGGTCTTATAACCTTTGTCGTTCACATGCCCGCACCCTCCGACAAAGAGGGGCAACTGTAAGCACCCCAATTTTGCACCCCTTTAGCCTCTTTAGCACCTAACTCTCCAAAAAAACTCTTTTTAAACCTCTCTTTAAAGTCTAATTCAATAGGCTTTACTTTGTGGAAAATGCTCCAAAAGCGTAAAAATAACCAAAATGCCGTTGGGTGAAAAATGACCAAAATACCCCTGAAAAATGCTAAAATTTTTTCATTTTGTCCAAAATTATTTTACAAATTTTTTGATGAATTTTGGCTATTTTTAGGATTAAATTGGACTTAAAAAGGTAGAAAATGACCAAAATGCCCCTAGAGTGAAAAATGACCAAAATATCCCTAAAAAAAGTGCTAAAAAGTTGTCATTTTATCCAAAATGAATTTAAAATTTTTTGATATATTTTGGCTATTTTTAGGATTAAATTGGACTTAAAACGGTACAAAATGATCAAAATGCCCCTGGAGTGCAAAATGACCAAAATGCCCCTAAAAAGTACTGAAAAATTCATGTTTTATCTAAAATATTTTTCTAGATTTTATTAGTTCAATTTTTACTAATTTTGGGCTAAAAACAGAAAATTGGTTTTTCAGCAAATCAGAAAGCGCCACGTGACGAAGGAAAAACAAAGAAAAAATTTATTTTTTGCCCGTTAAGCTAGGGGTGCTGCTTCAAACAGTGCACCCTTTTGGGCCTATTTTTGGGCCCTTTTGACCGGTCAACACCCTGTCGGCTGGGGTTTTTGGAAATCCGGCTAGGGGCGCTGCTTCAAACAGCGCCCCCCTATGTGGCACTATTTTGCCGCCTCACTGTTTGGGGTTTTTATCCATAGGGGCGCTACATCAAGTAGCACCCCCCCTGTTTTGAAAAACTATAAACCCCCCCTCACTTCATTTCTCATCCATTCCATCTCCTCTCTCTCCCTTTTCTTCTTCAAAACTCCTTCTTGCACTCGGATTCCTGGGAAAGTCGATTGCGAATGGTCGATTCTCAGGACCTCTTTCAAAGACCCTTTTGGGTTTCCCGGAAAGTAATTTTTCTCGAAACCCTAACTCTTGCTTTGTCTTTTAGTAGCTTAATTAAGTTTTTTAATTATTTAAATTACTTTAACTGCTTAGACTGCTTGCCAGTCCAACCCCTGCCTAAATCCCAGTTCGAGAATAGCCTTGCCTTGTCAAACCCCTGCCCAAATCCCGGTTAAAATATAGCCTTACCCTGTTGAACCCCTACCCAAATCTCAGTTTAAATATAGCATTGCTTAGTCGAACCTCTGCCCAAATCCCAATGTAAATATAGCCTTGCCTAGTCGAACCTCTGTCCAAATCCTGATTCAAATCCAATTAAATCCAAACATAACCCTAGTTAAACCCTAGGTAAATCCCCACCTTAATCCTAGTTAAACCCTAGCTTAATCCTAGGTAAACCCCCACCTTAATCCTAGTTAAACCCTAGTTAAACCCTAGGTAAACCCCAACTTAACCCTAGTTAAACCCTAGCTTAACCCTAGTTAAACCCTAGCTTAACCTTGGTTAAATCCTACCTAAACCCTAGGTAAACCCTAGTTAAAACCTAGGTAAACCCAACTTAACCCTAGTTAAACCCTAGGTAAACCCAGCTTAACCCTAGGTAAACCCTACCTAAACCCTAGGTAAACCCCAGCTTAATCCTAGTTAAACCTTCGGTAAACCCCAGCTTAACCGTAGTTAAACCCTAGGTAAACCTCAGCTTAACCCTAGTAAACCCTAGCTTAACCTTAGGTAAATCCTAGCTTAACCCTGGTTAAACCCTACCTAAACCCTAGGTAAATCCTAGCTTAACCCTAGTTAAACCCTATCTACCTAGTCAAACCCCTATCAGAGCCTCGATTCAAACTCTGTTCAAATACCCACCTCCAGAGGATCCCCGGCACGAGCTTAAACTGCCCCATCGCTCCTCAGCACAAGCTTAAAAGCCAATCCGCTCCTCAAATAGGAGCAAAAACCATCAAACCATCAATCAAATCAAATCATCCAGCATTCCGTTCCTCAAATAGGAACAAAAAACCATCAAACCATCAATCACCTTCCAGAACTACGTGCGGCTTGATTCCACCAGGAGTGGATACGTAGGCAACCCTGATTGGGTTCAGCTCCCCTAAGATAGAATCTCAATTCTGCTCTTATCCTGATAACTCTCAATTTATTTTTTCAGTCAATATTACATTGCTCAACATATAGATCAAACTACAAGCTTCTCTTATGGTTTCCTTTATTTGATTTAGACTTAGGGAGTAGGTAACCATCTTCGGATGGGAGTTTACGAGTGCCTAACACCTTCCCCTAACTCAACTGAATCCCTTACCCTGACCTCTGACTTCCAAACTATGTCTTATCCAACCATTTCAGGAACCTATTTCCCTCAGAATTAGATAGGTGGCGCCTCTTTTCAAACTACAATTTATCGTTATTCCTTATCGGGATCTATCTTGATCGGGAATGGGGGTTAAAATTTAGGTACTCACAATTATCATTAATACTACTAAAATCCAAATTACCTTCAGCATTTAACATGTCCGTAATAAGGGGAAAAGAGGATGGGTTAGTAGTAGCATTAACGATAAGAGGTTCATCTCCAATCCAAACATAATAGGTTTACAATAATTATAAATTGATATCCAAGTTTTAGAGGAGCTAGACCTGGAAGAGGCTTTCCAACTATGGTCAAATTGATATCTAGCTTTAAAGAATCTGGTCCACGAAGACTTGGACTGATAAAGGTTTCAAGCTTGTTTCATACGGAAAGCTATAGAAAATTCCTACATTTTTCTAATTCCCAGACCTCCTTCCGAAGAGGGAAGAGAGCACTTATTCCAATTAATCCAATGTCTTCTTTTCGAATCACCATAATTGTTCCAAAAAAAAATATGCCAAAATTTTTTCAATAAGAGAAGAGGTTTTTTTTTGGAACATGAATGCCCACAATAAGATGGGTAGGAATAAAGGATAACACATGATTTATGAGAGTTAATCTACCCCCAGCATTTAAAAGTTTATCTTGCCAACCTTCAATCCTATGTTGAATTTTTTCTACCATAGGAAGGAACAAAGAATGTTTAAGCCAACCTTTATATAAGGGAACTCCAAGATAAACAAAAGAAAATTGCTTGTTAGTAATACCCATACTAGAACTAATAGAATTAATTTTATTATGAGAAAGATTAGAAGAGCACTAAAAAGAATTTTTAGAGCGATTCAGAAGCTGACCTGAAGAAGCTTCAAAAGAAGAGACAAACTCAAACAAATTCTTTGTGCTCCCTTTTTTTTCCATTGCAGAAGATCAAAATATCGTCGGTAAAAAGAAAATGAGATACTGAAATGCCATGTCTACCTAACTTATAGCAAATTGATTCATGTTTAAAGATCTTTTTAATGCCTCTACTAAGCATGAATTGGCTCGAAAGTGGAAGTAGCCCAAGGAAAGCTCAATCAACGAAAGCAACCCTTGAGCAGACTTGACCTTAAGAGTGGGAGAAGGAGGAGGTTTTTCTTTATCGGAGCTTCAGGGGGAGGACCCCCTGAAACCATACCTTATCTTATTATTTATTAGATAAGGTTGAGTCATCAATCATGGGCTTGGGTCTTTCTTCAAGAAGCCCTGGCTAGAATCTTCCTTTTTGGGAACAGAATCAGTCCCGGATATAGTTCAATCGCTCAAGAAGTCCAATTCACACTTAATCAGCATTTGATAGATTATCCAACCCCGAGCAATCTTAGTTATTGGTGGGGGTTCGGTCCGTTTAACAAAAAAAAAAGTAGTTAAGCACAAGATACAAGGTTTCCCTTTTTTGATTCTCTGAATGAACGAATTCTACAGGATCGATGGCACTTTTTTCTTCTTGATGTATCTATGTCAATTCAAAACGCTATTCGACGACTGATGAATAGAAACGCGATTCAATTGCACATCTCTTGTGATCCCAGTCACTTCATTAAGAGACCTTCCTGTGTAGTGTGTACCACGGGTCTGCCACGAATACGACAGATGCGGAATACGACAGATGCGGAAGTGGCTAAAGAAGTCGAAGGAAGAAAGTAGTTGGCAACTGTATGCACGAGGGTACATTAGTATTCTGGGAATTGGCAACAGACTGCCAAACATGCTGACTCAAATTCGCTTTGAAGAAAGGAACCAAACCATGGTGCTAGACGGACCCGGCCAAAAGCCGGACTTGGAATTGGCTATACCAACAGGCACGGATAGGAGCATACTCTAGATCGGGATCATGGGGAAGTACTGCTTGATCTTGTACCAACTTTCATGGGAACTGAGGGTCTATTTGTATGTCCTATGTTGGAAAAAATTTTAGCTGAAAGCTGCATTCTGGCCAATCAATCCAAGATTTGAGTGTTGCTAAGAACTCTAGCCGTACGTTTTTTAGCTAACTCCTCCTTAACTTTCAGGAGATTAAGAAACTCCTTTTTCCAGAAACCTAACATTCTCAATAAGAGAATCTCTTTCAGATTCCAAATCTGAAACAAGAGTCTTTGACTCTTCAGTTCCATTCATGGAAGTGTCTTTTACACTTTATAAAATTTTGACCCATTTGGTCAGTGCAACATTTTCTTCCTCAAGACACTCTACTTTGACCACAAGGTCAGCCTTTTCAAGTTCAAGCTGAGTAACTAGAGCACTTTTCCCTTCTGCTTCTAGCTGGCAAGCATCTCTTTCAAGTTGAACTAATTTGAATTTTTTGTTCAAAGAGTTCTTGGATTTCTTCAGCTTTAGACTCTTAGAATATAGTTTTTCATAAATTGAGTCCATATCTTCATCATATTCAAAGTCACTGTGACTCTTCTCATTATCTTCACTAGTCTCGATCTCTTGACCGTGTTAGCCTCAAGGTTACAACCTTGGATACCCTTATTTATTTTTATGATAACACAATAATGGAATGTCCATTGTGATACTAATGTTTCTATCAAGTGTTTATACATTAGCACATCATTCAAGGCATGAAGCATGAAAATGATTCAAGGCATAATGGATCCACACAAGCAAGTCCTTCAACCACATGCAAGCCATCAAAGATCAAGATGAAGATCACTCAATCCAAAGCCAAAAATCAAATTGAAGATATTGATGATCATGCCCAAAATCCAAGTCGGATCATGAACAACAATGAAGGATGAAGATCCATGTTCAAGATTGAAGAAGAAGCTCTCATTCCAAGCAAAATAGAAAAACTCTTGGAAGATCATGAAGTTGAAACCAAATTTGAAGATCCAAGATCAAGTTAAAGACCAACTCTCAAGAAGCCTTAGTGTCTTATTTTTTATTCTTGAGAAAGTCCTCAAAGTATGGTTAGTTGAATGCTCAAATACTTAGATTGACCATAGGAGCCTTAGACATATATTAGATATCATTCTAAGGCCCTAGGAAATCATAAAAATCATGCTTAAGGAAAGCCAAAGGACCTAGGAATTAATTCCCATCATTAAGGTCTTGTTAAGATGAGAAAACAGAGTTTTTACTCTAATCTCATCGACAAATTCACATGGCATCCTTGAATTCGATGACGAAACTGGCTCAGAAAAGCCACTGTTCTCACTACCACTGATCTTGGTGATGAATTGAAATGGGCATCCTAATCTCGTTGATGAAATCATGTGGGAAACGTATGAACGCCTATAATGGCTAGTTTTTAAAACAGCTAATTTGACATTTAATGTTTCCCCAACGGCCATATTGATCCAAGAACTATAAATTGAGTTCATTTATGAAGTTAAAACAACAATTGATCCAACATAGACAAAATCATTAACTCTCATCAATTCTCACCAAGATTTTCATCGTATTATCATTTTGACAAACCTAGAAATATCAAATCTCTATTTGAGCTATTCAACTCCCATATTTTGAGAGATCTTATAGAGTGCTTCAAAGCCAATCTATTCAACTCATTTAAGGAGAAAAATTTTGGATTGAACATCCAAATTTCATATTGTAAAGTGAAGTTAAGAGTCATGGATTCTTGCATTGAAGTGGAAGCTTTGAAGAAGACAAGAGAGGATTACTCTCTTGCAAAGTCAAGTCTGATCCTCACCCATAAGGAGGATTGCAAAGGTTTAATCCTAACTCAAAAAAGGATTGTAAAGGTTTGGGTTTCACCTGGAAGAAGTCTAGGCGATTAGTGAAATCGTGGTGAATTGTAACGACCCAAAATCCTACCTTGACCAAAATAGGACCTTGAGTCATCACATTTCTTAAACCTGCTTAAATCTCATGACATACAAGGCATACAACACGAGTCTCCAAAAATGAGAATAATAAAATTCGATATATAAACCCAAACTGTAGAGCCCCAGACTTTTTCATGCTTAATACATGGCACTTTTGTTGCCATTTTGCCTTTAAAAGAGGTATAATTAATAAATAAGGAAGAAATTGGAAATTCCAAAATGTCAGAAATGTTCCTTTTCGAAGTACTAACCCAACGCAAGTTGAATCATCAAAATCGGACGAACGAGTCAAAAGATATGGCCAAAACAGTCTGGACCTACAGGCAATCGTAGCTCGAAAGGCGCTAAGGACGTAGCTCGGTTATGCACTAAGGACGTAGCTCGGTTATGCACTAAGGATGTAGCTCGGAAGGCACTAAGGACGTGCTCTGACAACATGCTCTGATAAGGCACAGACAACGCATAGACAACGTACTCTGATAACGTATACGTTGTGCATTCGTTGTGCAATAGACAACGGGTGCGTCGTGCAGCAGACAACGTGTACGTTGTACAGCACTACGGGCACGTTGTACATAAGACAACGGACAACGTGTTCAGCACAACGAGTTGGCGCTATTCACAGTACAACGAGTTGGCACTATTCACAGCACAACGTGTTTGGCACTGTTCACAGCACAACGTGTTTGGCACTGTTCACAGCACAACGTGTTCGGCACTCGTGTTTTTGTAGAAATGTCAGTAAGGGTATTATGGTCTTTTGGTCGGTTCACTCTTACCTTAAGAGTTTAACCCGAGCCTTTAGGGCATCATTCGACACTTAGAGAGTTTGAGAGAATAGGAGAAAGGGGAGAAGGCGATTCCAACCTAGGGCTTATCTTTGGAAGAGAAATCAAAGGGGGTTTTGAGACCCTAGATCACTTCAAGTCCAGTTTCTCTCCAAGATCACGGCTCAAGCACTCGTGAGGAGCATCTCCTCAAGCTAGGGCAGCAACTCACGGTCGTTTTTGGAAGAGAGTTTCTTCCTCATTTCTTCAAGGTCGGTACTTCTTACTACCCTCCTAGTTATAGTTCCTCTTTTCCCTTCAGTTCTCTTTATTTTCTTTTATTTACACATGTGCTATGAGATGGATGGTTGTGAATGGTGAATGGAGATGGAATGGGCGATTGGATGCCAATGGTTGTGTGGTGATGATTAAAATGGGGAGGGCATTGTTCCATTAATGAACATACATGTATGATTTGAGTAAAACCCATCTAGAAAAGCATGTTGTAGGGTAAATCCATATTGAGCACACCATGTTTGATGAAATGCCAAGGTGAATAAAAGTGAGTTGTAAATTAGGAAATGCATGCCTAATAAATTATGAATATTGCTAGGGACTATGACAGTGTGTTTCTTGCTTTCCCTAAATGATATGAATGTTACATTACTCAATCATTGATGTTACATGTGTTGTGAAATTACCCAAATGTCATATTTAAATTTAAATGCAAGTATGTACACGGTTCCCACGAGCACGGCATGCATGACATGATTTATCGAGGTTTGCAAGAATATGGTTAGAGGTGAGACATACCCTACGATATGTTTTACCTCGCTTTTCACAAGAAGACAAGAATCAACATTTCACGAGGGGTCTCCCCTCACTCACAAGTGCATATCATGAAGAAGGGCCTCCCTTCCCTCGCAAGTACATACATATCATGAAGAAGGGCCTCCCTTCCCTCGCAAGTGCATTGCATAAAGAAGGGTCTCCCTTCCCTCTCAAGGCATCTCTCAAGTGCATCTCACAAGGATATCTCACAAGTGTATCTCACAAGTTACATGATCACAAGCAAACACGCATGACATGCATGACATGACACGTATGACACGCTCGACAAGATCAGGTAAGACAAACACGACAAGCTTTCAAGTACGAAAATATATTTCAAGTCAAGTCAAGTGCACAAGATTTCAAGGGTTTTACCGGCTTTTATGAATGCAACATGATGAATTATATTGCTTTACTTTATTGTCATGATATGAATCATTCCTGCTTTATATGCGTGAATTGTTTCATGCTTTATGTATGCTATCCGTATGCTATGACTGTTGGTTAGTGCTTAGTACATGCTGAGTATTCCATGCTCAGCCATACTTCTTATGTCGGCAGGTTCTGAGGGAGCTGCTGCTCCTTTTGATGTTTGTGCTCCTGGTCCATGGGTGGAAGAGGAGTACGTCGAGGAGCCTTTGGAGGAACCTCCCGTAGAGGGTTATCAGTAGGTGGTGTTAGATTCTGAGTGGATTAGCTGTGGGTGAGATGAGAGATATACATTCATGTATTTTGGCGGGTCTGTCAGCACTTTCTTTTGGTTACTTTTTGGTATAAACTTGGACCATGTGTATATACTTAGAGGTTGTTAGACTTCCGCTGTACTATGTTAGAATACGTTTCCGCTGTTTATATCCTCTATTGTATATGCTCTGTGGGTTTTTGCAGGTTGGTTTGTCAAGCAAGTCATGTAAGCCATGATTAGTCGTCCAAAGTTCACTCTAACTCCTAGGGTGGGTTTTGGGTCGCGACAGAAGTGGTATCAGAGCCTAGGCTTTAGGTCTCTAGGGTCACTTAGTATCTTATACCACGGCTTGACAAGAGCATATGTCAGGAAACAAGTTAGGAAGAAAGTAAGTCGGAAGAGAGTCTTGATCCAAGTGTAAGACTAAAACTTAGTCTTAGTCAAAATGGTTGTTTCAACCAAGTACGAGTCCTAGGTACGCTAGAACGCTAAAGTATAAGTATAATGTGATGAATACTTTGATGACTTGATGTGATGTATATTAGTATTATACAACTAATACAAATTGAATTATTGTGAAATGACATTGAAATAAACTGTGGTTTCAAGTTAGACTCATGTGGTGTTATTATTCTCAGGACTTTAGTCATGAGACGGAACACACGGGGTCGTGGACCACATACTAGAGCTTCTTCTTCTTCACGGGATGAGGATGAGCAACCGGACCTCTCTCAGGTCTTAGGCTCTATTGCTGAGACACTCGCCATACTGGCGGCTCGGCAGGCTATACCATCATCGGCGGCACCTACTCCACCGCCCGCAGCTCCGATACATCGTACCGCTAGAGTTGAGGCATTCAGGAGATTGAGGCCTCCACCCTTCCATGGGAGTGTGGACCCTCTTGCTGCGGAGGCATGGATCCTCCAGATGGAGAAGATCTTTGCGGTCCTCTCGCCTACAGAGGAGGATAGAGTAGCATGGGCAGTTTTCATGCTAGAAGGTGAAGCCCACCATTGGTGGTTGTCCGCATTGAGGACACGAGATTTGACCATGCAGGGTCAACCTTGGACTTGGGAGGAGTTCAAAGATACTTTTTACAAGAAGTATTTTCCGATTCGAGCACGGGAAAAGAAAGAGAGAGAATTTGTAGAGCCCCGGACCTTTTCACATTTATTGCATGACACTTTCGTTGCCATTTTACCTTTAAAGAGGTATACTTAATAAATAAGGAAGAAATTGGAAATTCTGAAACGTCAGAAATGTTCTTTTTCGACGTACGAACCCAACGCAAGTTGAATCGTCGAAATCGGACGAACGAGTCAAAAGTTATGGCCAAAACAGTCGGGACCAGCAGAGCACCGATCGCTCGGTCCATGGAGCGATCGATCGGTCCATAACCGATCGATCGGTAGCTATCGCACGGTCAGAAAATTTGTATGGGGAAATTTTCCAGAGAGTGAGTTTTTGACCGGTCGATCGGTCAATAACACCGATCGCTCGGTAGGCAACCGATCGATCGGTCATTAACACCGATCGCTCGGTCTTCGCGTTTTTGCAGAAATTTCAGTAAGGGCTTTTTCGTCATTTGGGCATTTCACCCTTGCTTTATAAGCCTTGCACGAGCCTAAGGGTTTCATAAACCCTTAGGGCAGATATTTGAGAGAGAGTGGGAGAGGAGAAAGGGGTTCTAACCTAGGGTTTCATCTTGAGAGTGAATCAAGGGTTTAAACACCCAAGATCATCCCAAAAAGGGCGCGGATTCATCAAATCCAACCTCAAACTCGTGTGGCATTCCCATTCCTCAAGCTAGGGCAGCAACTCACGTGCGTTTGGTGGAGGATTTCTTCCCCCATTTGTCAAGGTCGGTACTTCTTACTACCCTCCTAGTTATAGCTTCCCTTTTCCTTTGTTTCTCCTTGTTTTCCTTCACATATATATGTGTTATGAGATTGGTGGTATGAATGGTGAATGGAGATGGATGTTGGCGAATGGATGCCGTGTGGATGATGTAATGAACGAATGGGAAAGGGCATTGTACTAATAACGAACATACAAGTGTGATGTGAGCATAACCCACATAGAAAAGCATGATCTAGGTTTAAGTGAATAATGAACACACCCCATGTTTGATGAAATGCCAAGGTGAACAAAATGAATGATAAATTAAGGGAACCCATGTTTAATTGCTCTTGAAATTTGTTAGGGTTCATGATAGTGTGTTTCTTACATTTCTGAAAATGTGTAGATTATTAATTACTTAAATTGTTATATGCTATGCCTTGTAAATCACTCCAAATTGTCATATTTAATTCCAAATGCAAGTATGCACACGATCACACGAGCACGCATGAAATGACGTGAATTACCGATGTTTTGAGTATGGGACGTAGAGGTGGGGCATATCCTAAGATATGTTTCACTTCGCTTTGACAAAGGGCAAGACAATCATGCATTGCATAGGGAAAGGTCTCCCATCCCCTCGCATGACATGCATAGCATCGCATGACACGCATAGCATAGCATGGCATGACACGCATAACATAGCATCACACATTCTGCATGGATGCTAGTTGCGACGGACTATGAACGGCAACTAGGCATTCACATTCCGCATGGATGCTAGTTGCGACGGGCTATGAACGGCAACTCGGCATTCACATTCTGCATGGATGCTAGTTGCGACGGGCTATGAACGGCAACTAGGCATACCCATCTGCATATAGGGTACTAGTTGTGACGGACTATGAACGGCAACTAGGCATGTGAACATGTTTCAATTATGAACAAGCAAGCATGATACTCGCATGACACGCATGACAGGACATGACACGCATGATATGACAAGATAAGACAACATAACAAGTTTCAAGCACGGAAATGGTATTTTCAAGTCAAGTCAAGTGCACGATGTTTTTAAGAGGTTTCATCGGCTTTCTACGAAATACAAGCATGATTATAAATTGTTTTGTTTCCTTGTATGATATAAATAGTTCATGTTCTATATATGCAACTTGCTTCCTCCTTTATGTATGCTATCTGTATGCTATGATTGTTGGTTAGTGCTTAGTACCCGCTGAGTATTCCATGCTCAGCCGTACTTCTTATGTCGGCAGGTGACGGCGGAGCAGCTGCTCCATTTGATATCTGTGCTCCGAGTCCATGGGTGGAGGAGGAGTACGTCGAGGAGCCTTTTGAGGAACCTCTAGTTGAGGGTTACCCTTAGGTGGTTGTAGATTCTGAGAGGATTAGCTGTGGGGGAGATGAGAGATTTTATCCATGTATTTTTGGCGGGTCTGTCCGCACTTTCTTTTGGTTACCTTTTTTGTATAAACTTGGACCATATGTATATACTTAGAGGTTTGTTAGACTTCCGCTGTGTTTTATAGTTATGTTTCCGCTATACTGTCCTCTATTGTATATGCTCTGTGGGGTTTTGCAGGTTGGTTTGTCAAGCAAGTCATGTAAGTCATGATTGAGTCATCCAAGATTCACTCTAACTCCTAGGGTGGGTTTTGGGTCGCGACAGAATTCATCAACCTTGAGCAAGGTTCGATGTCTATGGCCGCTTATGGGGCCAAGTTCTCGGAGTTGTCGAGATTTGCGCCTCATATGGTTGCTACTGAGGCAATGAAAGCAAGAAGATTTGAGCAAGGGCTCAAGGATGTTATTATGGAGAAGGTCTCCGTTTTCAGGCATGCTACCTACCCTGAAGTGGTAGACAAGGCCTTATTGGTCGAGGCCAATTCTGAAGCGGTGTCTAAGAAGAGAGAGTTGGCAAGAGGCCAATCCAGTAGTTCAGCATCTCTAGAGAGGCGGGCTCGTACCGGCCCTTATCAGTATGCGTGGCCAGCACCACCGATGAGGCCATCTTATGCGCCTCCAGCTCCACGGCAGTATGTGCCTCAGGCACCGCGACCTCAGGCTCTTCCGGCCCCTCTGACTTATACACACGAGGTCTGCACTTCATGCGGCCGAAGGCACCCGGTAGGAGATTGCCGAAGGGCATCGGGTGGATGTTTTCATTGTGGTCGCCAGGGCCATATGATCAGGGATTGCCCCATTCGGCATTTACCAGGCCAGTCTCAGGGGATTAGGCCACCAGCACGCCCAGCAGGATCGTATCAGGCGTCATCTCAGACTACCCGGTCTACACCTCAGTCTCGCCAGGCGAACCAGGGGCGTGTATTTGCTTTGACAGAGGGTGATGCACTTGCATCTGACGATGTGGTGCAAGGTACGCGTTTGGAGTTATTTTCGTTATTCTTGATTGTTATGTTGTGTTTTATTCCTTGTGTACATACTTGGTATGCTATATATATACCTATGTGTATACTCTGTTGATGCTTGAATTGACGTAACTAGTTAAAATTTCAGGAACCCTACTAGTCAATGAGTATTTGGCTCGAGTATTGATTGATACTGGGTCTACTCATTCATTTGTCTCTTCGAGTTTTTCAGAAGGCTTTTCTGTAGAGCCAAGTCAGCTAGAACCGGAGTTAGCCATTTCGACTCCTCTCGGTAAAACAGTATTGGCAGATAAAGTGTATAGAAATAGTGTGGTCCAAGTTGGAAGCCACGAGTTGGCGGTTGATCTCATCGTCCTTGGTTTCCAAGACTTTGATGTTATATTGGGAATGGATTGGTTAGCAGCACATCATGGGCATGTAGCTTGCTTTGAGAAAATGGTGCTCTTCAAGCCAGTAGAAGGAAAACCATTCCACTTTCGCTGGTTGAAAAGTAGATATATTGCTCGTTTTGCGGCGTTGAGCTTAGCTAACCCCGAGGCAAAGGACTCATCGACTATTCCGGTTGTGAGTGAGTTCCTGGATGTATTTCCAGAGGAGTTGCCAGGATTGCCTCCAGACAGGGAGATTGAGTTTGTGATCGAGCTTGCACCAGGCACAGCTCCTGTTTTCAGGGCTCCGTATAAAATGGCCCCTATTGAACTCAAAGAGTTAAAGACCCAGTTGGAAGAATTAAAAGGTCTTGGTTTCATTCGACCAAGTGTCTCACCGTGGGGTGCCCCGGTGTTGTTTGTTAAGAAGAAAGATGGCTCTATGCGGATGTGCGTCGATTACAGGCAATTGAACAAAGTCACTATAAAGAATAGGTATCCCTTGCCTAGGATTGATGACTTGTTCGATCAGTTGAAGGGAGCGAGATTTTTCTCGAAGATAGACCTTCGATCGGGTTATCACCAGTTGAAGATTAAGGTGGAAGATGTTCCCAAAACTGCTTTTAGGACTCAGTATGGACACTACGAGTTCTTGGTGATGCCTTTTGGACTCACGAACGCGCCGGCAGCCTTTATGGATTTGATGAACCGGGTGTTCCGGCCATATCTTGATAGGTGCGTGATTGTATTTGTTGATGACATTTTGGTCTGTTCCCAGACACGGGAAGATCACACACGCGACCTATGCCTTGCTTTGGAAATGCTAAGGGAGCACAAGCTGTACGCCAAATTTAGCAAGTGTGAGTTTTGGTTGGAAGAGGTGGCATTCCTAGGCCACGTTGTTTCTGCAGAAGGCATCTCGGTAGATCCAAAGAAGATCGAAGCAGTTATGAGTTGGGCGAGGCCCAAGAGTGTTACCGAGATACGCAGCTTTCTTGGGTTTGCAGGCTACTACAGGAGATTCGTAGAGGGTTTCTCTAGCCTTGCAGCACCGCTCACTTACCTGACAAGGAAGAACGCCAAGTTTGTATGGAGTGATAAGTGCGAGATCAATTTCACGGAACTGAAGAAGAGGCTTACTACAGCCCCTGTCCTCACTGTGCCATCTGGACCTTATGGGTATGAGGTGTATAGTGATGCCTCACACGTTGGACTTGGATGTGTGCTTATGCAACACAAGAAGGTCATTGCCTATGCATCGAGGCAATTAAAGGAGCATGAGAAGAATTACCCCACGCACGACTTAGAGCTTGCCGCAGTCGTGTTTGCACTCAAGATCTGGCGACATTACTTATACGGGGTGGAATTCTATGTGTTTACCGATCACAAGAGCCTCAAGTACCTCTTTTCCCAAAAGGAATTGAATCTAAGGCAACGGCGTTGGATGAAATTTTTGAAAGACTATGATTGTACCATTCAATACCACCCGGGTAAAGCAAATGTAGTGGCTGATGCTTTGAGTAGAAGACCTCCGGGGTTATTAGCACACATGTTGGTGCAAGAATGGAAGCTACTTGAAGACTTGGTAAATCTGGACATTAGTGTGAATGACTCTGTTCGTAGTCCTATCTTGGCAAATGTCACGGTTCGGCCATACATTATAGATTTGATCCAAGAATACCAAGACACGGATGCTGAATTATTGGCTTATCGGGACAAGGAAGTTGCTAAGGGTAGTGAGGACTTCTCTCTCACTAGTCGGGGTGCTATCACATGAAGGGAAGGCTGTGCGTCCCAGCCAATGCAGATCTTCGAAGAGAGATTTTGGATGAAGCCCACCAGGCAAAGTACACTGTGCATCCAGGGGGTACAAAGATGTACCAGAACCTCAAGAGTCACTTTTGGTGCCGGAATATAAAGAGGGATGTTGCAGAATATGTGGCACGGTGCTTAGTGTGCCAACAGGTGAAGGCAGAGCACATGCAGCCGGCAGGTCTATTGCAGTCTCTTCCTATTCCCGAGTGGAAATGGGAGAACATATCCATGGATTTCATAGTTGGCTTGCCAAAGACGGCAAGGGGCTCAGATGCAATATGGGTAGTAGTGGATCGTTTGACGAAGTTCGCTCACTTCTTACCTTACCGAACTACTTTCAACTCTAGTCAGTTAGCCGCTTTGTACATCAAGGAAGTGGTGAGGTTGCACGGAGTGCCCGTTAGTATTGTGTCAGATCGGGATCCAAGATTCACATCACGATTCTGGAAAAGCTTCCAGGAGGCTATGGGTTCCCGACTTGATTTCAGCACCGCTTTTCATCCACAGACGGATGGACAAACCGAGAGAGTGAACCAAGTCATTGAAGACATGCTTCGGGCTTGTATGTTGGATTTCAGAGGCAGTTGGGAAGAGCACTTGCCTTTGGTTGAATTCGCCTATAATAACAGCTATCAGGCAAGTATCCAAATGGCACCATTTGAGGCCTTGTATGGGCGAAGTCGTAGGTCTCCTCTCTATTGGGATGAGGTAGGAGAAAGGAAAGTACTTGGTCCGGAGTTGATTGAGCAAACTGCAAACACAATTAAGATCATTCGGGATCGATTGAAAGCCGCTCAAGATCGCCAGAAAAGTTATGCGGACACGCGCCGTAGGGACTTGGAATTTCAAGTAGGGGATCAAGTTTTTGTGAAAGTATCTCCTAGCAAAGGGATCATGAGATTTGGCAAGCGAGGCAAGCTCAGTCCTCGGTATGTTGGGCCTTTTGAGATTATCACACGAGTTGGTGAGGTTGCTTACAGGGTAGCTCTCCCACCTCACATGGCCGCAGTTCACAAAGTCTTCCATGTGTTTATGCTTCGGAAGTACATTGCGGATCCTTCGCATGTCATAGACTTAGAACCGTTGGAGATTCGAGAGGACCTCACCTTGATTGAAAAGCCGGGATCGAAGAGATCAAGTGCTTCGCAACAAGACAATCCTTTTGGTTCTTGTGCAATGGCAACACCATGCTCGGGAAGAAGCTACATGGGAGCGAGAGGCCGAAGTCAAAGCAAAGTACCCAGAATTAATTGAATGAGTTTTGTATTGGTTTTGTGTATGACTTGTAATTTTGTTTTGATTTGTAATGCAAGTATCGTCTGAATTTCGAGGATGAAATTTTTGTAAGGGGGGGAGGATGTAGAGCCCCAGACTTTTTCATGCTTAATACATGGCACTTTCGTTGCCATTTTGCCTTTAAAAGAGGTATAATTAATAAATAAGGAAGAAATTGGAAATTCCAAAACGTCAGAAATGTTCCTTTTCGAAGTACTAACCCAACGCAAGTTGAATCGTCAAAATCGGACGAACGAGTCAAAAGATATGGCCAAAACAGTCTGGACCTACAGGCAATCGTAGCTCAGAAGGCGCTAAGGACGTAGCTCGGTTATGCACTAAGGACGTAGCTCGGTTATGCACTAAGGACGTAGCTCGTTATGCACTAAGGACGTAGCTTGGAAGGCACTAAGGACGTGCTCTGACAACGTGCTCTGATAAGGCACAGACAACGCATAGACAACGTACTCTGATAACGTATACGTTGTGCATTCGTTGTGCAACAGACAACGGGTGCGTCGTGCAGCAGACAACGTATACGTTGTACAGCACTACGGGCACGTTGTACATAAGACAACGGACAACGTGTTCAGCTCAACGAGTTGGCGCTATTCATAGCACAACGAGTTGGCACTATTCACAGCACAACGTGTTTGGCACTATTCACAGCACAACGTGTTCGGCACTCGTGTTTTTGCAGAAATGTCAGTAAGGGTATTATGGTCTTTTGGTCGGTTCACTCTTACCTTAAGAGTTTAACCCGAGCCTTTAGGGCATCATTCGACACTTAGAGAGTTTGAGAGAATAGGAGAAAGGGGAGAAGGCGATTCCAACCTAGGGCTTGTCTTTGGAAGAGAAATCAAAGGGGGTTTTGAGACCCTAGATCACTTCAAGTCCAGTTTCTCTCCAAGATCACGGCTCAAGCACTCGTGAGGAGCATCTCCTCAAGCTAGGGCAGCAACTCACGGTCGTTTTTAGAAGAGAGTTTCTTCCTCATTTCTTCAAGGTCGGTACTTCTTACTACCCTCCTAGTTATAGTTCCTCTTTTCCCTTCAGTTCTCTTTATTTTCTTTTATTTACACATGTGCTATGAGATGGATGGTTGTGAATGGTGAATGGAGATGGAATGGGCGATTGGATGCCAATGGTTGTGTGGTGATGATTAAAATGGGGAGGGCATTGTTCCATTAATGAACATACATGTATGATTTGAGTAAAACCCATCTAGAAAAGCATGTTGTAGGGTAAATCCATATTGAGCACACCATGTTTGATGAAATGCCAAGGTGAATAAAAGTGAGTTGTAAATTAGGAAATGCATGCCTAATAAATTATGAATATTGCTAGGGACTATGACAGTGTGTTTCTTGCTTTTCCTAAATGATATGAATGTTACATTACTCAATCATTGATGTTACATGTGTTGTGAAATTACCCAAATGTCATATTTAAATTTAAATGCAAGTATGTACACGGTTCCCACGAGCACGGCATGCATGACATGATTTATCGAGGTTTGCAAGAATATGGTTAGAGGTGAGACATACCCTACGATATGTTTTACCTCGCTTTTCACAAGAAGACAAGAATCAACATTTCACGAGGGGTCTCCCCTCACTCACAAGTGCATATCATGAAGAAGGGCCTCCCTTCCCTCGCAAGTACATACATATCATGAAGAAGGGCCTCCCTTCCCTCGCAAGTGCATTGCATAAAGAAGGGTCTCCCTTCCCTCTCAAGGCATCTCTCAAGTGCATCTCACAAGGATATCTCACAAGTGTATCTCACAAGTTACATGATCACAAGCAAACACGCATGACATGACACGTATGACACGCTCGACAAGATCAAGTAAGACAAACACGACAAGCTTTCAAGTACAAAAATATATTTCAAGTCAAGTCAAGTGCACAAGATTTCAAGGGTTTTACCGGCTTTTATGAATGCAACATGATGAATTATATTGCTTTACTTTATTGTCATGATATGAATCATTCCTGCTTTATATGCGTGAATTGTTTCATGCTTTATGTATGCTATCCGTATGCTATGACTGTTGGTTAGTGCTTAGTACATGCTGAGTATTCCATGCTCAGCCGTACTTCTTATGTCGGCAGGTTCTGAGGGAGCTGCTGCTCCATTTGATGTTTGTGCTCCTGGTCCATGGGTGGAAGAGGAGTACGTCGAGGAGCCTTTGGAGGGACCTCCCGTAGAGGGTTATCAGTAGGTGGTGTTAGATTCTGAGTGGATTAGCTGTGGGTGAGATGAGAGATATACATTCATGTATTTTGGCGGGTCTGTCCGCACTTTTTTTTGGTTACTTTTTGGTATAAACTTGGACCATGTGTATATACTTAGAGGTTGTTAGACTTCCGCTGTACTATGTTAGAATACGTTTCCGCTGTTTATATCCTCTATTATATATGCTCTGTGGGTTTTTACAGGTTGGTTTGTCAAGCAAGTCATGTAAGCCATGATTAGTCATCCAAAGTTCACTCTAACTCCTAGGGTGGGTTTTGGGTCGCGACACAAACCATCCTGTACAAATGTAATCTGTCCAACATAACCCACCATAATCAGGATAGCCTAAAACCACCAACAAAAGTAAGACAATCTAAGCAACATCCTAAAACACCCAAGTCTAATACAATCCATTTCAAAATATAAATGTAGCACCCCAGAACTTTTGTCCATATATTGGAACTTGAGCCAAGGCTTTAAGCCCTTGTAATCTCCCATTTTGTATGAAATGAGAATGTTGAAAGTTGGGTAGTCTTAATTAACTATTAAGGAATATTCATAGGAGTCAAATGGAACTGGAAAGTTCTCTAAAGTGTTGAAAAGTAGGATCTCCTAAGTCGGATATGTTGAAAACTTGGGCTGCTGAAACCCAATTCCAAACTAGTCAGCTTTAGGGATAATTTGATCCATGAATAAAAAAGAATTGGAAGATTCTAAAATTTCAGAAATGTTCCTCTTTGAATGGTGAGTCCAACGCAAGTTGAATCGTCAAAATCTGGCGAACGAGTCAAACGTTATGGCCGAAATACCAAAATATGAAAATCTGGAAAATTACTGTCAGATTTATGAATGATCGTACAGACCCTACGAACGATCGTAGGTGAGCTACGATCGATCGTAGAATTTCAGAAATGGGCAAAAATCTCAGTAACGTTTACAATCAATCATAGGAATCTACGAGCAATCGTAGTAGATTTACGATCGATCGTAGGTCGCGAACCCAGAATTTTTATGTATGCGGGATTTTTAGGGTTTCTACCCTTTGCCTATAAATAGAGGGTAACTTTTGGGGGTTTTGATTTACCCTAAACCTAAAAAGAGACTAAGAGAGATTGAGAGGAAGGAGATTAGGGAGAACCAAGGAGGGTTGTGGATTGAAGAGAGTGGAGCTCAAGCCAAGCTTAGATCTCCTTCAAGCAAAGATCATCCTTCACCAAGTTGGGATTTCCAACCAAGGAGGGTTCTTCTTCAAGATTTGAAGTTAATCCTAAAGGTTAGTACACCCATCCTAGTTAACTTAGTAATAACCTAGGTTTTCTCTAAAGAATGCATGTGAATGATTATATGTATTTCCTTTTCATTAAGTTAGTGTTTTTCCTCAACAAATGAATAAGATAGATCAAGTGGGTGTGAATATGGGAGATGGGAATGTTGTTGTGTGATGGAGAAATGGGAAGGGTAATGTAATCATAATGAATACACTCCATGTGCTTGATGAAATGTTGAACTTGAAAAACATGAATAAAATGCTAAAGGAATGTTGCATGCCAAGTATTTGATTAAAAATGTGTGTATGAAGTTAGACCCACGACTATGCAATATGAATTAGGGACTTTTCTCCAATAATTTGGTAATCATGCTAATATGCTTTACATTTTCTTTAATTCTCATATGCTTATAGGGATCTTGAAATGCTACTTGATACTTAATTTCATGCTACCATGATGTCACCTTTTGTTATGCACGAGCACGTACGCATGCATGAATGGAAAGATTTAAATGCCATATGTCATCATGATTTCACAAGTAACTATGCACGCGAAAGGCTCATAAGGATATTTTCAAGGAGGTTGGTAGCCCTAGTTAAGGGTGCTAACCTCTGGCTCATAAGGATATTGTCAAGGAGGTTACAAACCTCTGGCTCATAAGGAAACTCATAAGGACTTATATGACTCACAGATGTGTATTGGTTTTCATGACAATTATGATTTGATAAATGCTTTGGTATGATGTTGTTTGAATGATTATGAACTATACTCCTTCCAGCACTTGCATATGATATTTTGTTCGTTATTACTATTGTTAGCTAAGAGCTTGTGCTCACTGAGTATTCCATACTCAGCCGTACATGTTATGTCGGCAGGTACATGCTTTAACATTTGTGATCCGGGTCTGTGGATAAAGGAGGACTACGGTGAGGAAGAACCATATGAGGATCCAGAAGTTGAGTCTCATGTTGAGGCAAGGAACTTAGACCATTGGCCCCATGAGGGCGACCATTGAGCGAGAGAGAGTTGTATGATGTCTTTTGTATTTTGATAGGTGGGCATGTCCACCTTTACTGATATGTTTTGTATAAAACTTGGAATACGGGTCAAGTACATAGAAAAAAAAAGTTGGTTAATGTTTCCGCATTGTTTTAGCTTCCGCACTCTGCATCATGGTGTTATTATAGCATGTGTTCATTACAGGATGGTTTGCCAGGTTAAGTATAGTCACACCTAAAGTATCCCTTAACTCCTAGGGGGTATTTTGGAGTACAACAATAAAACAAGGCCTAATAATGTGGCCACCTAACCTATCGCGCCCCAAAATACCCCCTAGGAGTTAAGGGATACTTCAGAGGTGACTACGTGTACCTGTCAAACCATCCTGTAATGCAAGAGGCTAAACATAATATAATACAATGATAATCAGAGCGCGGAAACTAAACATAAGTGCGGAAGCATAAGCCAACTTTTTCTTTTCTTCTATAACTCCAAATAGTATTCCAAGTTAACATATACCAAATACAATCAAAGTAAAGGTGGACATGCCCACCTATCAAAATACAAAAAGGAACTCTCTAACCCTCTCCTCTCAACAGTAGTCGAGGTATGGCCACACATCCAAGTCCCTATCCTCCTGAGACTGCCATGGGATAGGTGGCTCCCTCTCCTCTACATACTCCTCCTCGACCCAAGGCTCGGGGTCGAGGACATCCACAGTACCTGCCGACATAAAAGTACGGCTGAGCATGGAATACTCAGCGAGTACAAACTACTAGCCAACCATAACAATAGCAAAAGCATAACAACAGTGAGCAATACAAGATATTAATTTAAAGCAATAGGGAAAGCATAAGATACATAGCCATATCTTGACATGCGTGTATGAATGCAAAAACCTCGGTAAAACTCATGTCTCAGAAACCTTTTTCGTGTCTCGGTCAAATCATGTATGTGTGTCGTGTCTTGTCTTGTATTTCATGTCTTGATTTGTTCTTGACTTGTATACTTGTGAGCCAGAGGCTAGCACCCTTCCTTAGGCTACCAACCTCCTTGTCATGTTCTTGTTCCATTTCTCTTGTGAGCCAGAGGCTAGCACCCTTCCTTGGGCTACCAACCTCCTTGTCATGGTCTTGTTCCATTTCTCTTGTGAGCCAGAGGCTAGCACCCTTCCTTGGGCTACCAACCTCCTTGTCATGTTCTTGTTTTGTTGTTGATTCATCATGTATAAATACAATCTTGGAAAACCCGGTTTCATGCATGCATGTGTTCTCGTGTGCGTGCCAATAGTGACAATCATGGGGACACGTGTAACAAGAGGGATATCGCATCATATTTCAATTCATAGTATAACATGTAAGCATTTAGGTGATCAATATGGCATTTGGTCAAGTCATCATTTACAAGAATAATTACATAAAGCTTACATCCATTTCCTTTATCAATTTCATTTATTCTTGGTTTAGGCATATTATCAAACATCCGGTGTGCAACATTTTAGTAGTTTTATTTCCCCTTTTTAGCGCATAAATTTCCAACACAACATCCAAGTATGTTCATTATTCATAGAGTGCCCTTCCACCATTTTCCATACCCACATTTCACCACGTCCAACAGCATCCAATCGCCTCTACATCCACCATTCATACATACAACCCCACATTCACATTTATCTTGTTTAGGTTTAGGAAGTATAGCACATTTCAAGTAAGGGAAGATACAAGACCAACATCATAATGTCAAAGGGGAAAACTAGATTATTGCTAAAGAAAGTTAGTAGAGTGTACTAACCTTGAATCGAAGCTTGATCTTGGTGTAGACCTTGATTTAAACTCCAACTTGGAAGAAGAAAGCCCTTACTCAAACTATACTTGATTGGGTAGGAAACCCTCTTGAAAATACCGTAGAGAGTGCTGCCCTAGCTTGAGAAGGGAACCTCACACGAGCTTGAGCCTTGAACTTGAAGCAAAACGAGTTGGGTGAGCTAGGGTTCTTAAACCCCTTTGATTCCTTCTCCAATGGAAAACCCTAGTTGCAAATCCCCTTCTCCTTTCTCTCTATCTCTCAAAATCCCTTAAGTGCTGTGTATGAAGCCCTAAAGGCTCGGGCAAGCCCTTATGGGTAAGGGTTTAAACCCCAAAAGACGAAAAAGCCCTTAATGAAAATTCTGAAAAACACGAAGACCGAGCGATCGGTGGTTATGACCGATCGATCGGTTGCCTACCGAGCGATCGGTGTTATTGACCGATCGACCGGTCAAAAACTCACTCTCTGGAAAATTTCCCCATACAAATTTTTCGACCAGTCGATAGCCTCCGATCGATCGGTTTTGGACCGATCGATCGCTCCATGGACCGAACGATCGGTGCTCTGCTGGTCCCGACTGTTTTGGCCACATCTTTTGACTCGCTCGTCCGATTTCGACGATTCAACTTGCGTTGGATTCTTCTCTCAAAAACGCACATTTCTGATGTTTCAGAATTTCCGATTTCTCCCTTATTTATTAATTACACTACGAAAACGGCCAATTAGCTACGAGAGCGCCATTCATTAAAGATGAAAAAGTCCGGGGTGCTACATAACCAACTCTTGAGCTTCCTCAACCGGAGGTTCACCTTCTTCTTCTATCTCGACATAGAAATCCTCAACCATGGCTCAGTAATCAAATCGCTCTAAACCTGACGACAATAACAAGTCAACTAAGCATTGACAATGCTCAACGGATATCCAGTCTAACTAACAATAACAATAACTCATGTTCATAACCAATATCAAATTCATGCGACGGTTACAAAATCAATAACATGTTCATATGATATCTGCATAATCCATGATAGGTTCACATAGCATAATCAATAATTGGTTCATATAACATTTGTATAATCCATGACAGGTCCATATAGCATAATCAATAACAGGTTTATATGACATTTACATAATCAGAGTACGGAAAATATGTGAGCATGTCATGACATGTTTCATTGCCCTTGTAATTCTGTGTTCATGATTTAGTACTTGTAATTTAGTGTCAATGTCAATCAACGTATTATAAATTCCATATTCATGTTTCGGTACTTGTAATTCAGTTTCAATGTCCGATAACACATGATAAGTTCTGATAACGCATGATAAGATCGACAACGCATGATAAGTTCTTACAATGCATGATAAGATCGACAACGCATGATAAGTTCTGACAACGCATGATAAGCTCCAAAAACACATAATAAGATCGACAATGCATGATAAGATGCTCTACACAGCATGTTCAACAATGCATGATAAAATGCCCTTACATGGCATGTTCGACAACACATGATAAGATTAGTATTCATGTAACTCAAGCATATTATTCTTGAACTTGTTATTCATGTACCATGTTCTTGTTCTTGCCATTCGTACACCATACCCATGTAATGCCCATATCATGCTTATATACCCATGAGACTTGTAAGCAACTACCATACATGTGAACTTGTGCTTTAGTGTCGTGATTAACATCTGAGCTCGATCATTACTTAGATTCCATTCTCCCACCATGCAAACTCCACCATACTATCCCATACCATATGGTTAGAGAATTCTCATTTTGGAAGACCTTCCTCTAAGCTTTGGCCTACCCGAATATTAATCACCATACGATATAGATAGGCATAATTAAACATTCGTGATTAATATTCGAACTCGGTCATCGCCTAGACTTCAGTCTTCCGCAAAAAACTCCGCTAGGTTATATCTCCCTAGTTAGAGAATTCCCAACCTAGAGGACTTTCTCTAGGATTTGGCCTATCCGAATTTCAACCACCGTACTAGTATAAATAGGGCATAATTTAGCATACGAGTGTTTAGGGCATAATTTACATAGTCATAGTAAACAATACTTTATCATGATTTCACGATTCTCTTAACCAACCTCATAAATAGTAAACTCATCCCCTTCCTCTTATTCATAGAACATCATAATAGTAGAATCATACTTAATAGAATTTACAGCCCAAGTAACACCCCCATGTCATGGACATAATCGTCCTAGTCATGTTCAATAGAATTCATAACACATGCAAAACCTCCATGTTATAGATAAAATCTCACATTCATTTTCATAGAATTTATAACATACAAAACCCTCATGAGATAGATAAAATTCCACATTCATTTCAATAGAATTTATAATAATTGCAAAACCCCATGTGATATAAATAGCACATAATTTAGCATGATAAACCATAATATCTCCTTAGCTTAAGTTCTCAATTCTCAATAACACCATATTAACATTAAAAACACTTTCAAGCATTTAAACAAATACCTTAAGTGTATTTGTTATGTGTACATCACCCTTCCCCATTTTTCCATCATACAATAGCCATTCACAGAATCCATGCGCATCCAATTCAAGCTGTAACGCCCCGAAATACCCCCTAGGAGTTTAGGGATATTTTAGGTGTCACACTACGTACCTATCAAACCATCCTGTAATGCACAAGATAAAATACAGTACTAACAACGATAATCAGAGCGCGGAAGCTAACATATATACGGAAGCGTAAACAATTTTCATTTCTTCTGATGATACAAAATAGTATTCCAAGTCAACATAAATACAAGACATGTCTAAGTCTAAGGTGGACAGGCCCACCTATCAAAATATCAAAATACACAAGACCCTCTCATACTCTCCCCTCAACAGTAGTCGAGGTATGGCCACGCATCGAGGTCTCGGTCCGCCTGAGACTATAATGAAATAGCTGGCTCTCTCTCCTCTATATACTCTTCCTCGACCCAAGGCTCCGGGTCGAGGGCTCCCTCAGTACTTGCCGACATGAAAGTACGGCTGAGCATGGAATACTCAGCGAGTACAAGCTACTAGCAGACCATAACAATAATAAAACACACAATAGTAATATCATACAAGCAGTAATAGAAACATCACAAAGAAACAGTATAAGGCATGATACAATACAAGCATCCTGACGTGCGTACATGAATGTGAAAACGCCGATAAAACTCATGCTTGAAAACCCCTGTCATGTCCCGGTATGCCTCGTAGAAATCATGTATGCGTGCATGCATGAATGCATGATCATCATCTTGTAAACCTCCATCTTGTAACTTGTGAGCCAGAGGCTATCACCTGAATCTCCCTGGGCTGCCAACCTCCTCGATATGCAATGCACTTGTGAGCCAGAGGCTAGCACCTGAATGTCCCTGGGCTACCAACCTCCTTGTTAGGAAATGCATGGTTTTCTTGTGAGCCAGAGGTTAGCACCCGAATCTCCCTGGGCTACCAACCTCCTTGATATGCAATGCACTTGTGAGCCAGAGGCTAGCACCCGAATGTCCCTGGGCTACCAACCTCCTTGATATGCAATGCACTTGTGAGCCAGAGGCTAGCACCCGAATGTCCCTGGGCTACCAACCTCCTTGATATGCAATGTACTTGTTGTTTATTATATGCACATGCTCTTGAAATCTCGGTTCATGCTATCATGCGTGCTCGTGTACGTGTCCATAGTGACAATCATGATAATGGGAATAACCAAGATATGACATTACAATTCAATTCATGATATGAACATCGGTAACATAAGTAGTTTGCATAACATTTGATCAATTTATCATTTATAAGAACGCATGCATAAAACCCATTTCTATATTCTTCATTGAGATCATTTATTCATCGTTTAGGTATTTTGTCAAACACTTTCATACATTATTCCTTAGTAGTTTATCTCCTTCTTTTTAATGTATATTTTCCATTCAATCACACAATGGTAAGTTTGTTATTTGTACTATGCCCATCCTCCATTTTCCAATCCACAACCCACACATCATACATCACATATTCGGCATCCAATCGCCGTATCCAACCTCCATCCAAGCATCCCTACCCTTTCTTTATCTTGTTTATATTTATTATAGATGACACATTTTGCAAGGAAAAAAACATACTAACAGGAATCATATTTCATAAGGAAAACCTAGATTTATTGCTAGGGTAAGTTAGTAGGGTGTACTAACCTTAGATCAAGACTTGATCCTTGGTAGAAACCTTGATTGAAGCTCCAACTTGAAAGAAGAACACCTTTGCTTGAAGGAGACTTGAGTTGGGGAAGAAACCCCTTTCAAACACGTGCTTGGGTTGCTGCCCTAGCTTGGAGAACGCTCTCCACGAGTGCTTGAGCCGTGATCTTGGAGAAAAACCGGACTTGAAGTGATCTAGGGTCTCAAAACCCCTTTGATTCTTTTCCAAAAGCAAAACCCTAGCTTAGGAAACCCCTTCTCCTCTCTTCTAATCCCCAAATCCTCTAAGTGTTGAGAATGAGCCCTAAAGGCTCGGGTTAAACTCTTAAGGTAAGAGTGAACCGACCAAAAGACCATAATACCCTTACTGAAATTTCTGCGAAAACACGAGTGTCGAACACGTTGAGCTGTGAATAGTGCTAAACACGTTGTGCTGTGAATAGTGCTGAACACGTTGTGCTGTGAATAGTGCCAAACACGTTGTAAATAGTGCTGAGCTCGTTGTGCTGTGAATAGTGCCAAACACGTTGTGCATAGTGCTGAGCTCGTTGTGCTGTGAATAGTGCCAAACATGTTGTGCATAGTGCTGAGCTCGTTGTGCTATGAATAGTGCCAAACACGTTGTGCATAGTGCTGAGCTCGTTGTGCTGTGAATAGTGCCAACACGTTGTGCGTTGTCTTATGTACAACGTGCCCGTCGTGAGCTGTACAACGTACCCGTTGTCTGTTGCACAACGGATGCACAACGTATACGTTATCAGAGCTAGAGCTACGTTATCAGAGTATGTTGTCAGAGCTACGTCCTTAGTGCCTTCCGAGCTACGTCCTTAGTTCCTTCCGAGCTACGATTGCCTGCAGGTCCAAACTATTTTGGCCATATCTTTTGACTCGTTCGTCCGATTTTGACGATTCAACTTGCGTTGGGTTCGTACTTCGAAAAGGAACTTTTTTGACGTTTCGAAATTTCCAATTTCTCTCTTATTTATTAATTAGACTATGAGGAATGCCAAGTAGCTACGAAAACGGTATTCATTAAGTATAGAAAAATCCGGGGTGCTACATTCTCCCCCCCTTAAAAAAATTTCGTCCCCGAAATTTGGATGATTCATACATGCACAAGACTATAAAAATTACAAGGGAGTGCCAAGGCCTTAAACAAATAACTAGGGATACTTTTCCCGCACTTCGGCTTCTCGTTCCCATGTAGCTTCCTCCCTTGAATGGTGTTGCCATCTCACTAAGACCAAGGGAATGGTCTTGTTACGAAAGACTTGATCTCTCCTATCCAAGATCTGCACCGGTTGTTCAACTAGGGTGAGGTCCTCTCGAATCTCTATCGGATCCAACTCGACGACATGAGAAGGATCCGGGACATACTTTCGAAGCATAGAGACATGGAATACATTGTGGACCGCCGTCATATGAGCGGGTAAGGCAACACGGTAAGCTACCTCACTGACTCGAGCAATGATCTCGAACGGACCCACATATCTCGGGCTAAGCTTGCCTCTCTTCCCGAATCGCATAACACCTTTGGTCAGTGAAATCCTTACAAACACAAAATCACCGACTAGGATTTCAAGATCCCTCCTTCGGTTGTCGGCATAGCTTTTCTGTCTATCTTGTGTGGTCTTTAACCTCTCTCAGATAAGCTTGACCCTATCCGCGGTTTGTTCAATTAACTCGGGGCCCAAAATCTTTCTTTCTCCCACTTCATCCCAATACAACGGGGATCTACAACTCCTTCCGTACAAAGCCTCGAAAGGCGCCATTTGTATGCTTTCTTGATAACTATTGTTGTAAGCGAATTCCACCAACGGTAGGTGATCTTCCCAACTTCCCTTGAAGTCTAGCATACATGCTCGGAGCATATCTTCAATAACCTGATTCACCCTCTCGGTTTGCCCGTCGGTCTGTGGATGGAAAGCTGTGCTAAAGTCTAACCGGGAGCCCATTGCACCTTGAAAACTTTTCCAAAATCTGGATGTGAATCTTGGGTCTCTATTCGACACAATACTCAAGGGCACCCCGTGTAATCAGACTATTTCCTTGATGTATAGCTCCGCTAACTGATTGGAGTTGAATGTAGTCCGGTACGGTAAGAAATGAGCGGACTTCGTGAGTCTATCAACAACTACCCATATAGCATCGGTCTTCCTAACCGTCTTCGGCAACCCCACGATGAAGTCCATGGAGATATGTTCTCATTTCCTCTCGGGAATAGGGAGAGACTGCAAAAGACCCGCCGGTCTCAAATGCTCCGCTTTCACCTGTTGGCACACCAAACACCGTGCCACATACTCCGCGACCTCCCTCTTCATGTTTCGCCACCAAAAGTGACCCTTGAGATTCCGGTACATCTTCGTACCCCCAGGATGCACTGTGTACTTTGAACGGTGAGCTTCATCCATGATCTCTCTCCGAAGGCATGCATTGGCTGGGACACAAAGTCTTCCCTTGAATGTAATAGCACCCCGGCTAGTGAGAGAGAAGTCCGTGCTACCCTTGGCAACTTCCTTGTCCCGAAAAGCCAACAAGTCAGCATCTGTGGCTTGATACTCTTGGATCAAATCTATAAGGTACGGCCGAACTGTAACATTTTCCAAAACGGGACTGAGGACGGAGTCATTCACACTGATGTCCAAATTTGCCAAATCTTCTAACAATCTCCATTCTCGCACTAACATGTGAGCCAACAACCCCGGTGGTTTCCTACTCAAGGCCTCTGCCACCACGTTTGCTTTTCCCAGGTGATATTGGATAGTGCACTCATACTCTTTTAAGAACTCAATCCAACGTCGTTGTCGCAAGTTTAACTCTTTTTGGGAAAAGAGATACTTGAGGCTCTTATGGTCCATGTACACATAGAACTCCACCCCGTACAGATAATGTCACCAAATTTTGAGTGCAAACACGACCGCCGCAAGCTCCAAGTCGTGAGTGGGGTAGTTCTTTTCATGCTCTTTCAACTGCCTTGATGCATAGGCAATGACCTTCTTGTGTTGCATTAGGACACACCCGAGTCCAACATGCGAGGCATCACTGTACACCTCATACCCAAAAGGTCCAGATGGCACAGTAAGGACAGGGGCTGTGGTAAGGCGTTTCTTCAACTCTTGGAAACTTACTTCACATCGGTCACTCCAACTGAACTTGGTATTTTTCCTTGTCAAGTAGGTGAGAGGTGCAGCCAAACTGGAGAATCCCTCCACAAATCTCCGGTAGTAGCCTGCCAATCCGAGGAAACTACGTATCTCCGTGACGCTCTTGGGCCTCTCCCAACTCATGACTGCCTCAACCTTGGCTGGATCTACAGAAATGCCCTCGGCCGACACCACGTGTCCAAGAAATGCGACCTTCTCTAACCAGAACTCGCACTTAATCAATTTGGCATATAGCCTATGCTCTCTCAACATCTCCAGAGCAAGGCGGATGTCTCGTGCGTGATCTTCCCGTGTCTGGGAATACACCAAAATGTCATCAATGAATACAATCACGCATCGATCCAAGTAAGATCGAAACACCCGGTTCATCAAATCCATGAATGCCGCCGGTGCATTCGTCAGCCCAAAAGGCATGACAAGGAACTCGTAATGCCCATACCGAGTCCTGAAAGCCATCTTCGGAACATCTTCCGCCTTGATCCTTAATTGATGATACCCCGATCTAAGATCAATTTTGGAGAAGAATCTCGCTCCCTTCAGTTGGTCGAACAAGTCATCGATCCTTGGCAAGGGATAACGATTCTTGATAGTTACCTTGTTCAACTGACGGTAGTCTATACACATTCTCATCGACCCGTCTTTCTTCTTTACAAAGAGAACCGGAGCTCCCCACGGTGAGACACTTGGTTGGATGAAACCAAGTTGTTGTAACTCCTCAATCTGTTTCTTCAATTCTTCCAGCTCTATAGGGGCCATTCTATACGGTGCCCTTGAAATCGGAGCGGTGCCCGGAGTAAGCTCTATAGCGAACTCAATCTCCCGATTCGGAGGTAACCCGGGAAGTTCCTCCGGAAACACGTCCAAGAAATCACTCACGACTGGAATGGCCGAGGAGTTTTGTGCTTCTAGGTTTGCTATACTCAAGGCTGCGAGGCGAGCAATCTCCCTCTCTCTAAATCCTCAGAAGTGATAAGGCTTACCCCCTTCGGGCTTGAAATTCACCATCTTCTCAAAACACGCAACATGCCCGTGATGGTTTGACAACCAATCCATCCCTAAGATGACATCAAAATCCAAGCCTTGAAAATCTAGGACGATGAGATCGGCTAACAGTTCATTCTCCCCCACTTGAACCACACTATCCCTGAATATCTTGTCCGTATCAACTGACTTGCCGAGTGGAGTTGCAATGGTCAACTCCTGCTTTAACGGAGTAGCCTCAGTCAAAAATCCCTTTGCGAAACTAGGCGACACAAAGGAGTGAGTGGATCCTGTGTCGATCAACACTCGGGCGAGACACTCGTTCACTAATAAAGCGCCTGTGGGATTAAGTAGCTACTATTAGTAGATTTCAAACAACAACAAGCATCATACATAGGTAACCCTTAGTATAATTAATCACATAATAAACCATAGAAATTTTACACAACTTAGACTCTAGAATTTTTGCGTACCTTGCACGACATCGTCGGATGCACGTGCGTCTCTCTCGGATAAGGCAAAGACTCGGCCCTGTGTGGCTGGGCGAGGAGGCCGGGTAGACTATGAGGCCCTCGAAGCCTGAGAAGAGCTAGGCTGAGATGTCTGCCTAATCGGGGGTCTGCTCCCTGAAGACTGAGCTGGCACTTGACATCGGGGTCCAGTAACCCTTCGGCATTCTCCCGCTGGGTGCCTCCTTCCACAAAGGGTGCATATGTCGTGCAAATAGGTGGGAAGAGTATATCCCGTAGCCTGTGTCACTACGGGGCGAGAAGTCTGGGTAAAAGCCTGGCGAAAAGCCGGTGGAGCAAAAGGGCGGGGAGCCTGTGGTGCCGAGTATATCCTCTGTGACTGAGCCGGCCCTGCGGACTGATACAAAGTAGTCCTCGCTCTTTTCTCCCCCGAACTACTCGACTGTCCTTTCTCTATTCCTCTCCTTTTAAAGAACTCCTCAGAGTTTGACTCGGCCAACAGTGCCTTGTCCACTACTTCTGATTATGTCTCATGTCTGAACATTGAGACTCGGTCCTTGAGGTAGGCCTTCAACCCCCTTTCAAATTTTTGGGCTTTCATAGCCTCGGTCGCTATCATGTGTGGAGCAAATCGAGATAGCTCTGAAAATTTGGCTTCATAAGCCGCTACGGACATATTACCTTGCTCCAAGGTAATAAACTCAACTTCCATCTTCTCTTTCATCCCGACCGGGAAGTACTTCTTGTTGAAAACATCCAAGAATTCTTCCCAAGTCCAGTCTTGACCTTGTCGGGTCAACTCTCGGGTCCGAAGTGCAGACTTCCACCAATGATCGGCCTCACCTTCAAGCATGAAGGCGGCCCAAGTAACCTTTTCCGCCTCCGTAGGTGCCAATACAGAGAATATCTTCTCTAATTGCCGGATCCATCCTTCGGCAACAAGCGGGTCAATACTCCCACAAAAGGTTGGAGGCCTCATCCTCCGGAAAGCTTCTATCCCGGCTTGGGCTCGGTTAGGAGGAGCCGGTATAAGTGCGCCATTAGGTGGAGTGGCCGGTTGTCTCGCCGCTAGCATAGCCAAGGTCCCGGCTATTGAGGCAAAAGCTTGGGCAAAATCGAGTTGATCATCACCCGATGGAGCATCACCTCCATTGCCCCTTGTGTTGTACCCGCGACCCCGGGTATTGCGTCTCATGATTTCTCCTGAGAACGACAATACAACATGAGTCTAACTTCGATACGCATTTAGTACAAATTTCGCAATTCACTCTATACATATTCATCAAGCATATTTAATAAGTACAACACAAATAATGTACACATGGTATATAACACAATAGCATAACATACAATCCGTGTTTCTAGCGTAGGACTCTACGTTCGGTTGAAGTTCAACCCATTTTGACTAAGACTAACCTGTTAGTCTATACTTGGAATACAACTCTCTAAGGTGATTCTAATACCTTGTTCAATCATCCAAGTGACCCTAGGGACTCTAATGCCTAGAGCTCTGATACCACTCTGTAACGCCCCGAAATACCCCCTAGGAGTTTAGGGATATTTTAGGTGTCACACTACGTACCTATCAAACCATCCTGTAATGCACAAGATAAAATACAGTACTAACAACGATAATCAGAGCGCGGAAGCTAACATATATACGGAAGCGTAAACAATTTTCATTTCTTCTGATGATACAAAATAGTATTCCAAGTCAACATAAATACAAGACATGTCTAAGTCTAAGGTGGACAGGCCCACCTATCAAAATATCAAAATACACAAGACCCTCTCATACACTCCCCTCAACAGTAGTCGAGGTATGGCCACGCATCGAGGTCTCGGTCCGCCTGAGACTGTAATGGAATAGCCGACTCTCTCTCCTCTATATACTCTTCCTCGACCCAAGGCTCCGGGTCGAGGGCTCCCTCAGTACCTGCCGACATGAAAGTACGGCTGAGCATGGAATACTTAGCGAGTACAAGCTACTAGCAGACCATAACAATAATAAAACACACAATAGTAATATCATACAAGCAGTAATAGAAACATCACAAAGAAACAGTATAAGGCATGATACAATACAAGCATCCTGACGTGCGTACATGAATACGAAAACGCCGATAAAACTCATGCTTGAAAACCCCTGTCATGTCCCGGTATGCCTCGTAGAAATCATGTATGCGTGCATGCATGAATGCATGATCATCATCTTGTAAACCTCCATCTTGTAACTTGTGAGCCAGAGGCTAGCACCCGAATCTCCCTGGGCTGCCAACCTCCTTGATATGCAATGCACTTGTGAGCCAGAGGCTAGCACCCGAATGTCCCTGGGCTACCAACCTCCTTGTTAGGAAATGCATCGTTTTCTTGTGAGCCAGAGGTTAGCACCCGAATCTCCCTGGGCTACCAACCTCCTTGATATGCAATGCACTTGTGAGCCAGAGGCTAGCACCCGAATGTCCCTGGGCTACCAACCTCCTTGATATGCAATGTACTTGTTGTTTATTATATGCACATGCTCTTGAAATCTCGGTTCATGCTATCATGCGTGCTCGTGTACGTGTCCATAGTGATAATCATGATAATGGGAATAACCAAGATATGACATTACAATTCAATTCATGATATGAACATTGGTAACATAAGTAGTTTGCATAACATTTGATCAATTTATCATTTATAAGAATGCATGCATAAAACCCATTTCTATATTCTTCATTGAGATCATTTATTCATCGTTTAGGTATTTTGTCAAACACTTTCATACATTATTCCTTAGTAGTTTATCTCCTTCTTTTTAATGCATATTTTCCATTCAATCACACAATGGTAAGTTTGTTATTTGTACTATGCCCATCCTCCATTTTCCAATCCACAATCCACACATCATACATCACACATTCGGCATCCAATCGCCGTATCCAACCTCCATCCAAGCATCCCTACCCTTTCTTTATCTTGTTTATATTTATTATAGATGACACATTTTGCAAGGAAAAAAAACATACTAACAGGAATCATATTTCATAAGGAAAACCTAGATTTATTGCTAGGGTAAGTTAGTAGGGTGTACTAACCTTAGATCAAGGCTTGATCCTAGGTAGAAACCTTGATTGAAGCTCCAACTTGAAAGAAGAACACCTTTGCTTGAAGGAGACTTGAGTTGGGGAAGAAACCCCTTTCAAACACGTGCTTGGGTTGCTGCCCTAGCTTGGAGCACGTTCTCCACGAGTGCTTGAGCCGTGATCTTGGAGAAAAACCGGACTTGAAGTGATCTAGGGTCTCAAAACCCCTTTGATTCTTCTCCAAAAGCAAAACCCTAGCTTAGGAAACCCCTTCTCCTCTCTTCTAATCCCCAAATCCTCTAAGTGTTGAGAATGAGCCCTAAAGGCTCGGGTTAAACTCTTAAGGTAAGAGTGAACCGACCAAAAGACCATAATACCCTTACTGAAATTTCTACGAAAACACGAGTGCCGAACACGTTGAGCTGTGAATAGTGCCAAACACGTTGTGCTGTGAATAGTGCTGAACACGTTGTGCTGTTAATAGTGCTGAACACGTTGTGCTGTGAATAGTGCCAAACACGTTGTGCATAGTGCTGAGCTCGTTGTGCTGTGAATAGTGCCAAACACGTTGTGCATAGTGCTGAGCTCATTGTGCTGTGAATAGTGCCAAACACGTTGTGCATAGTGCTGAGCTCGTTGTGCTGTGAATAGTGCCAAACACGTTGTGCATAGTGCTGAGCTCGTTGTGCTGTGAATAGTGCCAATCACGTTGTGCATAGTGCTGAGCTCGTTGTGCTGTGAATAGTGTCAAACACGTTGTGCATAGTGCTGAGCTCGTTGTGCTGTGAATAGTGCCAAACACGTTGTGCATAGTGCTGAGCTCGTTGTGCTGTGAATAGTGCCAAACACGTTGTGCATAGTGCTGAGCTCGTTGTGCTGTGAATAGTGCCAATCACGTTGTGCATAGTGCTGAGCTCGTTGTGCTGTGAATAGTGTCAAACACGTTGTGCATAGTGCTGAGCTCGTTGTGCTGTGAATAGTGCCAAACACGTTGTGCATAGTGCTGAGCTCGTTGTGCTGTGAATAGTGCCAAACACGTTGTGCATAGTGCTGAGCTCGTTGTGCTGTGAATAGTGCCGAACACGTTGTGCGTTGTCTTATGTACAACGTGCCCGTCGTGAGCTGTACAACGTACACGTTGTGCTGTACAACGTACCCGTTGTGTCGCGACCCGAAACCCACCCTAGGAGTTAGAGTGAACTTTGGACGACTAATCATGACTTGCTTGACAACTAACCTGCAAAACCCACAGAGCATATACGATAGAGGACAAAACAGCGGAAACATACTCTAACATGGTATAGCGGAAGTCTACCAAACCTCTATGTATATACATAATCAATCCAAGTTTATACAAAAAGAATCCAAAAGAAAGTGCGGACATGCCCGCCAAAATACATAAATCTGACTCTCGTCTCACCCACAGCTAATCTACTCAGAATCTACAACCACCTATTGGTAACCCTCTACTGGAGGTTCCTCCAAAGGCTCCTCGACATACTCCTCCTCCACCCATGGACCAGGAGCACAAACATCAAATGGAGTAGCAGCTCCCTCAGAACCTGCCGACATAAGAAGTACGGCTGAGCATGGAATACTCAGCGGGTACTGAATACTAACCAACAATTATAGCATAAACATGGCAATACATAATCAGGAGAAATTCATATTTGTCACACGGAAACAATTTATATCATACAAGGAAGTAAAGCAGTTTATAATCATGCTTGAAACTCGTAGAAAACCGATAAATTCTCTTGAAAACATCGTGCACCTGACTTGACTTGAAATATCTTTTCGTACGTGAAAGCTTGTCTTGTCTATCTTGCTTGATTCTTGTATGTCATGTCATGTCATGCATGCTTGCTTGTGATCATGTATCTTGTGAGATGCACTTGTGAGATGCACTTGTGAGATGCCTTGAGAGGGAAGGGAGACCCTTCTTTATGCAATGCACTTGCGAGGGAAGGGAGACCCTTCTTCATGATATGCACTTGTGAGTGAGGGGAGACCCCTCGTGGAATGTTGGTTCTTGTCTTCTTGTGAAAAGCGAGGTAAAACATATCGTAGGATATGTCCCACCTCTAACCATGTTCTTGAAAACCTCGATAAATCATGTCATGCATGCCGTGCTCGTGGGAACCGTGTACATACTTGCATTCAAATTTAAAGATGACATTTGGGTAATTTCACAACACATATAGCATCAAAGATTGAGTAATGTAATATTCATAGTATTATGGGAAAGCAGGAAACACACTATCATAGTCCCTAGCAATATTCATAATTTATTAGGCATGCATTTCCAGATTTTCAGCTCACTGTGTTCACCTTGGCATTTCATCAAACATGGTATGTTCATTATGGATTTATCCTACAACATGCTTTTCTAGATGGGTTTTACTCAAATCATACATGTACGTTCATTATTGGAACAATGCCCTTCCCCATTTGTTCATCACACACAACCATTGGCATCCAATCGCCCATCCCATCTCCATTCACCATTCACCATTCACCATTCACCATTCACCATTTACCATTTACTATTTACCATTCATCCATCTCATAGCACATGTGTAAATGAAAGAAAATGAAGAGGAAAGAAGGGGAAAGAGGAACTATAACTAGGAGGGTAGTAAAAAGTACCGACCTTGAAGAAATGAGGAAGAAACCCCTTTCCAAAACGATTGTGTAGCTGCTGCCCTAGTTTGAGGAGATGCTCCTCACGAGTTTGTGCCTTGATCTTGAAGAAAAATGGGCTGGAGGTTGATCTAGGGTTTCAAAACCCTTTGATTTCTCTCCAAAATGGAAACCCTAGGTTGGAATCGCCTTCTCCCCTTTCTTCTATTCTCTCAAACTCTCTAAGTGTCGAATGCTGCCCTAAAGGCTCAGATTAAACTCTTAAGGTAAGAGTGAACTGACCAAAAGACCGAAATACCCTTATTGGGATTTCTGTGAATAGTGCTGTGAATAGTGCCAACTCGTGGTGCTGTGAATAGTGTCAACTCGTGGTGCCATGAATAGTGCAAACTCGTGGTGGCGTAAATAGTGCCAACTCGTGGTGGCGTGAATAGTGCCAACTCGTGGTGGCGTGAATAGTGCCAACTCGTGGTGCTTGTGAATAGTGCTACTCGTGGTGCTTGTGAATAGTGCCACTCGTGGTGCTTGTGAATAGTGCAAACTCGTGGTGCTTGTGAATAGTGCCACTCGTGATGCTTGTGAATAGTGCCACTCGTGGTCCGTGAATAGTGCCACTCGTGGTGCTTGTGAATAGTGTCACTCGTGGTCCGTGAATAGTGCCACTCGTGGTGCTTGTGAATAGTGCAAACTCGTGGTGGCGTGAATAGTGCCAACTCGTGGTGGCGTTGTCAAGGGTGACGAACCCGTTGTCACGTCGTCTCATGTACAGCGTGCCCGTGGTGAGTTGTACAACGTGCCCGTGGTGAGTTGTACAACGTACCCGTGGTGAGCTGTACAACGGATGCACACAGTATACGTTTTCCTACAGGTACAGACTGTTTTGGCCATATCTTTTGACTCGTTCGTCCGATTTTGACGATTCAACTTGCGTTGTGTTCGTACTTCGAAGAGGAACAATTCTGGCATTTCGAAATTTCCAAATTCTTCCTCATTTATTAATCATACCTCTTAAAAAGGCAAGATGACAATGAAAGTGTCATGTATTAAGCATGAAAAAGTCTGGGGCTCTACACGTTGTCTGTTGCACAACGGATGCACAACGTATATGTTATCAGAGCTAGAGCTACGTTATCAGAGTACGTTGTCAGAGCTACGTCCTTAGTGCTTTCCGAGCTACGTCCTTAGTGCCTTCCGAGCTACGATTGCCTGCAGGTCCAGACTGTTTTGGCCATATCTTTTGACTCGTTCGTCCGATTTTGACGATTCAACTTGCGTTGGGTTCGTACTTCGAAAAGGAAATTTTCTAACGTTTCGAAATTTCCAATTTCTCTCTTATTTATTAATTAGACTATGAGGAAGGCCAAGTAGCTACGAAAACGGTATTCATTAAGTATAGAAAAATCCGGGGTGCTACACAAGCTCAACTCAAATCCATGCATCCATAATCCATCCATTTACCATTTTAGCCCATCCACCATCATTTTCATACATCCATAACCGATAAAGCATAACCCATAATCCAATTTAAGCTTCTAACAAAAAAATTCATTTATATCCTTACTTAAACATGCAATATCACATACAAATTCATCGTTTATCATACTTAATCAATAAACATAATAATATAAGGTTTAGATTAGAGAGGATGTCGATCATTTATACACAGTAGAGCTTGTAGCACATGCAAACCCCTCATTTCCAGAGTAAAATCTCTCATTCATGCTTATTACCTACTCATCTTTTGCATAATCATATAATACCCTTGATAATCCATAAACATTCATATTTAAAACACGTAAAACATTACTAAGGTTAGATTAGAAAAGATATCGACCTTAGGGATCCTTCCCTTGGATCCAAATTGCTCCCAATAAGATTTGAGGAAGATCTCCAAGCTTTCTTTGAAATTTCCAAGCAATCTCTTTCCTGTCTAAGCAATTTCTTCCTTAGAACCCTAGGTTCTCTCATTTCCTTTGCCAAATTAGGTTAGAAATGGTTAGGATACCCTAAAACCTCGAAATAGGACCCCTATTTATAGTCCCAAGGGTTAAAAGCCCAAAAAATCCGAAATTTAGAGATTTTTAAAACCAAAAACGTGGGCACCTATTGATCGGGGTTTAGTTCCGATTGCTCAGACTCAACTGGGTAACTTTCGGGTTCAGACCGATCAATCGGTCTGCCTGGGCCGATCGATCGGGCCTCACAAGAAAAACTGGGCAATTTTTCATCTGGAACCCGCTCTGGTAATTGGCTCGTAACTTTTGACTCAATTTTTGGAATTGGACGATTCAAGATGCATTGGAATCAATATTCGAAGGGGAACAATTTCTTTTCTAATAGAGATATCCTAATTTCAAGTCCTTAGAGGTCAAAATGTCTCATCAAGTTGGATGAAAGTGAGAGAGAACCCTAAAACATTCGGGTTAATACTAAAAATCCAATATTAGGACCCTACACTCCTAGAAGTTATAATTAAGCACATATAGGGATATATTATTGACTATTTTAACCCTATTAAATAAGGTAATAAGATAAAATTAATTTTGGGTCACTACATGAATCCTCTAGCGGGTAGCTTGAGGCGGGGACGTAGGCGGGATTGCCGAACCTCATGAAAAATATCTTATGTTTGCACTCTCTACCTTTCTTTCTACTTTTCTTTACTACTATACTTTAGAATTGCTAGTTGTTTTCCCTTGTTAATTTTAATTCCGTAAAAGGGACTAAGTTAGATTTTAAATTTTCCAAGACCCTATTCAACCCCCTCTAGGGTTAATACTTCGGCAACAGACCGTCATCCCTCTTCTCCTTCTCAACAAACATGGAGAGAGATTCAACAATCCCAGATTGGGAGGCAATGAAAGTCATATGATTTTTAGATTCTCCACTCGAAGAAGAGCTATTCGATTGTTCACTTTCAGCTTCACTGTCATCCCATGTGACATTCATCATTTTTTCCTTACTCTTCTAATTGTTAGGGCAATCAAGTGAGATATAAGCATACCCTTTGCATTCATAGCATTGGATGTCACGGGATTTCTTATTATCACCTTTGTAATATTTCTTATTTTCCCAAGGTTTTGACTTTGGCTTCTCAAAAGATTTTCCTCCTAATTTAGGATTAAATCTCTTATTTGTTTTTAAAAAATTTTGAAGTTTCTTAACAAATAGAGTTAATTCCTTCTCTCCTAATTCAGAGTCACTGTCATCTTCATCCAAAGTTTCCTTGACAATTTTCAAGGCTACAATTTTATTTTTCTTGGATGAACGAAGGTTGCGTTCATAAGTTTGGAGAGACCTAACCAATTTCTCAATCTTGAGAGCATCAACATTCTTGCTCTCCTCTATGGCAATGAACTTAGATTGAAATCTACTAGGTAGAAATCTAAAGATTTTTCTCACAATTTTATACTCAATAAATCTTGTTAGAAATGATGCCCAGAAATGTAGCGCCTCGGAACTTTTGTCCATATATTGGAACTTGTGTCAAGGCTTTAAGCCCTTGTAATCTCCCATTTTATATGAAATGAGAATGTTGAAACTTGGGTAGTCTTAATTCAGTAATAAAGAATATTCATGGGAGTTAAAATGGAAATGGAAAGTTCTCTAAAGTGTTAAAGAGTGGGATTTCCTAAGGTGGACATGTTGAAAACTCGGGCTACTGAAACCCAATTCCAGACTAGTTGGCTTTAGGGAAAATTTGGTCCATGAATAAAGAAGAATTGGAAGATTCTAAAAATCAGAATAGTTCCTCTTCGAATGACGAGTGAAACGCAAGTTGAATCATCAAAATCCGACTAACGAGTCAAAAGTTATGGCCGAAATACCAAAATGGGAAAATCTGAAAATTTTCTATAGGATTTACGAATGATCGTACAAGCCCTAGGTGAAACCTACGATCAATAGTAAAACTTTCAGAAATGGGCAATGTCATGACCCAAAACCCACCCTATGAGTTAGAGTGAATCTTGGACGACTTATCATGACCTACATGACATGCTTCACAAACCATCCTGCAAAAACACACTGAGATGCGACTTGTGAGGGAGGGTGGTTTAGAACAGCCTCTTTTTAATGAGATGTGACTTGTGAGGGAGGGTGGTATAGAACCCCCTCTTTTTAATGAGATGCGACTTGTGAGGGAGGGTCGTCTAGAACCCCCTCTTACCAACTTGAAGGGAGGGAAGTGTAAACTCCCTCATTTGCAAAAATACAATAAGGTAAACATGCATGCTTGGAGGTGCACTAAAATCTTGCTTGCTTGTTCTTTTTCTTGTCAAAAGCGAGGCAAAACATATCTTAAGATATGCCCTACCTCTATTTATCAACCCTTATGTTTGGCCTTGTCATGGTGTTTGTAAATCGAGAATAAAATCTTTGTTCTTGAAAAACTCGGTAAACCATGTCATGCATGCCGTGCCTGTGAGGTCGTGTACATGATATAGCTTGGAAATAAATATGACATATGGAGTTCAATAATACATGGAAATAAATATGACATATGGAGTTTAATAATACATGGAATAGCATTCTTTTCAACAAATAGGAATATTCATGCCGTTAAAGAAAGACGAGTAACACACTATCATAAACCCTAGAAATTTTCATATACCTTAATCATGTTTTTCTTAAATGTCATCATCCATTCATTCAACAAAGCATGTGTGTTTATTATTTGTACAAGACCCTTCTCATTTATTTTCATCACAACACAACATTTACGGCATCTATCGCCCAACATCCATTTCCATTCATTCATCCCATCTCCTTAACACACTTAGAAATTGGGGAAAACCCTAAAAAGGAAAGAAAAGAGGAAAATGAATGACTAGGAGGGTAGCATAGGGTACCGACCTTTAATAGATGAGGGAAACCCTCCAAAATGTGTGTGGAGTCGCTACCGAGCTTGGAGGAGGTGCTCCTCACGTGCTTGAGCTTAAGAATGGATATCCACACTCAATGATGAAGATCCAAGCTTGTGGAAGCTTGGATTTGATCTTCACTTGATGATCCAAACTCCCCTTGAGCAAAGCCCTAACTTCTCCCCATCTTCCTCTCCAAATCTCTCCAATTTTATCTTAGAGGGTTTATGAAACCTTTTACCACGAAATTTGGGTATATAAGGGCAATGGGGTGGTCAAAGACCATCATACCCTTAATGAATTGGCTCAAAAATGATCGAAACTGGCCAAAATTGCAAGGTTCGGTCGACCAGTTCAAAATAGGCTCTCTATAATAATTTCCTATACAAAATTTTCATTGTTCAGTCGACCGGTAGTGAGGTTCGGTCTCGACCGGATAGAGGGTTGGTCAGATTTGTGTTCGGTCGACCGGTTGATGACCCAATTTGGTATTTTGGCCATAACCTTTGACTCCTTTATCGGATTTTGATGATTCAACTTGTGTTGGATTTGTCTTTGAAAGGGGAACAACTTTAATATTTTATAAAACTCCTAATTTTGAGTTTTACAGAGTCTAAATGGGCCCACAAGTGGACTAGTCCAACGTGACTGCTGAATTGACAGCGGACCACCTATTGGAAACCTCATGTTTGACATAACTTATGCTCAAAATCTGAAAAAATGTAAGGCATGAACCTTTAAGAGGGTTTAAATACCTTTACAATAATTCAAGAATTACTCGATTCCAATTAACAGTGAGAATTCTAGAGCTCCTTAAAGTTGAAGTATGTTAAGGCATCCCTCTCTTTCACACTTAGAACTGTAAATTTTCTCATTTCATAGAAATGGAAGATTACAAATCATGCCTTGACACGCATTCCAAGACATATACAAAAGTTTCGAGGTTCTACATCCTCCCCCCTTATAAAAATTTCATCCTCGAAATTGGACGATACTCGCATTACAAAACCAAAACAGATTTACATGGCTCATACAAAAACCTATTCAAACAAGTCTGGGTACTTCACTTTGACTTCGGCCTCACGCTCTCATGTAGCCTCTTCTCTAGCCTGATGTTGCCATTGAACGAGGACCAATGGAATTATTTTGTTGCGCAACACTTGATCTCTCTGATCCAAAACTTGAATCGGCTTCTCAACTAGTGTGAGATTCTCCAAGAACATTCCCAGAACACTAAAGGAGAAGCTTTTAGCAATTACATTTGTTTAATAGCAAGATGCTTAAACATTCACACAATTCCTTTTTTTTTCTTCTTCAAGTGTGCAAAATGTCATAAAACATAACCAACCCATTTATACATATAGGCAACATACTGAAAACACAACATTACATCATTTTTTTTAAACAAATTTTTTTTTCTCTCTCTCATATCTCTACGCCATATCATTTGGTGCCTGAGCTTCCTGTCCTGATATGGCAAAGGCTTGCTCCTAGTTAGCCTGGCGAGGCGGCTATGTGGGCTGCTGGGGCCTCGATGCCTGCATAGAGCCCTACTGAGGTAATTACCTAACCGGGGGCCTACTCCCCTTAGAATGAGATAGCATCTGACGGTGGGGACAATCTTTGATCATGTGGCCCCGGCGACCACAATGGAAACATCCACCGAAAATCTTCCTACACTCTCCGGCCAAATGTCTCTTCCACAAAGGGTACAGATCTCATAAGAGTAGGTGGAGGGCGCATATCTCATGGCCTAAGATAGTGCGAGGTGAGGTGCTTGAGTGGTAGCCCGGTGTGAAGCCGGTGGACCAAACGAATGAGAAGCTTGTGGTGTAGTAGGAGGACTCTGTACCTGTGTATGTCCAGAGGACTGGTATTGAGCCATTATAGCCTTCTTCTTCGCCTGCCTAACCCAAGCTTCTGCAACCAATGGGTCTATGCCACCAAAGAATATTGGAGGGCTCATCCTCCAAAATGCCTCGATTTCTGCCTGTACTCTACTTGGAGGAGCAGGGACTAGTGATGCAGCAGACGAAGGAGTGGCAAGTTGCCTAGCTGCGAGCATAGCTAAGGTCTCAGCTACCCCTGCCCCCATGACTTGGGTGAGGTCAGGTTGCTCGTCCCCTACCTGAGCATCACCTCCATTTCCTCTAGTATGGTAACTACGATCCAGATTGCCACGCCTCATAATTGAATCCTTGAGGACAAAAGCAAAGCATGAGTCTAACTTGGAAACCAACTTGTCTCGACCCTAATTTCAACAATCACCCAATGCCTATAGGTACATAACAATAGATGGCAGCATACAATAAGGTAATATAGGCATACCAATAATGTTTCCTAGTGTACGCCACCAAGTTCGGTTGAAATTTCAACCGGTTTTTTACTAGCACTAACCTGTTAGTCTACACTTGAGAGCAATACATAACCTATATAAGTGTATTGTATATATCCAAGTACACACATAATAGTATAATCATACAACTGGTTTTCCTAGCTAAGCTGCGTTCTAAAACTTGGTTAGAACACGAACTAATTACATACCTAAGACATTGACCGGCTTAAGATTAAGACTAATGAGTTGTTTACACCCTTGATTTATTTACATAATTTCCTTTGAATCTGTGTGACACGTATGATGCTTCTAGGGTCTATATGATGCTTGCGTGTGTGTGAAACGAATGCTATGTATGATGCCATGCTCGGTATGATGCTTATGATATGCATGAAAGTGCATGATGCTGCGTGATGCTCATATTATGTATCATGTATGAAATGCATGTTGTCCTTGGAGTTTATAATTTATTTATTATTTTGGACTAGGCGTGGGGTTTAGAAAGTGCTGTAGAATTAACGCGCATCTGTATCTAGAACTTATGGACCGAGCACTGAGTCTAGAACGTGCTGCAGAATTAACATGCATCTGTATCTAAAAGCGTGCATCAGACATCCATGTGCTTGTCCAAAATTTTATCTGTTTTGGAGTTTATAATATATTTATCAGTTGGGACGAGCACTCAATCTAGGATGTGCTGTAGATAATGCACATCTGTATCTAGAAGTGTGCCTCAAACATCCCAGAGTTGGTTAAAAATATATTCATATCTGTATATGTCCCTATTTTCGCAACGAATCTAAACACACTAGACTTGTAGGACCTAAGAGCATCCTATAGCCTCTCTTGGGAAACAAATCCCAACAGTAACCTAATGACAAAATGTATGATAAGGACCTACCCCTCCCTTGTCAAACAATACCTAAGCTAGACTCTAGCCTGAGTATCACCCAACTCATGAGTCTAACTGGGAATTCGCTCATAAAGCATTGGTTTTTCACTTAGCATGTAACATATAGTATGCACACCATATAGCATATAATACCACATAATAATACCACACATGATAGTATAGTACTATCACATTCATCACATCAAGTCATCAGAGTATTTATAATATTATACTTTGGTGTTCTAGCGTCCCTAAGACCCGTACTTGGTTGAAGCAGCCATTTTAAACTAAGACTAAAGTTTAGTCTTACACTTGCCGACTTACTATCTTCCTAACTTGCTCCCTGACCTATGCTCTTGTCAAGTTGTGGTACTAGATTCTAAGTGATCCTATGAGACCTAAAGCCTAGGCTCTGATACCACTTCTGTCGCGACCCAAAACCCACCCTAAGAGTTAGAGTGAATCTTGGACGACTTATCATGACCTACATGATATGCTTGACAAACCATCCTGCAAAAACACACTGAGCATATACAACAGAGAACAAAATAGCGGAAGCATACACTAAAATTGGCACAACGGAAATCTAACCAAAACCTCTGTGTATATACATGATCCAAGTTTTGCACAAAAGTAAAATCAACAAAAGAAGGTGCGAACATGCTCGCCAAAATACATGGGAATAAATCTCTCATGCTCACCCGCACTCACTTAGAATCTACCACCTAATAATAGCCCTCCACATGAGGCTCCTCAGTAAGGACCTCCTCGATGTACTCCTCCTCCACCCATGGCCAAGGAGCAATAGCTCCACTAACACCTGCCAACATCAATATGTATGGTTGAGTATTGAAACACTCAGTGGGTACCAAATACTATCCAACAGTCATAGCATAATAATAACAAGGTAAAAGATGAAGCATTTCATATAACTGACAGGAAAGCAAACAATTATATTTTATGCTTGCATCACATCAAAGCCGGAAAAACTCTTGAAATCATCATGTGCTTGACTTGACTTAAAATACTCTTTTCATGCTTGAAAAACTTGTTTTTCCATGTTATATCTTGTTTTTCTTGTTGGGTCATGCTTGTCTTGTCATGCATGTCATGTCATGAAATTAAAATGCTCTTGCTTGCTTGCTTGGAATTTAAACATGCTCATGCGCTTAGGATGTTAGTGCCCTTTGAACAACTTAAAGGGAGGGTGGTGTAAACCCACTCTTTTTAAATGAGATGCGACTTGTGAGGGAGGGTGATTTAGAACCCCTTCTTTTTAATGAGATGCGACTTGTGAGGGAGGGTGGTATAGAACCCCCTCTTTTTAATGAGATGCAACTTGTGAGGGAGGGTGGTTTAAAACCCCCTCTTATCAACTTGAAGGGAGGGAAGTGTAAACTCCCTCATTTGCAAAAATACAATAAGGTAAACATGCATGCTTAGAGGCGCACTAACATCTTGCTTGCTTGTTCTAGTTCTTGTCATAAGCGAGGCAAAACATATCTTAAGAAATGCCCTACCTCTATTTACCAACCTTTACGTTTGGCCTTGTCACGATGTTCGTAAATCGAGAATAAAATCTTTTTTCTTGAAAAACTCGATAAACCATGTCATGCATGCCGTGGTTAAGGGTACTAACCTCTGGCTCATAAGAAAGGCTCATAAGGATATTTTCAAGGAGTTTGGTAGCCCCGGTTAAGGGTGCTAACCTCTGGCTCATAAGAAAGGCTCATAAGGATATTGTCAAGGAGGCCAGTAGCCCTGGTTAAGAGTGCTAACCTCTTGCTCATAAGAAAAGGTTCCAAAGTATTGAACTGTCAAAGAGGTGCTCAACCTTTAACTCATAAGGAACTCATAAGGAAACTCATAAGGAACTCATAAGGAAAGCTCATAAGGACACATATGACTCACAGATGTATTTTGGTTCTCATGAGAATTATGTATTGATAAATGCTTTCATATGATGTTGCTTTGAATGATTATGAATTGTACTCTTTCCAGCACTTGCATATGATATTTTATTCGTTATTACTATTGTTAGCTAGGAGCTTGTACTCCCTGAGTATTCCTTACTCAGCCGTACGTCTTATGTTGACAGTTACACGTGCCCCTTTCGACATCTGTGCTCCAGGTCCTTAGATAGAGGAGGGCTATGGCAATGAGGAGCCATACATGGAGCTGGTAGTAGAGCCTCAAGTGGAGGTAAGGGACTTAGACCATTGGCCCCATGGGGGTGACCATTAAGAGAGAGAGAGAGAGAGAGAGAGAGAGAGAGAGAGAGAGAGAGAGAGTTATGTTTCTTTTGTATTTTGATAGGTGGGAATGTCCACCTTTATTGATATGTTTTGTATAAAACTTGGAATACTGGTCAAGCACATAGAAAATAAAAAGTTGGTTTGCGCTTCTGCGATATTTTAGCTTCGTACTCTGTGTTATATCTCTATTAGATCATGTTATGCCTTGTTCATTACAGGATGGTTTGTCAGGTTAAGTATAGTCACACCTAAAGGATCCCTTAACTCCTAGGGGTATTTTGGGGCGCGACAAGAAAAGTCATTTAGATTGTAAGATTCTTATTAATTAGATTAATAGAGACAACTTCTTTATCCATTGTGTATTCATTATGGGTAATTGACCATGATTATGAGATGATCTATACGATATGAGATATCGACCAAGGTCTTTAAGATATATTATAGGAAAGCTATTTGATGGGACTATCACAGGCAGATATAGCTTTCCAGTTCTTTATACCTTATATAGTCACAACTATGGGTAAAGTTGTGCACTTCACTTATATGGCTACCACAATGCTAAGATGTTCTCAATGGTTGAGATGTAGTTTTATCTCAAACTGTTGTAGTGGAGACTACACATCAACATATGGGTGCTTAAATGTACACTGACTGATTGCATGCAATAAGAGACCTCTTGCATAAACATACTATTAGATAGTTGGTCTCTCATTCACATTGAACAGTTTCAATGATCTTTAGATCTGATGGGTTCATTTAGAACTGAGCAGTAATCTGACTCTTTTGATTCCACTAAAGTATTCTCTACCTTAGGGACTACGATACGGTGACAGTTGGATAGTCAGAAGTTGTTTGAGTCATGATGAATTTCAAACAAGAAATCCATACTCATTAATTTGAGAGATTATCCAAGTTTTGGGCAAGACAGTCGATTAAGCTTAAATCCTGCGCAGGTGATTTTGAAATCAAACAAGTTTGAAATATATTTTTATTAAAATATATTATACATAATAAAAAGGTTTTTCTCAAAATGTTTTACATGAGAAATAGTTTCTAATGGCTTAATCATATGTCTTGGAAACCCAGATGATGTTCAATGGGCTATGAGTTAGATAGTATATTAATCTCGAAAGCCCATTAGGGATAATATGATTTTAAGGATCAATTGAATTAAAAAGTTCATGTGGCGGGATCTTTAATGGTTAATGTTCTTACACTGGGATTCAATTGCAACATGGATATCTCACGTCACTTGCAATTCTGATGTCATTCCTGTCACAACCCGACTTAAACTTAACATTTCACTAATGAAATGTAAGAGTAATCTGTCCATGAGATCCTTTTTCTCTTATAATACGGAAGCATAAATTACCAAGGGAATTTAAAACTTTTTAAACCCTTATCCATCCATACGCAATAGTCATCATAACCATGTCCATAATTAAAGTTAATGTAGAGCCCCGGAACTTTTGCTCATGTCTTGGAATGTGTGCCAAGGCATGATACCTTGTAATGCCCAATTTCATGAAATGAAAATTTTGAAAACTTAGAGTATCGTCTCAAGGATGCTATAATTAATTAAATCAATTATCGAATAATGACCTATAGCCTTACAAGCTTCCTAGGCAAGTTTAGAAGATGTTAGAATAGAAGTAGAATGGGTCCAAGTAGTGGAAATGGGTGAAAAATGGTCTCTGTGTCAAAACCTCCAGACCACCGATCGCTCGGTCCATGGAGCGATCGATCGGTCCAAAACCGATCGATTGGAGGCTATCGACTGGTCGAAAAATTTGTATGGGGAAATTTTCCAGAGAGTTAATTTTTGGTCGAGAGCTCGGTCAATTCACCGATCGCTCGGTAGGCAACCGATCGATCGGTCATAATCACCGATCGCTTGGTCTTCATGTTTTTGCAGAAATTTCATTAAGGGTGTTTTCGTCTTTTGGGTGTTTCACTTTTTCCTCTTAAGGGTTGCCCGAGCCTTTAGGGCTCATTCTCAACACTTAGAACATTTGAGAGCTAAGGGGAGAAGAGAAAGGGTTTTCCTAACCTAGGGTTTGCTTTGAAGAAGAAATCTAAGGGGTTTTAAGAACCCTAGATCACTCAAGCTCGTTTTTCCCTCAAGTTCTTGGTTCAAGCTCGTAAGGAGCATCTTCCCCAAGCAAGGGCAGCAGCTCACACACGTTTGCAAAGGGGGTTTCTTCCTCATTTGTCAAGGTCGGTGCCTTTTGCTATCCTCCTAGTTATAGTTCTTTTTTTTTTCTTCCCTTATTCCTATTATCCTCTATTTTTCCTTCATCTATATATGTGTTATGAGATGGGTTGTGTGAATGGTGAATGGAGATGGATGTTGGCGAATGGATGCCGTGTGGATGATGTGATGAATGAAATGGGGAAGGGCATTGCACCAATAATAAACATACAGCATGTTGTGAATATGAACCCACCTAGAAAAGCATGTGATAGGCTTAACAAATAATGTACTCACAATGTTTGATGAAATGCCAACATAAAAGAAATGAATTGTAAATTAAGAAGATGCATGCTTAAATATTCATGAAATTGCTAGGACTTATGATAGTATGTTTCTTACATTCCTTAAATGGTGAAATTCATTATTTGCTTAAATTGTGATATGCTATGTGTTGTTAAAATCCCCAAATGTCATCTTAAATTTTAAATGCAAGTATGCACACGATTCCACGAGCACGGCATGCATGACATGGTTTATCGGTACTTTCAAGAACGAGGTTTAGAGGTGGGACATATCCTACGATATGTTTTACCTCGCTTTTCACAAGAAAAAAAGAACAAACATACCACGAGGGGACTCCCCTCACTCACAAGTGCATTGCATAAAGAAGGGTCTCCCTTCCCTCTCAAGTGCATCTCACAATGATATCTCACAAGTGTATCTCACAAGTTACATGATCACAAGCAAGCACGCATGACACGCATGGCATGGCATGACACGCACGACACGCTCGACAAGATCAAGCAAGACAAACATGACAAGCTTTCAAGTACGAAAAGGATATTTCAAGTCAAGTCAAGCACATAATGATTTCAAGAGGTTTTATCGGCTTTTTACGAAATGCAAGCATGATTATAAATTGCTTTACTTCCTTGTATGACATGAATTGTTCCCGTTTAACATATATGAATTGCTCCTGATTTATGTATTGCCATTTTTATGCTATGACTATTGGTTAGTATTTGGTACCCGCTGAGTATTCCATGCTCAGCCGTACTTCTTATGTCGGTAGGTGATAGCGGAGCGGCTACTCCTTTTGATGTCTGTGCTCCGAGCCCTTGGGTGGAGGAGGAGTACGTTGAGGAACCTTTAGAGGAACCTCTGGTCGAGGGTTACTATTAGATGGTAGTAGATTCTGAGTGATGCAGCTGTAGGTGAGTTGAGAGATATATTCATGTATTTTGGCAGGCCTATCCGCACTTTCTTTTGAACTCCTTTTGTGTAACTGGGATCACTTGTATTTACATAGAGGTTTGGTTAAGTCTTCTGTTGTGCTTTATAATTAAGTTTTCACTGTTATTGTCCTCTTTGTATATGCTCTGTGGGTTTTGCAGGTTGGTTGTCAAGTAAGTCATGTGAGTCATGATTAGTCGTCCAAGATTCACTCTAACTCCTAGGGTGGGTTTTGGGTCGCGACAGTTAAGGTTTACATAACCAACTTAATTATGATGGGAATTACCTCGCTCTGATACCAACTGTCACGACCCGACTTAAACTTAACATTTCACTAATGAAATGTAAGAGTAATCCGTCCGTGAGATCCTTTTTCTCTTATAATGCGGAAGCGTAAATTACCAAGGGAATTTAAAACTTTTTAAGCCCTTATCCATCCATACGCAATAGCCATCATAACCATGTCCATAATTAAAGTTAAGGTTTACATAACCAACTTAATTACATCAAAATGAACATATAACAAAATATAACAGCATAATCAAAAGCGACTCCGTCTTTTCTCGAACGTTACTTTCAAGTTGTTCTTTCACTGATCATTTGGCGACATAAAAAGTCAGTGAGCTATGAAGCCCAATAAGAATATTCCATTATATTATGCTGAACAATAAGTTAGAATAAGCATAATAAAACTTTTAGATAACAACTTTATCACAAAAATATAATATTAAACCATTTAATATTACTTTTGACATTTCTTTAAACATCTTTTACTTTGGATCCGGTTTATTTTAACTATCTCTCAAGTTGATTATTGAAAGGTATCTCTTTAGACTCACCCCGTCTTGGAATTATCACCAACTTCTCATGATTTTTTGTCTTAGGCTCACCCCGTCTTGGAGTTTTCATTAATCCCTCATGAGTTTTTGCCTTAGGCTCACCCCCGTCTTGAAGTTTTCATTAACCCCTCATGAGTTTTTGCCAAATGGTATCCCTTTGCCTTGCCACTATCTTAAGACATTTTTAAGATAAACAATTTTTATCTTTCTTTTATCTTCCAGACTTATCTTAATTCTGCCTCTCAAGATCATCACTGCAAGGTACCTCTTTAGACTCACCCCATCTTGGAGTTTTCATTAACCTCTCATGAGTTTTTGCCTTTAGCTCACCCCGTCTTAGAATTTTCATTAACCCCTCATGAGTTTTTGCCTTTGGCTCACCCCGTCTTGGAATTTTCATTAATCTCTCATGAGTTTTTGCCAACTGGTATCCATTTGCCTTGCCATTATCTTGAGGCATTTTTAAGATAAGTGTATTTATCTTTTCCTTGTCTTATCTTTAAGACATTATAAGATAATAATTTCATATAAATCACAACATTATGATTATACACTTTTCATTCTAATTATCTTTATTATAGCTATCTCATAACTATAATTTTATAATTTAGAATAATTCTTTTTCGTATTTCAAATACATCATTTCTCTTATCATAAATTAGAATGTAACATACGTAGAAAATATAACAATAAAGTATCATTACTTTATATTTTTAGCACCTTACCATAGAATCGCATTTATTATTTTCAGTATAGCATTCTTTTACTATTTTTCAGCATTCCAACATAGCATCAACATAGTATTATTTTACTATTTTCTAACGTATCCACATAATATCATCAAATAATAATTTATTATTCAGAATATAATAGAATATTCATTTCTTCTCATAGTATTTATTTCGAAAATACTAACCTCTATTCTAAATCGTTATTTAGAATATTAATTCAGAATTTTACTTACTAACCTTCATTTTAAAATATTATTCAAAATAATATTATCGAATATAACTTACACTTTTTTTTGACGTACGGTTCCGAATCCGAAGTTGATTGGACCGGCACGATTTTCTTTCTTTCTCTCTTTCTTCTTTCTTTCCTCTTTCTCTTTCCTTTCTTTCTCTCTAATATTTCATGACTTTGCACCAAATGGAATGAGCATCAAGAAGTGGGCATGGGGTCATCTAGTCCCTCAAGAAGTTGTCAAGTGAAGTGAGCACAAAGTGGGCGTGGGGTCTTCTTTATATAAGCAAGGGTCTTGCCTCTCATTAATTTTGATACACTCCCCTCTAATAATTATGGTTCATGTATTCTTAAAATTCATGAATCCTATTAATTGGGTTTATTCTCTTTAATTAGATTCACCTAATTAACAATTCATGTATCTTCTTAGATTCATAGTATACCTTACTAACCTAACCATAGTTTATATTAAACTCATGGTTAATATTTATTATCTTAACTCATAATACATGAATCTTATTAAGTTAGATTAACTAAGGTAGGTTACTAACCATGGTTAAGCATGGTGGGGCGTGAATCACTTTCTTGTTCAAAGAATCCATTGTAAGCACCCAATTTTTACACCCCATCTAACTGTAGTTAAAATCCCTTAACTATGGTTACCTCCCCTACCAAGTCCCTCACAACCTAGGTAAGCCTCTCCAGTCAAACCCTAGAAAAACCCATGTCCTAAACCCTTAGCATTAGGTAACCCTAGCATAACCCTAGCTAAGCCCATGGCCTATAGGCCCAAACCCTTTAATCCAAGCCCACAATGCCCAAAAACCCTTAGGATAATCCCATATACCCGAGTGTGCAGGGCCCAGCCCATTTTCAAACTAAAATCCATGATGTCGGTAGACCCTCTACCGACGTCATGATTTTGGCATGTTTTCACTTTGTCAGTAATTATTCTAGCGACCTCTGCAAGTTACGAGTTTTTCAGTCTGCAAACCCCCTGCACACTCCACCATCCCTTCCTCCACCTCGGTCTCTCCCTCCTCAGCTCTTAGTCGACCTCCCCTTGGTCCATACACATACCTAGCCTTCCCTTTAATGCCACTTAGGTCCCTGGTATCCATCCCTATAAAACCCAATGTCCCCTTCCCTGTAAACGGTCGAGAAAATTTCCAAGAAGGATCACTGTTCCGAAATCCAGTTCCTCAGCTTCTCCTACACCCTGAACTGATCCTGGGTCTCTCCTAGACCTGCCTCTCCCCTCCTTTGCTCATGTAGCACCACCAGGGCGCACCACCACCGTACACAGGCGGTTACTCCATCAACGCAAAAACAGAGCATAGGGTAGGGACTTCCCCTACCCATTTTTCCTTTTTTTTCTAATCATCATGTGAGCCCCTGGTCATCTCCAGGGGACCTTTTTACTGTGATTGATTTATTTTCAGTTCCAAACCCAATACAGGGGCGTTCATCCACCTTATCCATAAGTGTAATGAACCCCCTACAGGTATAGCAACATCTCGAAGTGTTGCAGACCACCAGGAAGTTTCTGGGGGTCCCTCAGATCATGAGGGAACCCCTAGTAACATTGGTGTACAAGCCCAGTAGCCACAATCCCAGTTTTACAAAAATCCAGGAATGGTGGTAAAATCAGTACCGCCCTTCCTGATGAAGCCTGTTTTCCCGCTGTCGGTGGTTCTTCTACCGACGTACTGTTTCTCGCTTGTTTTGGTATTGTCGACAATAGCTCTACCGACAATATGCACTGTCAGGCACAGTGGCTTTACACTCTTGTGGGGCCCACTCCAGGCATCCCCTGAGGCCCACACTTGACTCATAACATCCCCAGGAGTCTTCCTTACACTCCCATCACCTTGGTTCACCTCGGGTTATCCATTAACCCTAGTTAACAATGGCAAAACACAGTCTTAAAACACTGTCCATAATGTAGGTAATTCCATTACCGACATTAACTGTGTTTTTTGTTTTGGGCTTTTGCAGGGGCCCAAGCCTGGTAGGAGGCCACTTTAGGCCCTGCCTAGCCCCCTGGCCCACCTTGGACCGTACCAGACCCTTAACTGTGGTTAAATCTACCTCCGGTTAACATTTAACCACGGTTAAGCACCCTTTAACCCCACAAACTTTTGGGAAATTAAACGGACATTCCTAAAAATATCATCGGACCATAATCCTGACTTTGGCCCTCTCCCTAACCCTGGTTAGCAACTGTAACCACAGTTAGACCCTCTTAACTGTAGTTAGCAACCATAATCCTAGTTAACTTTGGTTTACGGCCTACCGGGCTTAAAAACCAAGTCTACCGGACTTACCTCTGCCTACCGGGCCCCGCCTTAGCCTACCAGGCTACAACTCACTCACCCTTTACTGTGGTTAGCAAACCTAACTACAGTTGGTTTGGCCTAATCCCGGTTAGCAATCCTAACCCGAGCCGGACTCCTCCTTAGTCTACCGAACTACCCCCCTAAGCCTATCGGGCTTACATACCTTGTACTTGACCCTCCTCAGTCAAACAAACCCTAGTCTACCTGACTAGTCCATGTTAGCCACCCTTGGTGCACACACACACACACGCCTAGCCTCGGCTCAGGCTCACATGCCAGAACTACGCTCGGTCTGATCTCACCCTGTGAGTACGTAGGCAGCCCAACACGGGGCCCGACCCCAGTTAGCTTTTCCCTTCTTAGATTAGTGTTCACTTAAACATTTCGGCATTCTAAATAAGATTAACTTTATTTGGCTTAATCCTGGGGAGTACGGAACCGGTTGTAAAACGGAAGCCTCGGGGTGCCTAACACCTTCCCCAGACTTAACTGAACCCCTTACCCCGATCTCTCTCGTGAATCAAGACCTTATCCAAAACTTCGGGGGACTTATCCCTTCTGAATTAATAGGTGGCGACTCTCAAAACCCCTTGAGAAATCCAGGGAGTGAAATCCCGTGCTCACATCCATCACACAACTATTCATTAATCCGAGTAATAAGGTTCATCCTCATTATTCCATGTTAATTCCTTAAACTAGACTTATGGGTTAATTAACCAAAGCAAGTAACTAACCATAACCTACTTGGTTGGGCGTGCAAAACTCCTTCATTCAAAGGATTTTCTTTACCTTGCATTAATTAGTTTCATCCCCTAGGAATCCCATGCATGTATCTCCCATAATTGAGTTTATTCTATTATCTTAACCAAGGTGGTCTTTTATCCATCAACTAACTAAGGTGAGATACTAACCCTAGTTAACAAGAAGTGGGCGTGAGCATGGTTCATCCCCCTTCTTTGATCAAATCTACATGATCATCATTACACTTATCATCTTAACTCCACTAGCTAACTCATGGTTGACCCATCATAGTTAATTTACTCTAACCACAGTTAATCTTGGACGTCCCTTTTTTTGTGGTGTTGATATGTGGCGCTTGCCATGTGTCCTCTTAGCTCATGATCAACTCTTTCATTAAATAATTGGGCATCCACCCTAGGATATTGCCACTTGTCATGATCCAATTTACTTTAGTGTTAAATACTCATTTTAACACTAAGCTTTATACATTAAGCTTAATATATATTCCATTATCACCTAATTAAATTACTTTAGTGTTAAATTCCTATATTAACACTAAGCTTTATACATGAAGCTTAATATATATTCCATTATCACCTAATTAAATTACTTTAGTATTAAATACCTATATTAATACTAAGCTTTATGTATTAAGTTTAATATACTCCATTATCACCTAATTAAGTAATATAATGACTTATATACTTAGGTAATACTAGGAATTATTAAATATTCAATCATATACTGAACATATATAATATTCTTATTTCTAAAAATATTCGGGTCGTTACAATTCCTATTTAGGGTTAATGGGATAACATTGGGTAAGCCAGGGTTAGAATGTCTCAGAGCAATCTGTGGAGATGCTCATATAAGAAATACAAGCCCAATAATAGATTAAATGTTAATCTATAAATTAAATTATTAAATGTTAATCATTAATAAAATAGATTAAATGTTAATTTATGGTTTAAATTAATAGTTAACTTAAATTAAAGGATATTAATAATGGTTATTTAATTAACATAAAATAAGGGGATATGGGTTTGACCCATATCCAATAAACCCTTAAAAGAATGGACCTTATTAATGGGCCAAGCCCATGGAATAACACCCTAGGGTGGGGCGCCCACTTATTGTTTCCTAATTAGATTAGGATAATGCTAGTTAAATAATTATTGTTTATTAACTCCTTAAATTATGGGATTAGATTCCAATCTTGGTAAACAAGAAACAAAAGAGAAAAAGGTGGAGTTTTATTAAAACTTGGAAACCAAGCCCCAAGGGCTCATGCCCCCCTATAGCTCACGCCCACCCCATTGTGGTTTCCTAATTGGATTATGAATCCTTTTTGATAGGTGTTTGTTCGTTTGTTGGGATTCCTAGAATCTAGGAATTAGTTATACCCCTTAATTTTGGAATCTTTTTAGGAAAAGGAAACCAAAATTAGAAAGTTTGTTTTAATTAATGATAAGAGTTATCATTATTTAGTAACTCTCTAAAAAGGGATGTTTCCTAATTGGTGTAGGATTAGAATAAGATTCTAATCTCTATAAAATCCCCAACACCCCAAATTCGTGGGGACCAATTCATTGATCCCCTCCTCCTCCAAACCGTGAGATAGAGTGAGAGAGAGAGAAAAATCTCTCCCCTCAATTTTCGTGTGCCCCCTGTAGCACCCCGGACTTTTTCATCCTTAATGAATAGCACCTTCGTAGCTAATTGGCCGTTTTCGTAGTCTAATTAATAAATAAGGGAGAAATCGAAAATTCCGAAACGTCAAAAATGTTCATTTTCGAAAGACGGATCCAACGCAAGTTGAATCGTCGAAATCCGACGAGCGAGTCAAAAGATATGGTCAAAACAGTCCAGACATACAGAGCACCGATCGCTCGGTCATTACCTGCGATCGATCGGTCAACTACCGATCGCTCGATGGCTGTCGCACGGTTAACTTTTTTGTATGGGGAAAAATTCCAGAGAGTGTGTTTTTGACCGATCTCTCGGTCATAACACCGATCGACCGGTAAGCCACCGATCGCTCGGTCCATACCACCGATCGATCGGTCATACGCAGTTTTTCTTCATTAAGGGTGTTTAAGACTTTAACCATCACCCTTTGCCTATAAAAGGGCTGGGTTCGTGCCTTAGGGTTTCAGAAACCCTCTGTGCCCTATCTTAGGAGATTTTGAGAGAGAGAAGAAGGAGAGGAACTACTTGTTGATCAAGCTTGTGGAAGATCAAGGTTCTTCCACTTCCCTTGGTGATTCTCAACCAAGAACACAAGGTTATTGCTTGTTCCAGCCATTGGGAGTCAAACTCATTGATTTCTCTAAGGTAGATACACTCTACTACAATCTTGCAATCCTACTAGTTACTAAATATGATTCTTCTTATCTATGCCCTATCTATATGTATTGATTTTATGTATGAAAATGTGTGATTATATACTTGGATGAAGGTTACTATTATGATGCACTCTAAGTGTTTGATAAAATACCTCTAAGGGATTCTATGCTTAAATATGATGATTTCTCTTATTAAGTGCATATGCTCGCATGTCTCGCATGAACCGATGGTTTCCATGGATTTCTTAAAGTACAAACAAAGGTTTTTCACGAAAAGACAAATAATGAATGATTCTAAGTAACTCTATGATTTCTCTAAGATCGTTTCACAAGCTCTAAGGATCATACCTTGCTCACAAGGAAACTCTATGATAATGCTCTAAGATCGTCTCACAAGCTCCACGGATCACAATGAAATGCTCTAAGATCTCTAAGGTTATGCTCTATGGAAATGCTCTACGGTATTGCTCTATGCTCTATGTCTCTACGGATCATAATGACTCTAAGTAACTCCATGAACTCACAAGAACTCATAAGGCTATGATTATCGATTGACTCACACGGTTACAGTTTTGGTTTCGAATATTATCTCACATATGTTTTCTCGGTTTCCATGCTTTAAGAGATTTACGGATTTCATTCTCCATGTCTTGTATGCTCCATGCCTAACCGCTTTATTGTTATTAGTTTGTATACACTGAGTATTCCATGCTCAGTCGATATTGTTATGATCGGCAGGTGCTCGGGTTCCATTCGATTTGTGTGGCGAAGAACCTTGGATCGAGGAAGAGTACCGTGACCCGGAGCCTTCCATGGATCACTATCATGATGATGGTGCTTTAGATAGGAGTCGTGACTTCGATTTCTGTTGATCGACCGACTTAGAACTTGTGTCTTTTGTTATGTGAGTGTGGGGTTTGTCCACTCCACTTTTGGGTTTCTCACACATGTATACTTGTTGGTTCTTACTTGAGCCAAGTTATAGGAGTATTCATTTTGCTTCCGCTATGTTTAGTATTTTATTTTCCGCTGTGCATTGTATCTCGTTTCCGCTATGTATATTCAGGTACTCTGACAGGTTTCCACGTGTGCCTTATGTATCATACTGGAGGTATGATACGGCGGTCACGAGTCAAAGTATCCTTAACTCCTAGGGGGTATTTTGGGTCGCGACACCCCCTTTGGGTGTTTCAAGTTTTAAAGATAGGGTTTTGAACCCTAAGTTTTGAGTGAGAAAATCTACACCAACAACTCTTCTTCTTATTTTTGTTTCTTCAAGATTAAGTAAAGATTCAAAGGCTTCACGGGGATAGCAAAGAACAAGGATCGAGTTTAGAGTATTTCTTCGAGAAATCTCTACAAAGAGTTCTGACGGTTCGAGTTGGTTTTTACTTCACCGGTGAACTTCATTCACCGAGGTAATTTTCTAAACATGTAGATAGTATTAGTTGCTTTCTATGGTGTAAAAATCCTCGGGATCCAGTTTTCCGCATAAATATTTATTTGGATTCCCTTCAATTGGTATCAGAGCTCATGGTTATGGAGTATTTTTTGTTTATTTTAAAAGATAATTAAATGGATAATTTAATTCATGAAATGAATTTAATTTAGATATATTTAATAATGCTCGTAGTTTTTAGTTTTATTTGTTCATCAGATGAATAAATAAATAATTATTTTTTATTAAATTATTGAATGAGATTTGATAATGATAATAATTAAATAATTTTAAAAACTAGTATTATTATATGTGATATAATTATTTTGGAAATAAATAGTTTATTTTGAAAATCCATTTCAATGATTTGATCATTTAATATATATTTATTAATTGTTTAAAATAATTAATGAATGATTTTATTTATAAATAGAATTTATTCGAAAATTTTAAAACCCTATTTTATGATGAAATCATATTTAGGATTTTCGATTCTCTTAATTTTTATTTTAATATTGGATAGTAGTATAACCAATCTTGGATAATAGTAGAACCAATCTTTATGAAAGGATCTTGCGTTTGAGAAAGGATCTTGCATTCAAGTTAAGAATAAAATATTGTAGAGATTTAAGAAAATCCTATCTTATACTTTAAGAATAATTTTATGAAAATTGTTTGAAGGAAAATAT
>CM026559.1:12425641-12475811 GCA_015143295.1 Tetracentron sinense
ATTCAATAGTTGAAATTAAGAAAGATAGAATGGTCATGATTACTGGTAATCTCATTAATGGTCTTTATTAATATTTCCTTTGGTAAATAATGAAAGTCTGCAAAGCAACAATGCCTCATCATCTAGAATGTTTGGAATAAAGAGACAGTGCACAGAGTCTACTTATCTTTGGCATAAGAGACTTGGTCATATTAATCTTGATAGGATCAAGAGGTGGTAATAGATGATCCCCTTGAATTCCTCAAGGTAGAACCACTCCCTACTTGCAAGTCTTGTCTCGAAGGGAAGATGACCAAGAAACCTTACCCTAAAAAGGTAGGAAGAGCTGAAGAAAAGTTGAGACTACATAGTGATGTATATGGTCCATTTAACATTGTTGCACGAGGGCAATACCGGTATTTTTTCACATTTACCGATGACTATTCTAGATATGGATATGTTTATTTGATGCAACACAAATCTGACACCTTTGAAAAGTTAAAAGAATTCATATTATAAGTTGAGAATCAAACAGACAAATCCATAAAAACACTTCGATCAAATCGAGGTGGTGAATACCTCACCAACGATTTTATAGATTATTTAAGGGATAATAGGATTATCTCGCGATGGTCAAGTCCTGCCTCACCTCAAAAAAATGGAGTTTCTGAAAGAAGAAACCGGACCTTATGAGATATGGTTCACTCTATGATGACTCATGCCGATATACCTTCCTATCTTTGGGGGTATGCTTTACAAACTGCCATTTACATTCTGAACCGGGTTCCTTCTAAGTCTATACCGGTTACACCCTATGAATTGTGGACTGGGCGAAAACCTAGTTTACAACATCTAAGGGTATGCGGTTGTCCTACGCATGTTCGCAAACTCAAACCCACTAAGTTGGAATCTAGAACAGAAAAATGGAACTTTGTAGGGTATCCAAAAGAAACTAAGGGTCTACTCCAAGGTAGACCAAACAATAGTTGTTAGGAATCATGCCACTTTCTTGGAGGAAGAAATGGATCTTCTTAAGAAGGTTGAATTTCATGAGATGAAAGACAACTCAGCCAGTATCGAAATTGAACCTAATTCTTCCTCTATTGATTCTTCTAATTCTGTTCCACTGAGAATGTGTGAAAGAGTTTCTAGACCACCAGATAGACTTCAGTATTATAATAATGAGGTTTATCTAGTTACCCCTAATGATGAGGATGCAGATCCTACTACTTATCAGGAAGCTACATTAGATGTAGATGCATCTTAATGGAATAAAGCCATGAATGCTGAAATAGATTCCATATATAACAACGGCGTCTGGACTTTAGTAGATCCACCAGATGGTATAAGGCCAATTAGATACAAATGGATTTACAAAAGGAAGAAGGGTGCCGATGGTAACGTGGAGACCTATAAAGCAAGACTTGTTGCAAAAAGGTTACACTCAAATTCAAGGAGTTGATTATGAGGATACCTTTTCACCTGTAGCTATGCTCAAATCCATCAGGATATTGTTGGCTATAGCTACAAATCATGACTATGAGATATGGCAAATAGATGTCAAGACTTCTTTCCTTAATGGAATGTTAGATGAAGACATCTATATAAAGCAACCCGAGGGCTTCATTGCTCCTAACCAGGAGAACATGGTATGCAAGCTTAACAAGTTGATATATGGTTTGAAACAAGCTTCAAGAAGCAAGAACCAAAGATTTGAACTTTCGATCAAAGAATTTGGATTCCAAAAGAATTTAGAGGAATCTTGTATATACAAGAAGGAAAGTGGGAGAGTGGTAGTATACTTAATTCTTTATGTAGATAACATCCTACTCATTGGGAATGATGTAGGGATGTTGTCATCGGTCAAAATTTGGCTTTCTCAGCATTTCTCAATGAAAGATTTTGGAGAGGCATCCTATATTCTCGGAATAAAGATTCTGACAGATAGAAAATGCCAAATGTTGGGATTGAGCCAAACTTCCTACATAGACAAGATTTTGTCTAAGTACAGTATGAGTGATTGTAAGACAACTCTCATTCCTTTTAGACATGGTGTTACTTTGTATAAAAAGATGACCCTTAGATCAGCTGATGAGATCGAGTAGATGAAGAGGTGCCCTTATGCTTGACAGTTGGGAGCCTCATGTATGTCATGCTATGTACTAGATCGGATATCTATCACGCAGTGGGAGTTGTTAGTCGGTTCCAAAGCAATCCAGGTGTTAATCATTGGACTGCTACGAAGCACATCATGAAGTACCTGAAAAGGACTGGGGATTATGTGCTTACTTTTCAATCAGAAGATCTAGTTGGATTGGGTTATATTGATTCTGATTTCCAATCTGATCCGGACAATAAAGCTTCCACATCTGGGTATGTGTTCACACTGGGTGGTGCTACTGTCAGTTGGCGCAGCATAAAGCAAAAGAGTATTGCCGACTCCACCACAGAAGCAGAATATATTGCAGCTTCTGAAGCAGCAAAAGAAGCAGTCTGGTTCAGAAGGTTTTTGCAAGAGCTAAGAAATGTTTCTTCAGCACTTGAACTTATTACTCTCTTTTGTGATAGTAATGGTGCAGTAGCTCATAGCAAAGAACCTAGGAGCCACAAAAAGATGAAACATGTGGAGCAGAAATATCATCTCATTCATGAGATCATTGAGAGGCAAGATATTATTGTTACAAAGATTAGGTCTCAACTTAATGTTGCTGACCCGATGACTAGAGCTTTATCAGATAAAGTATTAGTAACACACTTAGATAGTATGGGATTGAAAGCTATGACACAGTGACTTTTAGGGCAAACGAAAGATTGTTAAACATGATGCCCAGAAAAGTCATTTAGATTGTACGATTCCTATTAATTAGATTAATAGAGACATCTTCTTTATCTATTGTGCATTCATTATGGGTAACTGACCATGATCATGAGATGATCTATACAATATGAGATATCAACAAAGGTCCTTAGGATATATTGTAGGAAATCTATGTGATGGGACTATCACAAGCAGATATAGATTTCCAGTTCCTTATACCTTATATAGTCACAGCTATGGGTGAAGCTGGGCACTTCACTTATATGGCTGCCATAATGCTAAGATGTTCTCAATGGTTAAGATGCAGTTTTATCTCAAACTATTGTAGTGGAGACTACACATTAGCATATGGGTGCTTAAATAGGCCAGTTATAGCTGAGAAAAAAAAATTTCCTCTGGAGCTGCAAGTTAGCAGAGGGTGAATTTTAGGTGTATGTTAGCAAACATTCTAAGGTTCGTTCTCTACGGTTTCATGGAACCCTCCATGGCCGCCGGCCTCATGGGTGGAGGTTCTTCTTCTAGGCCTCCTGATCAGCCTCTCTCTTATGCGCAAGCAACCAAGACTAAGTCGTATGTGGAAGTTACTAATATTTAAAGATCATTGATTCCAAAAACTATAACTATTTCTAAATCTTTAGCAGGCTATCAAGGGGAACCAGCAATCTTCCTCACGCCAGATGAATCTTCCAAACTTGCAAATCTTTTGAAGCTCTCCTGAGTTGCTAAATGCTCATATGGAAGGCCTGCATTCCCAGTTATTAGAGAGTTCTTTAAGAAAAAATTTCACTTGAAATATGATTATCATATAGGGGTGAATGATCCCCGTCATCTCTTGATCCGTGTTGCAGCCGAAGAAGATTTTTTAACAGTGTATCTCAAGAAATACTGCTATATCAACGGTTTGCTTCTGAGATTTGTTAAATGGACTCCAAATTTCAGTTCTGGAATAGAACCTTCTATAGTCCCTATTTGGATTTCCTTGCCTCATCTTCCCCTTTATCTCTTTCAAGAATCAATACTGCAAACCATTGGTTCAGCAGTGGGGAAAGTCCTATGTGTGGATGGGCCAACAAAGATGATAACCAGGCCGAATAAAGCTCGGATCTATGTAGATTTGGATATTTCTAAACCTAAGCCTAATCGTATATGGCTGGGATTAGGGCCAGTTTGTAGATGGCAGAAGATCATTTATGAAAAAGAAATCTCATATTGCACATACTGCTACAAACAAGGGCATACGGACTCAGTTTTTCATATGATTCATGGCAATAATCAAGAAGAAGATAAACTAGATCAGAACAGCAAAGATAAGGACTCCTTCAAGTTTGGAAAGAATACCTGGGTGAAAAAAGATAAGAATAAAGTCCACGAGACTGATCATACCAATAAAAAAACAATGGAGGTTCCTTTGATTAAAGATGCTAAAAAGGACACTGTTGGCGTTACTGAAGTGCAAGAAATTTATGGGTTTACAGTAAAGGATACCGAGCAGCATAAAGATAATAATGCTAAGACCAAGGCCAAGTTTTCTGAAGTGATTACAGAACATAGCAATCGGTTTCAAGCCTTAGATAGTCTGGATTTTGTTGCTGAAACACAAGATGATGAATCTGATGAAGATCGCCAAGAGTGTGACTGTGTAGAAGAAAAGGGAGGTGGTCGATATTATAGTGTGAGAGATAGTCCTGATGGTAATGCTGAATTACAAAGGGGTGAAAAGCTTGATAAAACGTTGGAGGATGCTGATATGGAACAGTTGGTTCCTTTCAAATCAAACCTGGAAATTCTCAAGAAGAGAATAACAAATTATGTTTTACCCGCAACAAAAGGTTCGAGAGATGTCAACTGGAACTCTTCCTCTTCGACTGAATTCCACCATGAGGTAGAAATTTCTAATTTTGATCAATTAGAAAAAAATTTAATTGAAGGTAAAGACTTTATTGCTCAGCTTTCCTACATCAAAAAATTTTCTAAATTAGTAGTTGAAAAGGATTGCACTCAAAAACAGAAAAAAAAAAAAAAAAAAGTGTCCCCCCATTAGATAGAATTACCCAATCTAGAGCAATAGCTCCTAACTTGTTGGAAAATATCCCTAGTTTCCAATGATTAGCATTTTATCTTGGAATATTAGAGGTATTGGGATCTTAGCTTCTATAGCCAGATTAAGGAATTTAATGAATAGTTACAACATATCTATAATTGCCATTATGGAACCAATGCAGTACCAGACTAATATAGTCTCTCTTAGCAAAATGCTTAATATGCCACTCTTAGCAAAATGCTTAATATGCCAGGCTATCTAACTCATCCAAAGATTTGGATCTTATGGAAAGATTGGATTAATGCTTCTATATTTGCTTCTCTTGATCTAGCATTGATAGTTGATGTGCAAATTCATGATTTAGATATGATCAGATGCAACTTTATTTATGCTAAATGTCTTAACAATGACAGATTAATTCTTTGGAATGATATTCATCTTCTTTTAGCCAACTATAATGGTCCTCTTCTGTTTGCTAGTGATTTCAATGCTATATCCAACTCTGGAGAGAAAATAGGTGGTCGTGATCCTAATATCCGGTCTATGGAAGAATTTAATGACTTTATCAGTGTTATGGGGCTGATAGATGCTGGATTCTCGGGAAACAAATTCACTTGGTGCAATAATCAAGATGGTCTTCATCGCATTTATGCCAGGTTGGATCGGGTTTTATACAATGTTGAATGGAGCAATAAGTTGCCAACGTCTCAGGTCTCTCACTTATCCAGGCTCAACTCTGATCATGTGCCTCTTCTAATTAAGTTTGACTATGAGAATGCTCAGAGCCCTTCGAACTTTAAATTCCAAAAGATGTGGACTAGTCATGTTGATTTCAAAAGGTTAGTGAATGAGTTGTGGGCTCTTCCTATTCTTGCTGACCCTATTACTGGTTTTTTCTTAATGCTTAAGAGACTTAAAAATGCTCTTAAAACTTGGAACAAGGAGATCTTTGGGAACATCTTTGTCCGTATTAAAGGCCTTGAGGAGGAGATTAGTGCTGCTGAAATTTCCCTTCAAGATAATTGGGACTCTCGAATTGATAACCAGATTACCTCTTTGAAAGATGAGCTTCAGCAAGTTATGATTCAAGAGGAAATCTTCTGGAAGCAAAAGTCCAGGATTAAATGGCTTAAAGAAGGGGATAATAACACGAAGTTCTTTCATGCCATTGCCAATCAAAGAAGAAAAAAGAATTTTATTCATAAAATCAAGAATTCTCAAGGGGAGTGGATTGAGGATCCTATTGCCATAGGTAATGAAGCTTCGAAACATTTTCAAGATCTCCTTACATCTTCTCGTAATGTTGTTGACTTTGATATCCTTAATCATATTCCCAATATGGTTTCTGCTGAAGATAATTTCATGCTTACTGCTATGCCAACTATGGAGGAAATTAAGCAAGTGGTTTTCAATACTTCAGAAGACAGTGCTCCAGGTCTAGATGGTTTTGATGGTTGTTTCTACCAGAATTGTTGGGATATTATCCAGAAAGATCTGATTGAGGCAATTCATCAATTCTTTATATATCCTTTTATTCCTAGATCTGTTAATGCTACCACCATTGCTCTAATTGCTAAATGTGAAGATCCCTCCTCTTTTTCTGACTATAGGCCTATCAGTTTATGTAACTTCTTTTAAAGAAGATTTTTTCAAAAATCTTAGCAAGCAGATTGGCTACCATTCTTCCTAAAATTGTTTCTGAGGAACAACCAGGTTTTATCAAAGGCAGGAATATTACTGATAATATTACTATTGCGCAAGAAATGGTGAATGAAATTGATAGGAAAATTTTTGGCAGGAATATTATCATCAAGCTTGATATGGCTAAGGCATATGATCGCATAGAATGGAGCTTCCTATTCGAGGTTTGAGGATGTTTGGGTTCAGTACTAAATTTATCAGTCTTATTAATGGGTGCCTACAGAATCAAAGTTTTTCAGTTATCATTAATGGAGCGCTTCATGGTTTCTTCTCTAACACTAGAGGGCTTCGACAGGGAGACCCCCTTTCTCCAGCTCTATTTATTTTGGCTGAAGAAGTGCTTAGTAGGGGTTTCAAAACATTGCAGACCATCAGATTTCTCCCTACTATACGAGAAGGTATGGATTTGCCGTCTCTCATCTTCTTTTTGCGGATGATACTCTTATTTTCTGCAATGGTAGCTCTAGAAGTATTAAAAATATTATTGAGTTTCTTTCAAATTATGAGGATTCTTCTGGGCAGCAAATTAATAAAAATAAGAGTTCTTTCTTCTGTTCTGATAAGCTCTCTTCAGCTAGAAAACGGGATATTTCCAGCAAAACTGGGTTTCATTTCAAGAGGCTTCCTTTTACATATCTTGGAGTTCCTTTATTCAAGGGTAGGCAGAAACTTTCTTACTATTTACCTCTCCTTGAGAAGATTCATAAGCGTATTTCTGGGTGGTCCGGTAATCTTTTATCTACTGGTGGCCGATTAATTCTTATTAAACATGTGCTTTCTTCTATTCCGGTCCACATCATTTCAGGTATCAGTCTTCCTCATCGGATAGCTTCTAAAATTGATAAACTCATGGCAAATTTTTTCTGGAATAACTCTATGTTGAATAGACATCGTCATTGGATAAAGTGGAAGTAATGTTCCTTGCCGCATCTAGAGGGTGGTCTGGGTATAAGAAAGATAACTAATTTCTCTAAGGCTTTTAGAATGAAACAAGCTTGGAGAATTTATTCCTCGGATTGCCTTTGGGTGAGATTCTTCAAAGAAAAATTCTGCATTGATCATATTTGGAACGCTTTACCTGTCAGAGGAGCCTCTAAATTATGGAAAGATATTTGTGAAGTCTTCCATTTAATGTTATCTAATTCTTCAGTGCTTATAGGCAACAGTCAAAAAATGAATTTCTGGTTTGATCATTGGCATACGGAGGGTCCCCTAATTTCGAAGGCTTTTGGTAATCCCCAAAGTAATATCACCATAGCTTCTCTTCTCAACGAAAATGGGGACTAGAACCTCTCTCACATAAGTCCTTTTCTTCTGCCTTCAATCATTGAAGATGTTAAAGAGGGAAACTTTTTCATTTCGGAAGAAGATGATAAGTATGTCTGGACCTCCACTCCGTCTAGAGTATTCTTGGTTGGGACTGCTTGGGATCTTATAAGAGAAAAATGGAATCAACTTGAGTGGGCAAAATATTTATGGAATCCATTAGTGCCTACCAAAATTCATGTATTCTGCTGGAAAATTATGCATAGTGTCATCCCTACTGACACGTCTATTCAAAAGATTGGCATTCCGACGGTTAGTAAATGTTATTGCTGCACTTCTCCTTGTATTGAGACCACTAACCATCTTTTGAATGACAGTGAACTTGCTAACCTTGTTTGGAAGCACTTCTCTTCTTGGTGTTCCATTTATTACAATAAGACTGATCCCATTCAATGCACTTTAACAAGGTGATTTAGGGTGGCTTTTGCTCGGAAAAATGATCTCTTTATTCTCCTTCCAATTTTGATTGTTTGAGAGCTTTAGTTAGAGCGATGCAAGAGGAAACACGAATCTAAATCAAGCAATGCTAGAGCCATCATCTCATTTATTACTCATAAGTTTTGGGTCATTCACTCTATTTATGGGAATAATAAACTTGACTTATCTCCTTTATCTTCTATCAGAGTTCCTTCTCACAGTAAATTCAGGGTGGAGATTATTAAATGGACATATCCTCCTCGGGCTAAGTACAAGATGAATGTTGATCGGGCATCCAAAGGGAACCCTGGTAATGCGGGAGGTGGGGGCATTATTCGAGACCACAATGGTAATTTTATTGCTGGTTTTTTCTCGCACTATGGGACTTGCTCTAATTATATAGCGGAAACTCGTGCTCTTTTAAATGGATTACTTCTTTGTGAGAGCCTTTTCTTAGAGGATGTGATCATTGAATCAGATTCTAAGAACATGGTTGATGAGTGGAATGGCAAAGCAGATGGAACTTGGAAGAATTGGTACTGGAATAAACAGATCAGATTCTAAAATTGTTTCACTAAGTGGTGAATAGTGTGTGAATAGTGTTCAAGGTAGTCTTGTAAACTAGTGGGTTTTATACTAATGGAAAGGTTGGATATTTGGCGTGCATGTTTTAATTGGTCTACATATCCTTAAGGAGTGTGTTTTGATCATTAAAGGTGTTAGAAATCGGATTGGAAAACATTCAAGTAGTGAAAATAGGGTTTTGCAGCAAACAGGGGATCACCGATCGCTCGGTGATAACCTCCGATCGACCGGTCTTCTACCGATCGCTCAGTAGCTATCGATCGGTTAACTTATTTGTATAGGAAAAAATTACAGAGAGAGTGTTTTCAACTGATCGCCCGGTTGAAACCACCGATCGATCGGTCAGCCACCGATTGCTCGATCTGTACCACCGATCGATCGGCCATACGTAGATTTTCTTCATTAAGGGTGTTTAAGACTTTAGCCATTTCCCCTTTGCCTATATAAGGCTTGCTCGTGCCTTAGGGTTTCAGAAACCCTTTGTGCACTATTCTGAGATGGATTTGAGAGGAGAAGAAGGGGAGAAGCTAGGTTGTTGCTCAAGCTTGAAGGAAGATCAAGATCTTCCCTCCTTTTGGTGTTTTTCAACAAAGAACTCAAGGTTCTTCAAGTGTTCCAAGCTTTTGGAATCAAGGTCACTGATTTCTTCAAGGTAGATACAATCTACTACCAATCTTGTAATACTAGTGATTACATGTTGTTCTTCTCATTCTATACTATATATATCTTGATTGATTATGGTGTGAAAGGATGTTGTTTTATACTTGGATGTAAGATATCACTATTATGCACTCTATGTGTTTGTGTAAATGCCTCTAAGGGTTTTTGGGTGTTTTAAACATGTTATTATTCTCCTATGCTCATATGTTCGCATGTTTCGCATGAACCGGTGTTTTCCATGGATTTCTTAAAGTTACGAAAAAGGGTTTTCAATAAATGACTTATAAGGAATGATTCTAAGCAACTCTATGATATCTCTAAGATCGGTTCACAAGCTCTAAGGATCATGATACACACTCACAAGAACTCCATGATATCTCTAAGATCGTCTCACAAGCTCTAAGGATCATAAACGAAATGCTCTAAGATCTCTATGGTTTTGCTCTATGGTATCTCTATGTCTCTACGGATCATAAACGACTGTAAGGAACTCCACAAACTCTATGAACTCTAAGAACTCACAAGGCTATGATTATCGCTTGACTCACACGGTTTTGATTTCGGATTTCATCATATGTACTATTCACGGTTTCTATGTTTTGATATGCTTTAAGGGTTTCATTCTCCATGATTCGCATGTTCTATGCTAATATTGTTTTATTGTTAGTAGCTTGTATACGTTGAGTATTCCACGCTCAGCCGATATTTGTTATCATCGGCAGGTGATCGGGGTTCCTTTTGATCTATGTGGTACGGAGCCTTGGGTAGAGGAAGAGTACTTCGACCCGGATCCTTCTATGGATCACTGTCAGGACGATGGATCGTTAGATAGGTGTCGTGACTTCGACTTTTGTTAATAGACTTGGAAAGATACAGTATTTTGTTAAGTGAGAGTGGGACTTGTCCACTCCACCATTTTGGATATTTATATACATACAGTTGTATTTTCTTGGTTCATACTTGGACCAAGTAATAAGAGTATTTAGTTCCGTATTTTGGCTTCCGCTATGTTAGTCATATTTTGTTTCCGCTGTGCATTGTAATCGTTTCCGCTATGTATGTTGTGTACTCTGACAGGTTTCCATGCGTGCCTTATGTATCATATTGGAGGTATGATACGGCGGTCACGATTCAAAGTATCCCTAACTCCTATGGGGTATTTTGGGTCGCGACATTAGATCTAATGAGTTCATTTATAACTAAGTAGTAATCTGACTATTTTGATTCCACTAAAGTATTATCTACCTTAAGGACTACGATAATGTGACAGTTGGATAGTCAGAAAGCTATTCGAGTCATGATGAATTTCAAACAAGAAATCCATACTCATTAATTTGAGAGATTATCCAAGTTCCGGGTAAGACACTCGATTAAGCTTAAATCCTACGCAGGTGATTTTGAAATCAAACAAGTTTGAAATATATTTTATTAAAATATATTATATATAATAAAAAGGTCTTTCTCAAAATGTTTTACATGAGAAATAATTTCTAATGGATTAATCATATATCTTGGAAACCCAGATGATGTTTAATGGGCTATGAGTTAGATAGTATATTAATCTCAAATGCCCATTAGGGATAATGTGATTGGAATGATCAATTAAATTAAAAAGTTCATGTAGCGGGATCCTTAATGGTTAATGTTCTTACATTGGGATTCAATTACAACATGGATATCTCACGTCACTTGCAATTCCGATGTCATTTCTATTTAGGATCATTGGGATAACATTAGGTAAGCAAGGGTTAGTATGTCCCAGAGCAATCTGTGAAGATGCTCATATAAGAAATACAAGCTCAATATTAGATTAAATGTTAATCTATAAATTAAATGATTAAATGTTAATCATTAATAAAATAGATTAAATGTTAATCTATGGTTTAAATTAATTGTTATTTAAATTAAAGGATATTAATAATGGTTATTTAATTAACATAAAATAAGGGGATATGGGTTTGACTAATATCCATTAAACCCATAAAAGAATGGACCTTATTAATGGGCCCAAGCCCATGGAATAACACCCTAGGGTGGGGCGCCCACTTATTGTTTCCTAATTAGATTAGGATAATGTTAGTTAAATAATTATTGTTTATTAACTCCTTAAATTATGGGATTAGATTCCAATCTTGGTAAACAAGAAACAAATGAGAAAAATGTGGAGTTTTATTAAAACTTGGAGGCCAAGCGCCAAGGGCTCACGCCCACCCCATTGGGGTTTCCTAATTGGATTATGAATCCTTTTTGTTAGGAGTTTGTTAGGTTGTTGGGATTCCTAGAATCAAGGAATTAGTTACACCCCCTTTAATTATGGAATCCTTTTAGGAAAAGGAAACCAAAATTAGAAAGTTCATTTTAATTAATGATAAGAGTTATCATTATTTAATAACTCTCTAAAAAGGGAGGTTTCCTAATTGGTGTAGGATTAGAATAAGATTCTAATCTCTATAAAATCCCCAACACCCCAAATTCGTGGGGACCAATTCATTGATCCCCTCCTCCTCTAAATCATGAGATAGAGTGAGAGAGAGAAAAATCTCTCCCCTCAATTTTTGTGAGCCCCCTTTGGGTGTTTCAAGTTTTAAAGATAGGGTTTTGAACCCTAAGTTTTGAGTGATAGAAAGTCTACACCAACATGTCTTCTTCTTCTTTTTGTTTCTTCAAGATCAAGTAAAGATTCAAAGGCTTCACGGGGATTGCGAAGAACAAAGATCGAGCTTAGAGTATTTCTTCGAGAAATCTCTACAAAGAGTTCTGACGGTTCGAGTTGGTTTTTGCTTCACCGGTGAACATCATTCACCGAGGTAATTTTCTAAACATGTAGATAGTATTAGTTGCTTTCTCTGGTGTAAAGATCCTCGAGATCCAGTTTTCTGCATAAATTTTTATCTGGATTCCCTTCAAATCTTTCACCTAAATTGAAACTAGAGTTGACAATGTCCTTTAATTTAGCATAGAATTTATCAAACGTGTCATTGTCTTCCATTTTTAAGTTTTCAAATTTGGTGGTGAGCAATTGAAGCTTTGAGATTTTAATAGTAGTAGTATCCTCATGGGTAATCTAAAAATGTCTCATGCCTCTTTCGCTGTTTCACATAAAGAAATTCGTCGGAAATCCTTGGTTGTGACTACAGTAAAGATTGCATTAAGACCCTTTGTATTCCATCCACTAGTCTCGAGCCCATCTCTGGTCCAATCTTTGCAGTTGTTGGTGACAATAACTTCACCGAAAATATTTGTGGGCGTAGTCCACCCATTCTAAATAGACATCCAAATTCTCTCATCTATGGATTTGAAAAAGGCTCTCATTCGAGCTTTCCAACATAGTATTCACATCAGACAATGGGGGACGAGAGATGAAACCATCCTCTCTTAGAGCAGTCATTTATCAAAGATTTTAAGTAAGAAACCTTGTAGGTGAACTCGTCCTGATACCAATTGAAATAATCCTTGTTCAATGATTCCTTTGACGTAGAGGGGGGGTGAATAGGTCATCCTAACAATGTCTACCAATTTTAATTTTACACAATAATTAATCAGAGTTATGGTAAACAAATCAACAATAAAGTGCAGTAAATATAGAAAACAATTAATCCACAACACACAATTTTTTACGTGGAAAACCTTTCCGAGAAAAACCATCCAGCACAAAATTCACTAAGAGAATTGTTATCAAGTACAAGACTCGAATCTTACCCAACCTGACACAACACATTGTTCCTTGGTACAGATTCCTCGTCTTGAAGTCCACAAACCAACTGTTCAATCTCTACCACAGTAGCTCTGGTTCCTCACCAGCCAATGTTTCTCAAAGTTTCCAACCACGATCTTCAACAATCGATCTCCATCCTTGATGGCTTTGGCTCACGCCAACCAAACGCTCACATGGAGCAAACACAAGGTTTTGAAGGTTTTAACAAACCTCTAGAGGGATCTCGATTAAGGTGGAGATTAACCAATGCAAGTACAAAGTTTATGGAGTACAATGGATATCCACCAAAAGGGGGTCTCTACTCTCTCTCACACAAACCTTAGAAACACCATTCCAACCAATCAACTTGGCTATAAAATAAACTTGGGTCAATTTCACCTATGTTAACCACTAGGTATCTAGGTCACTTACCATCCTACAGGTGTGAGGGAAGCTTTATGCATATGGTATTTCACTTGAGTCTTTTGAGCTTCATCTTAACCAAACTTGAATGACCAGAGGAACACTGACACCAGAACAACATTGAAACCATTATGACATCGGAATTAAACCAATACAAACTATGACTTTACAAGTCGAACTGTTATTGTCAGCAAGTCTAGAGCCGGAGCGAGCTGCGGAGCCTTGACTGAGGAGGCGTACGTAGAGGAAGAAGATGGTGACCAGAGGAGGGAGTTAAGGATTTAGATCGTTTTCCCTATTACTAGACATGTTTACTTTTATTGTAATAGATCCTTGTTTCGTTTGATTATGATGTTGCTTAGGTTTATACATTTTATATTTGGGTATCATGCTGATGATTATATGGTGGGTTATGTTGACTTGGTCAGGATTATAGAGGATGGTTTGCTTATATCAAATTTTTATTGTCGTCATTCTGTAGACTCATATATAGTATTGTCTTGTATGCCATGAAATTAAGCAAGTTCAAGCAGTGTCACAGCCCAAGGTCCCATTAGGCCAAGGTGGGATTTTGTGGCACGACACATTGATACCCCTAGATACAATACTAACATTAGGAACAATGTTAAAGTATTACTAGTATATATAACTAATATAAGTTTAGGATCTTATATACATTATAAAATACAATACATGTATATTATTGTGTAGCAGAGCATGTGGAGGGCCGGGCCACATAGGAAAATGCCCTAGCCTAACCCTCAAGTTAGAGGGCTTTTGAAAATTATGCACTACCTCGCCTGTAGGCCTTGGGGAAGGAAAAAAATCTCAAATTTTTGGGGTTAGGAGGGCCGGGCTGGGTACCCTCATTGGTGGGCCGGATTGCCACCCTGATCGCAATCTCCTTAAAATAAAATGTAACAAGTAAACATTAAAGAAAGCAATGAAATGGTTACTAGAGGAACTAATTTTTGTGAATAAAAGGTTTGAAGTCATCAACTGCCAAAGGAGGACTTCAAACAGAGAAAAATAAGAGTTAGAAAATCTCTTTCCATGTTCTATCCTGCCAAAGACTTCAAACAGAGAATAAAAGGTTTGAAGTCATCTAAGGGCCTAAGGTTCTACGCCCAGCCCAGCCCAACTATATAATTAAACAGGGCCTGGGCCAGACCAGGCCAGACCAGGCCAGCCCATTTTATTGCCAACCCTGCACATGTATTACAATGCAAATCAATTTAATGAAAAACACTTATGGGAATTTGGGAGATTCAAACAATTTCAAAGTTATTTGGTACAAGACATGTTATTTTTCTTTCCAAATCCTCGCTTTGGTAGAAAATTAGGGGCTCATTTTCTCCCATTTTTCTTTTCCACGCGAATTTTCTTGGTAACCAACCACTGAAAAATTAGTTTTTCTTCCACTTTGTTTTTACACCTTATTTTCTGGTGAACTAACCAGGGAGTTAATGTATTTAATCCAACTAGAGGGGCATAAACACTAATTATATGGTTACCACCTCATCTTACTAGAGGTGTAAAATGATTACAACCTCACCTAGATATTACTATTTTAATTGACATTTTTTTAATTCTATTTTAATTGACATCAACTTATGCGTACTCTCTTAATCCATACAATATTATCTTTCATATTTTATCTACTATAATTCCTACTACGTACCTATTATTTCCCTTGCCTGAATACCAATCTACAAGGACCTATCTCCTTGCCATTTAGTCTCTTGGTCATACATTATATTAAATTTTCTTTACTTGTCAAAGAACCCACTTTCTTAGTGTCAAGACAAATCTTACTCTAGATTAATCTGGTCTAAACCCTTGCCTACTTCTCACTGTAGCCTCCAAGGAACTCCCCAGCCAACCCATGCCTATTTGTCACTGCAACCGGGTATTGTAGTAACATGCTGCATCCAGACAGCGCTCAAGCAACAAGATAGCAATTCAAGATTCATGTCATAGAATTTCGCAACACTGACTATTAAACTGATTTGCAACCCTCCTCTATCCGGGCTTGAAATCACCCACAGCAGTCACTTATTAGTCGAGTAGCATCCACTAACTACTTTTTTCAATGAGTTACTTTAAAAATAAAACACACGAATTGACTTGTGCATGACATGAACGGGGATCCTCTCTGATCAAGATTTCACCTTCTCTGGGTTTAAATTCGCAAAGTTCATTCTGAATTTGAACTTGGCACTTAGCAGTGTTGGGGATTTGAGTCGGATCTGGGACATTGCATTTATTGATCCAATTTGATCTTTGCTTTATGACACAACATATAAACAAAGTTCAAAGAAGAACATAATATTGGAGATAACAGTATTATATTAACTGACCCTTTCAGATCTGGATTCATATATTGTTCGAATTTCAGGATACAGATATTGAACACATGTAAGGGGTCTGGACTCTGGATGCAATCCAGACCAACTCATTTCATGCCCTAAATTGGATGGTCAGGACAGATTAAGAATGCGAACTACTTATTCTAGTGAGTTCTCTTAGTTGTTCACACTAATGAAACACTTTTCCAGCACATCATAATTGGTTTCACCTACCTTTGGCACCCTGAATTTTTATCCCACGCAAGAGGAAACCAAGTTTTCAATGGAGTACAGTAGAAGCAGACACAATCCACACCCTTAAAGTCAGACCATGCCAAAACAACAAAAAACAGTCGTTGCCAGGGACAGCAGCCAAGATCTCACACCTAAAACATAACACCCCTAAGATTCTATAATTGAAAAGGAGCCAAGTGATAATGGAAGTTCTTACCAAAAAAAAAAAGATGAAGGAAATTCTGGCAAGAGAAAAATAGATATAATCCACAGTACACAAAATTTGGTTAAATAACATGTATCACAAGAATTACCACAATCAATGATTGGAACCCTTGTCTAGGTCCTCAGAAGCAACGGGAACCAAAGAAATAGAAGCAGGGTTTTGTCACTCAGACACCCATTACTCCTCGTCAGAATAATTGAACTTTATCGAGTGGGAGTGCAAATCAATCTGCCCTCCCCTATAACTGCCACGCTTCTTTTTGGTCTTTTCATGTCGAAAATCCCTGGGAGAAACAACAAAAATAGATAAAAGATTAAATTGGAACATTCAAGCTCATATATTTATTCTAAACATAATATGTCAACTCTCGCCGTCAGAGAAATATGTTATAACACGATTCCATCCCACTACGCATCTCACAGATATTAAAGAGCGATCATTCAGAATTCAGATGGATAATGGACTAACACATCATACCTAGCAATAATTGGATGCCCCCTTTCTCTTTCTTATTAACATATTACTAAAAACTTTAGGTGTAAATAGCAGAATGTCGAGCTCCCCGATTTTAGATTTTTAAATGCAGTAGATATAGATGTAATGGCATATCCTATGTAACGTGGAGTGCCTGAGTTTTAAAAGGTAGCAGATGCATAATGGCTTTGCATATGATAAATGTATTCATTAAATCCCACATAGGAGCCAAAAGTTCCAACCAAGGAGAGTCTCGGATACAGGAAATGGTGAGCCACCCTGAGTCTTAAACCTCTAATCCAGGTGGTTGGAGTCCACCAATCAAGAGATGAATCACACCTCACTGGCATCCAATACAGTAGCTGGAAAAACTTTATCCCATTCTCCAAATAATGGACTGAAGTGCATTGGTATTTATAAGCTTAAAAGAGGGGACTCTGGCAGTCCTTCACACATCTAAATAATCCTTGAACTAGGACTCAGAATATGGAAACTTCACAGGTAATAAACAGGGGACCGTTTACGTATAAAACAGAACTTCTACAAGCTCCACTACAAAGAAAAATAGAAACTTCAATAAAACAAAAACTCCAAGTCAACAACCCAAAAATAGTAACTCTACTTCATACCACTTGAGAAACTCAACTTAAACTTCTAAAAGTCCTAAAACTAATATTAAACTAAATGCCTAAGACTAACCAAACTACTTTTCCATACGAACATAAGAAGATTATTTCATAAAATATTAACCCACCATGGATCTGCACCCTAGTATTTTGAACATAACTTAAATAATATTCGAAATTTGGGTTTGTTCAGTTGCTAATTGAATAAGTTTACTGACGATGCCAATGGCATTCGGACACTTTAACAAACAAAAAGATGCCACGATTAAACTGACGAGATTGAGATCCCCACTTCTCAATCCATTTCAAAATAAATATATGACTAAATAAAGAATATAAAAGAGCTTTTAAAATGCACTCTCTTGGTTTAATTTTGAATCTCGATCAACACCATCTTCATCAATCACTATATAGAATTACCAGTTGTTCTAAAACACTGATGAAACAACATTAACTTTGCAAGGATAGAAAGGGGAAGCACTATCTACAGAAACAAGACATCATTAAACAGGGGCATGGAGCACAAAAAAGAAATAAGTGGTGGTGAAAACAGGGAGTCAAATTCCATTTAATGTGAAGATTACCACACATGATACCCCCTAGAGAAATCAAAACTAATGCTCCCTACAACTCATAATGTACATAGAGCACCAACTCATTGTTTGAGACTGTTCAATATAGCAAGACACTGTGTAAAGGGGGGAGGGGGGAAGAGAGAAAAAGTAAACCAACCAAACACTTCTAACAATTTGGACATTTTCCTAATCATTAACCTCCCAGCGTTAGCTCTTAAAGTTGCAGTTGTAGAATGGATAATAAGACACTCCGTAAAGGAGGGGGTGGGGGAAGTAAGCCAACCAAACACTTCTAACAATTTGGACAGTTTCCTGATCATTAACCTCACAGTGTTAGCTCTTAAAGTTGTAGCTGTAGAATGGCTAATTAAGATCCTCGGGATCCACTTGGCAAAACTTTTGGGATATGCACCAAGTTTGGAATAATGATTAGACAGGTCACTTTTACAGTAAGGGGTTAGTGACCATCACTCACCAATGTCCTTGGGGAGTACGAATTAGTGAAAGAAGTTATATGGAGTTTGTTGGCTAGATATACCACCCACTGATCGCAAGAAGGCATCCAAACCAATATCAAAAATTGCGAGCTTATCAACAAACTGATATCAATAGATCGTTGACAATGACAATATCAGAAGAGCATCAAGTTCACCAGTGTTTTGACTTATTGAAATCAAGTGAGAAAGAACTGTGAAAACTACCATCTCTATGTAACATTGAGAGACATACCTTCCTCGAACCTGCCCTAGAACTTCTTGTGCTTTTGCACCATATCCAATATCTGCACCATCCTGCAAAGAAATTGAGATAAATAAAAGAGACTACAACGGAAAAGAGAGTACTCACTTCAATCATCCATACATACAAATAAAAAACCTGAATGCAACTACCCACCTTCGCCCAGTAAGAATTATCTTGAAGTCTCTCATCGACAAATTCCACCTCATCGATTTTCACCCTTTGAAATGCATTAACCGTCTTGGGCTGCAAGAATAGTGTCAAAAGAAAAGATCATAGCCAGAAAAACTCAACTGTTTGAGAAAGTTAGAATTAACATCACATAAGTATAATAGAAATGCTAACAAACACCTAGAGAAAGTTCAGCATGCGAATGTTTAATTTTTTTTCTACGTTGTATATGCTGATTTTGTTCTTCCTTTGGGTGCAATTGTACATTTTTCTAAGTCAATTTACTCTGAGGTGGGCTCAACCTAGTTCTGCTTAGTACAATGAATAAGACCCTCCTTGGAAAAATGGTTTAGAGATTTGGTGAAGAACAAGAATCTTGGAGGAGAGTAATTGTCGCAAAATATGGGGAAACATCCTACTGGACACCGAAAGGGGTGTGAGGCTCTCATGAGGTAGGACTTTGGAAAGGTATCATGGCTAGTGTTGCACTCAAGCCAAGCTAGCTCATCAGCTTGACTCTATTCGGTCAGTGTAGTCAAGGCGTCTAGGCGATGCCTAGGCGATTAGGCTTGGCTAAGCGAGGCGCTGCCTAGGCGATTAGGCCTGGCTAAGCGAGGCGCTGCCTAGGCAACGCCCTGACGATGCTTAGGCGATAAAAATAATTATATAGTATTTATATATATTAAATATATTTATATATAATATTAATATATAGCGCTGCCTAGGCAACGCCCTGACGATGCTTAGGCGATAAAAATAATTATATAGTATTTATATATATTAAATATATTTATATATAATATTAATATATACACAGTATATAAATAATAGATACATAATTAGTTTGAAATTTTCTAACTTCTAAGGTAATTTTGAGTATTGATTTTGGATGTTGCTTTTAAAGTTTATATGCACCACTTATATCTAAGATAGTGTTTTTAGACTTTAAAAAATGGTTTTAAAATAGGGCTTAAGAGTTTAAATGATGGTTTTAAACTAGGGTTTAAAATGGAAAATGTTTAACTTAACGCCGCCGCATTCCACTGTAGAGGAATGTGCAATCCTCATTGGTCCATGTTCCCCTTTTTAACACCCATCAGTTGCGGTTAAGATTCATTCACCCCTAGGGTTAAGCAATAGTTTTTGAAAACAAAATATATTAACCTTAATTTTCTAAAGTTTAACTGTGACGCCCCGAACCCGCGCCTAGGGAATCAAGTTCCGAGACGCGTGTCCGTTCGTCAAATCATGCAAGCGGAAGACTTTACCCGCAAAAATACGGGAAATTTAAACATTTATCAGATGCTCCCAAAAAGCAAATAATACCTGTCATCACAATAGCCATCATACAAACCATATACCTGTATTATTTACATCAAGCTTGTTTTACAAAAGTAGGCGCCTCTATCACGCCAGGTACAACTTGTACAAGCTTCCAAAATGTCCAGATAGACTTTTCACTTACTGGTCAGCAGCTCCAAGATCTGCTGACACAAAAAGTCAGTGAGCTATGAAGCCCAATAAAACCACAATCCTTCTAAACTATTTTCCACATAATAACACGCATCAATAATGATATAATAAGCAGTTCAATTTACATGTTACAGTAAAATAGAACAGTATATAATAAATTGTGACCCAAGGTCACTTAGGGTTACGTCACCCTAACAGAGGTTCCCGACCTCACATTACTTTCCAATTATGAGGTTCAGTTATGAATGTATTATATTACCAAATTATCGTTTCAATCATCAATCATGTTTCATTTCGAGTCCTAAGACTCTATTAATTGGCCACAGCCCACAAATGTTTAGCTTAAAGTCTCTAAATCATAACCATAATACATTGAGTCATTTAGACTCACACACGCTGTTCCGGCTTTCACCCGAACATGACAAAACCTTGGGTATACCAACCCAACTCACCTGGAATCCGATGATTCCATACCGAACTATGAGTCCACCAACTCAAACAAATACACCAACTCTGAGTATACCAACTCAGACCACTTCGTATCCGAAGCTTACACACACAACATGGGCATTCACCCAATAAGGACATATTTTTCCATTCAATTGACTGGCCACATCTACCGTGTATTCGCCGCCATCGCCCTGTGTATCAGTTATGAAGGAACCCCGACCAACCTGCCTACCGTCACCTTCTGGCTAGTCTACGGAGGAACCCCGACATCTATACCAATGCTGACATCTCCTGACGTTCCAGCAAGAAGGGACCACGATAGACACGGTGCCGACATCTTCTAACCCACCCAGAGAGGAACCCCGGACTATACACTATCTGATGTTTAGCCACTTTAAACTCCCTAGGACTCCGACATCTCCTGACTACCAGTCACGGAGGAACCACGAGCCATGCAGGACACCGCCACTCCTGACTTAGTCCAAGAGGCACCACGGACGACCTAGACAAACAGACCGACATCTCTCGACTATCAGTCACGGAGGAACCCCGGGCCTTACTGGGCACCGTCTCTCCTGACCTAGTCAAAGAGGAACCACAGACTATACTTAACCCTGGTTAGATTTTCTAACCACAGGTTAACCCCAGTTAACCCAAGCCTCGCTTGATTAACTGAAATACTTGGGCCTCGCGCCCGTGAACTAACTCCGGTAACACACCGTCCCGTTAGGGAACGTTTTCAAGCTAATGGATGTCTCCATAGCCTTACAAGACATGCAAAACAACTTTTCGTCACCCTAGAGTGGCGATACAATTTACCCGGGACCCGATCTGGGCTCCCTGAGGGACCACATAAAATCCCAACATCACATAGGGGTTTCAGCCCCTTTTTCATTCACGTCAAAAGACATGCATATACATCACATGAAATAATATAGCAAAATAAGTGGAAAAAGAGAAGAAAAGAGAGGGGTTTTACCTGTTTCAAGCGTTTCGAGGCAACTAGAGTCAAAACGGACACCGCCAACGCGCTCGGAAGGATGATCAACCCCAAGGTAGAGCGCATGCAACTTTCTCTCTCAACTTTCTCTCTCTACCTTTTTCTCTTTCTCTCTCTACACGCAAAACGAGACGCCGGAGAGAAAATCAGACGCCGCCAACGCGTCGGGGACGTCGAAAAACCCTAAGGGGACCTCCCTTTCCCTTTCTCTCTCTTCCTTTCTCTCTCCTCTTTCTCTCTCTTCCTTTCTCTCTCCTCACTTTCTCTCTCTAAAGTGCTGTGTGGCAGCCTTCTGTCTCTGCAGAAAAATATAAGAGAATAAGGGTTTTAACCCTCCTTATATAATAGTAAGGGGTGGGATCATGTGCAACAGCACATGACCAATAATGTGTGGAGAGTTGACCGGTCAACTCATTTGACCGGTTGACTCTTTGACCAATTTTTTGAATTTTTCTGCATTTATGGTATTCAAAACCTTACTACATAGAGTCCGATTTTGACGAAACTTTAGGTGACCGAGCTTGGGACAGTCCGACACCTACTGTAAAAATTCTGGGGAAAAATACTGAGTTTTGACAGCTGCACTTTAGTCCGGAAGAAAATTGCAAAACCCACTAATTTTCTGATTTCGGACACAAAACACGCTGTCGCTTCTTCGTTTGAGATAACTAACCGCCGAGACGACAGACATTAGTTCCCACGGCCAACTGACACGCATTAGTGCCAACTGCACGGATTTCTATTAGGATCTCCAACAGATATTGGGTCCCACTTGATTTCTGGAAATATGTAATTTTCTCATTTTTCTCAATTTTATCACACATAATGGCCCCGCGGTCCCGCGAAATGATACCTGACGGAACCGATATGGTAGGGGTGTGTCCCGGCAGTCGACCGGCACACGGTGTGTGATTTTCACCAAAAGATACTGAAATTTCCTCGGTGCACTTCAATCCCGAGCAAAGTTCACTTTTTATTAATTTAACGAATAATTAACTAATTAACCTCCATTAAGGACCCATAAACACATAATTTTATTATATTAAAATTCCGGGTCGTTACATTAACCATAGTTAAAGGGGTATAAAAAGGGATACGTGGACACAACATTTGACTACATAGTCAAATGCGTGGTGGGCTAATCATTACCCCATTTAAAATATGGTTTAAAAGAGGTTTTTAAATGAATTTTTAAAATAAGATTTCAGAGGAAGGTTGAAAAGAAGGTTTCAAAATAGGTTTTTAGAAAAAAAATTGTATAGACCGCCTAGGAGACAAACAGTGAATTTCGCCCGCCTAGAGGGGCGCCTAGGCGGTTAAGGCCTAAAAACGCCTAGGGAACCGCCTAGGCAATGCCTCGACTACACTGTTCGTTTGAGCCAAGCTCAAGCTGACATTTCAAGCTCGAACGAAACAAGCCAAGCTTTTATTTGAGCTCGAATGTTCAACAAGTCAAGCTCAAGTCAGACCCAGTTTGATTTGGCTCATTTAGGGCTTGGTTAGGCTTGAGCTCAGCTCGAATTATTTTATATATATAGACTATTTACTAATAATGTTATTTATATTACTATTAAATAATATTTTAAAATCTTTATCATAAATTGTAATAATTTTTACTTTATAATAAATAAGTTTAAGAGATAATAATAACAAAAAAAAGGCTAAGAAGTTACATGCAGAAACTCTAAACTCTCTAGTCTTTGGACTGGAAGATTACTCCCCTAATCTTTTTTCGTATATTAGTGTATTAATTTTCTATAATTTCTAGTATTGTAATTTATTAATAAACACTTTTATTGAAATCATGTAAAAATTAAATAAAATAATTATGTGAGTCAAGCTTCAGCCAACCCGAGTTTGGCTTGGCTTGAATAAAGTTCGATGTTCAAGCCAAGCTCAAGCCTAAACATTTGAGATCGAATCAAGCTCAAGCTGAGCTCGAACATGTTCAAGCCAAGCTCGGCTCCAATACACCCCAAATCATGGTTGTAGCCAAGTTACGAGATCCTTACATTAGTTTTTGTGGGGAGTGGAACCGAAATCTACTTTTGGAAAGATATCTGGTGTAGTCATTCAAGGCTTATTGATGATTTTGAAAACATCTTTCTCCTTGCCCTTAATAAAGAGGCCATAATAGCTGATCGCTTTGAGAGGGCAAGAAGTGCGTTAGTTTTGGCGTCCTAGACTGAAAAGAGACCTAAACGATTGGGAGTTGGACATTTACAATGCCTCAATCACCTGAGCTCCTCCCCCCAAGTACCTAGATTAGATATTGTAGGATTTAGTCTAGAAACAATAATGATCTATTTTCAGTGAAATCATTCTTACAGTTCTTTATCTCTGTACCTTCATCATCATTTCCATATAAGGCTATTTGGTGTCTTCATGTACCATCAAATGTATCTTTCTTTCTTTGGACTACATCCTTGAATAAGATTCTTACAATGGATTACTTAAAGAGTAGATGGTGGAGTATGGTAAAACACTGCTTTTTGTGCCTATTCGAGAAAGAGACAGTTGATCAATTGCTCTTGCACTGTCCGATTATCTTTGGGATTTTGGGGTTTCTTCTTGTATCGATTAGGAAAAGACTGAGTCTTCCCATTCTCTTTTCTGAGTTTCTTATTAAGTTGGCAAATGATGACACAAGTGGGTGTCAAGGAAGTAATGTGGACTATTTTGCTTGGAGCCCTCTCGTGGGCTATTTGGAAAGAGAGGAATAATCATGTTTGTTTCATTCTCCTCTTCAACGCTTGGATTATAGTCCGTATTTAGAATTCAATTGTGGAATGATGCTTAATCACTCAATTGGGAGTGGACGTGGCTGATTTTTTACTGCGAGGAGTCATCATCTGTACATGTTATATGTTTGCCTTTTGTTTTTACTTCATGTTAAGTTTACATCTCTTTAAACTGGTTGTACTTATTTTGATCTATTAATATAATTATTCGCCGATCAAAAAAAAGAACCTAATAAACATAACCAAACCAAGTACATTCATTCTTTCTTGTGAATAGTATTCCCCCACTGGTAAAAAAAACACCTAAACCAAATACAAATTAAGTTCTTGTAAATGCCTAATTTTTTAGGGGTAAAGAATCGTCTCAACAACCCACCTAAATCAATCCATGGCCGTACAGACAGTGCTGCATCTGCCACGATCAATTAATATAATTATCTGTACATGTTATATGTTTGCCTTTTGTTTTTACTTCATGTTAAGTTTACATCTCCGTAAACTGATTGTACTTATTTTGATCTATTAATATAATTATTCACTGATCAAAAAAAAGAACCTAATAAACATAACCAAACCAAGTACATTCATTCTCTCTTGTGAATAGTATTCCCCCACTTGTAAAAAAAACACCTAAACCAAATACAAATTAAGTTCTTGTAAATGCCTAATTTTTTAGGGGTAAAGAATCGTCTCAACAACCCGCCTAAATCAATCCATGGTCGTACAGACAGTGCTGCATCTGCCACGAGATCCAAGAAGGAGAAGAAAATGAAAGGAATGAGAGATGAAGGAAAGAGTAGACTAGCCCAGGAAAGTGTAGAACCCCGGAACCAAATTCACATGCACTATGAATAGTGCTTTTGCACTAGGTTGTTCAAACCAAGGTCTTTCATGTGACCTTGGTACTTGGTTTATAGAACGAGGATTTTCACATTTCCCTAAATGTGTTTTGTGTCGTGTGCACGTTGGGTATTCGTAGCATGGGTGTGAGATACCCTAAGTGGGTTAAGGGTGCGAGCGAAGAGTAGGTGAAATACTCCAAATGTTGGAAACGGCAAAAACAGGGCATCACCGGTCGACCAGTTCGTTACCGGTCGACCGAATGTCCTTACCAATCGAATGAATGCCTATCGGTCGACCGAAGGATCGAAATTTTGTATGGGATTTTTAGACAAAGAGGTGGTTTTTGACAGGTCGACTGATAGTCCCTACCGGTCGACCGATCATGCTGATTTTGCCTTGGCCGACCTACTGGAGAGCTTGGTGACTCATGGGGGCTCTTTGGGTATTTCCCCAAACCCCAAATGGGTTATAAATACCCCATTTCGTGGGCTAAGGGTTACAAAACCCTTAGAGAAATATTTGAGAGGAAAGAAAAAAGAAGAGAAAAGAGAGAAGAAAGAGTAAGGAAAGGGAAGAAAGAAAGAGGGTTGGCTGCGCTTGGGTGTTCATCCGAGATCCGTTCTCACTAACCAAAGTACGTTATAAAGCGCACGATTGTAGGGAAGCAATCTTAGAAAGGTAGATACACTCTACTATGTATTCATGTTATAGCTCTATTGACAAACCATGATGAACCTTATGCTTAAATTGAAAAAAAAATACGAAATCATCCTAGTTCTCTTGTATTGATATTATGCTTAAACCAATGACATGAATGGGTCTTTTGGATGATATGTGATAGTTTTGAATGAAAGCAAAGAGCATGTGCCATGTGTTAATTGTTTATCATATTCATTCACAATTGCCTATGTCTACTTGTAGTGCATGATCGGATTTTCATGTGTATATGTATCAATAAAGTAAAGTAAAAGATGATGAACAAAGTAAGATGTATCGAGATGATGATGATAGTGGACTTCTACCAACCTAGGTAGAACATTTGTCATTTGGTCCCAAATGAAGCTATGTGTGGGAAGAATGCAAATGGACTCTTTACCCTTGTATGGTAAAGCATTGGCATTTGTTCCGGGTAAACTATGTGCAAGGATATCCATGAGGAGGTGGATAAAGATGCTGATGGACTTCTATCACTCTAGGTAGAGCATTAGGCATACTCCATGTGTATGTGAATGCTAATGGGCTTCTACCACTCTAGGTAGAGCATTAGTCAAAGTCATGTGTACTCTCCATAAAGTTGTGTAAAGCAAGTGAAATGAAGCATGTGTAAAGTAAAAGAAGAAAAGAAGAATGAACGAATGGTTTCAAAAGATAAGTAATGTTTTTGTATCGTATCGCACATGTGTTTTTGAAAGAGGTTTTATTTATGTGTTTCAGTGCATGTGTATCGCATGAAATAAGTATGTGAAGCATGTGAAATTATGACATATTTTCTAGTGGTTTGTATACGCTAAGTATTCCAAACTCAGCCGATATTGTTATCATCGGCAGCATCTGTTGAAGCACATGCTCTTGAGCCGTGGATAGAGGAGTATTATGATTCGGAGCCTTCCATAGATCACTCGCTCGAGGATAGAGCATTAGATAGGTGGTCTTATTCGGATTACTGGTGAGCGTGTGAGGGAGTGATTTGTGTATTTTAATAAACAGGAAATGTCCGCTTTATACTTTTATGTTGTATACATTCTGTTGGTTTAGACTGGATATAGATTATGTTTTAGAAATTTCAATTCCGCAATTTGGCTACGTAGTGTGTTTTATACAGGATGGTATGATATGATTTAGGTCACGTGCCATAAGGTCTCCTATCTTCTAGGGGATATTTTGGGTCATGAGAGAGTTGGTATCAGAGCTCAGGTATTAGTTTCCCAAGGCTAAGCGGAAATTAGGTTTAGGTTATTGCGGTTCTTTGAGTTGAACTTAGAACTCAGAGGGACTTTAAATTTCAAGTTTGATACCGTGACATAACGGGTAACAAACAAAGGCATTAGGTACGTATAGGAGTCGTATGCCAAGTATAGACTAAGCAAATAGTCTTAGTTTGATCAGTTATGGAATTAACCAAGTTGAAAACTTAGCTTCGCTAGAATACCATTGGTATTATTATACTATTATGTGTATACCTCGATGTATACGATGCACTATATATAAGCACAATATGCTCATTGAACTATGGTATTCAACGAGCTTGATTCAAAATTTAACTCAAGTTGTGTTAATGCTCTCAAGATTATATCATGAGGCGTGGCAATCGAGGGAGAGGTTATCAGACTCTTGGGAGAGATTCCATCGGGTGATGGGCAGCCCGACATGATTCAGGTTCTTGGGGTTATAGCGGCAACTATGGCTAGACTGGAAGACAGGATTGATGCTCATGTTGCTCCTACTGCACCTACACCTCCTCCCATGCACCACACTGCGGGGTTAGAGGCTTTCCAGAGACTACAACCTCCTACCTTTTATAGGACGACAGACCCCATGGCGACCGAGGCCTGGATTATGCAGTTGGAAAAGACCTTCAGGGTCCTCCGATGCACTGATGAGCAGAGAGTCGATTGGGCCTCTTTTGAGATGGAGGGTTCGACCGAGCATTGGTGGAGAGCTACCTTAAGGCAGAGAGATGCCACTAGGGCAAGGGAGGCATGTACATGGGGAGAATTCATCGATGTCTTCTATCGTCAGTACTTCCCCACGACTGTCCGAGAGCAGAAGGAGCTCGAGTTCATGACGCTCGAGCAGGGGGAAATGAGTAGCAGACTATGAGGCCACTTTTGTAGACTTGTCAAGGTTCGCACCTCACCTGATCGCATCAGAGCACATGCGGGTCAAGAAGTTCGAGCAAGGGCTGAAGACAATCATTAGGGATAGAGTGTCTATGTTCCAGGTTGGCACCTGGGGAGAGGTCGTGAGCAAAGCCAAGCTTGCAGAAAAGAATTCTGAGGAGTTCTTCCAGAGGAGGGATAGTGGCCTAGGAAGAGGCATGTCTAGAGGACAGTCCAGTGGCTCAACACCACCTGAGAAGAGGGTCAGGACTGCTTCTTATCCGACTTCGCAGCCTACACTGTCTCCGAGGCCTTCATTTTCACCGCATGCACCTTGTCCTACTATCACGCAGGCTACTTGGTCTATTCAGCCAGCTCATTCTACTTCAGCGCTAGGACTTTGCAGTCATTACGGGCGGAAACATGTCGGCGACTGCCGAAAGCTCTCAGGAGGGTGTTTTCACTGTGGTCTCCAAGGACACATGGTCAAGGATTGTCCGGGCAGACAGCCTTCATTTCAGCCTCAGCCTCAAGGGAGTCAGTCAGGCAGGCTTCTCAGTAGGGATCTTCTCAAGTCTCTAGGCCCCCACAGCCCACTCAACCGCCTCGTCAGGCGAACCAGGGCTGAGTCTTCACGATGATAGAGCAGGAAGCATATGCATCGAATGATGTTGTGGAAGGTACGCTTGAGATTAAAATGGTCAAAGTTCTATGAACTGTGAATTATAGCTATTATGTGATGTATGTGATTATGTGGTGTACGAACATGCTACCTATATGTTGTGAGACTTTATGTATGTGTTTGACTGTAGTTAGTTTAATACTCAAGCGCTTTATTGATGGAGGAGTGCCTAGCTCGAGTGTTGATTGATACGGGATCGACACATTCCTTCGTATCACTTAGCTTCGCGAATGGTTTTCTCTCTGCACCGAGCCAGTTAGTTTGGGAGTAATCGATTTCGACTCCGCTCGATAAGTCGATGGATGCAGACAAAATGTACAGGGTTGCGTAGTGCAAGTTGGGCAGCACGAGTTGTTAGCCGATCTGATTGTCTTGGATTTCCAAGAATTTGACATCTTGGGAATGGATTGGCTCTCAACTCACCATGGCCATGTGGCGTGCTTTGAGAAGATGGTGAACTTCCAGCCTCTTGGGGCAAAGCCATTTCATTTCCGAGGGATTCGGAGGAAGAACATAGCCCGTTTCGCAGCCCTTAGTCTCTCGAGCTTGGAGGCACGAGAATCCTCAGCCATCCAGGTTGTGAGCGAGTTTATGGATGTGTTCTCGAGGTTTTACCAGGTTTGCCTCCTGATCGGGTGCTAGAGTTTACAATCGAGCTTGCTCTAGGCACTGCTCCGATTTCTAGGGCCTTGGTTTCATCCGACCGAGTGTCTCACCATGGGAAGCTCGTGTGCTCTTCGTGAAGGATGGGTCGATGAGGATGTGCATCGACTACAGGCAACTGAACAAAGTCACAATCAAGAATTGTTATCCACTTCCTCGGATAGATGACTTGTTTGACCAGCTGAAGGGAGCGAAGTTCTTCTCAAAGATTGATCTTTGATCCAAATACCATCAGTTGAAAATCAAGACTAAAGACGTTCCCAAGACTGCCTTCAGGACTACGAGTTCCTAGTCATGCTTTTCAGTCTGACGAAAGCGCCAACAGCTTTCATGGATCTGATGAATCAGGTGTTCAAACCATCTCTCGATCGGTGTGTGATCGTGTTTGTTGATGATATCCTTGTGTATACCGGGACACAGGATGATCATGCAAGAGACCTCCACCTTACGTTGCAGACTCTTCGAGAGCATAGCCTTTATGCTAAGTTAAGCAAGTACGAGTTTTGGTTGGAGGTGGCATTCCTTGGTCACGTGGTGTCTGTCGAGGGTATCTGAGTTGATTGTGTATAGATAGATGCAGTGAAGAACTGAGAGAGGACCAAGACTGTTACCGAGATCCACAGTTTCCTCGGTCTGGTAGGATATTACAGGAGGTTCGTAAGGGGATTTTCCAACTTAGCAGTCATGGATAAAGGAGTATTATGATCCAAAGCCTTCCATGGATCACTCGCTCGAGGATAGAGCATTAGATAGGTGGCCTTATTCGGATTACTGGTGAGCGTGTGAGGGAGTAATTTGTGTATTTGATAAGCGGGAAATGTCCACTTAATACTTTTATGTTGTAGACATTATGTTGGTTCAAACTGGGATATATGTATAGGTTATGTTTTAGAAATTTCAGTTCCGCAATTTGGCTACCTTGTGTGTTTTATACAGAATGTTTTGACATGATTTAGGTCATGTGCCAAAAGGTATCCTATCTTCTAGTGGGTATTTTGGGTCGTGACAGAAAGGGATAAGAGAACACATTGAGAGAGGAGAGCACTAAAGTAAATTCATTGGTGCTTGATCCTCTCTTGATCGAGAACTTCCCTCCTTCACATATGGATGTGGTCCCTTATTTATAAAGTTTCATAGGTACATTAAATCCCGCACATCTCGTAATGGCTAGAACTGATAATTGTAAACAATTAACGGTCAAGTTGCGTAACCAATCGAGATACCAGATATTTCACGCAGCCACCTACAATGCCGTACGGCAACATTTGCTCTTTGCATGCTCTAAGTGGGCTGACGAAGGCAGCACCCCTCTTGCATCTCCCGTTTTGGGGTGTGAAGGTGCCGGCCTTGGTCTGCCTGTCAAACTACAAGTCTAGTCTATTAGCCCAAGATACCTGGCTCGAGGTGTACTGACCCATAAATGTAATAAGGCCATGAGCGCAATGGCTTGTAGAGCCATTATTATCAAGGCAAAAAGGTTGATTAACAGGTAGGAGCGCTAATCATGAAGCAACCCACTAAAGGCACCATTTATCTACTAAAAGATGTCATTGTATAAAGTGCCTAAGCCCACTAAAGGTTGCATATTGGGGTGCAGAGACCTATACTAAAGGGGGCGTGCTTGGCAAGAGGCAACATGCTCAAAGTTAGGTTAGGGGGGCCATGCGCCCCCCCCCCCCCACAAATTACACTTTGTATGTATAAATTTTTTTAAGAAAAAAATAATATGCAAATTTTGTATATAGTGCCCCCCCCCCCCCCCCCCCCCCGCGAAAAAAAATTATTTCTATATGTATATCATAATCCCTTTTAACCCTAGTTAAGATTTATTATCTTAGGAGGTAATTTTTTTAATAAAAAAAAAGGGCATATGTATAAATCCCAAGTGTGAGTGAATCTTAACCACAGTTAATGAGTATTAAAAGGGACATGTGTCAAGCAGGGGGACACAAGCGTTTCACTAAACACGGATTGCAAAACAATCTCCATAATATAAAAATAAAAGTATATAAAAATATAATACTTTTAGAGTAGTGATTAGCCCACCCCGCATTTGACTACATAATCAAATGTCTTCCCATTCAATACCCTTTAACCGTGGTTAATCTTAACTAACTTAAAGTTTTTATTTTATTTTTTTCTAAAAACCAAGGTTAAATGGATGAATCCTAGGGGTGATGAATCTTAACCACTGTTAGTGGGCATTAAAAAGGTGGGCTAGAACCAATGAAAACCGGCATTTCGTTATTTAGTTGAAATGCTCGATAAGATAAGCATTTTCCTTAATTTTATTTATATATTGACTCTATCAAAAGGGAGGACCGTGTTTAATTTTGTTGTTACTGGACCTCTTTTTTGGAATGCAACATCAACGAATTTTTTAACTACAATGGACCCATTACTCAAAAAAATTCTCATACTTTATATTTGGAAATTTTGGTTCCTAAAACTCATTTGATTTTTTTTTTAATTATTTATTTATTTTTAAAAGAAAAAATAATATGTATCGTCCATAACCAATACCAAAACCAATACGTATAGGTTTTGGTTGGGACCGATACATCCCCGAAACCGTATTTTTAATCCTTGGCCATGGTATAAAGGGTGACCTTAACAACAGCATGGCCATGGTGCGAAGGGCTACTAAGACCCACAGAAGATCATATGCTGGGGCTCAAGGCCTACTGAAACTCCTGTACTTTTACTGAGGCAATTTTACTTCAACACCTTCAATGAAGTAGAAAAGGCATTAGCAACGGAACTTACTGAGCGGAGGCACAACTTGAGGCAACTATGGTTAGGGTGAAGTCTTTTAAGGAGGATACTGGTCTTCTTGAACTGCAACGTCAAGACCTAGAGGAGAATATGAGAGAGGTAAAAGTCGGTCCATGGCACCATCAGAGCTCGAAGCCTTCATGCGCTTTATGGATGGCAATCTCTCGCAAGATCTCCTTTGACTTCTATATTTGTTTTTTTGATTAAGATGGTCTCTCTTTTATTTGCAGAGTATGCAAATGGAACTTATTCCCAAATTCCATTCTTCAGAGGTTCTAATAGAATATGACTTATTTAGGCCCCGTTTGGTTGCACTTCCGTTTTCTATTTTGTTTTTAAAAACAAAATTTTGGAAATTTTTATGCAAAACATGTTTGGCAAACATTTTTCTGCTTTTAAAAATTAGTAACAAAAATTTTGAAAATCAAGGTAACAGAAAATTTCTGTTACCTCTGTTTTTGGAAACAAAAAACAAAAACAGAACCACCACCACCACACTACCACTCACCCACCACCACCACCACCACCCATCACCACCACCCACCACCACCACAACACTACCATTCCACCACCCCCAACCATCACCACTCCACCACCACAACACCACTCACCACCACCACCCACCCACCACCATTAACAAAAAAACACCGTTTTTTTTTTAAAAAAACGCGTTTTATTCGCGAATTTTGGAGTTGCCGAATGATTCTGCGTTTAAATCGTAACTTTAAAAAAAAAAACGGCATTTTCCCGAATTATTCACGTTTTTCGTGAATTATTCGCATTTTTTACGAATTATTCTCGAATAATTCCCGAATTTCCCGAATGATTCAAAAAAATTACTTTTTTTAAATATATTTTAATCAAATTGTTCCGTATATTTTTATGATTATTAATTTACTTTTTATTTTGTTCCCAAATTTTCCGAACTTGATCTCTGCCGAATTATTCCCGAACCCTGACTTTGTCACTATGCCCACCACCACCACAACCACACCACTACCACTCCACCACCACTACTACCACCACCACCACCACCATGGATTGGAATTGTTTACTCATTAGTATGTTCATCATATTTACCAAACGCGCTTTTCTGTTTTTCCTTTTTTAAAACAAGTAACAGTTAGTAATGCCAAACATATTTTCTACTTAAAAAAATTGAAAACAGAAAATCATTTTCAATTTTAAAAATAGAAAAGCGGAAGTGTATCCAAACGACCCCTTAGAGTTCAATGACCCATAGAGTTGTCGCGGTTAAGGGCATAAATCCCACGGGGATATTGTGATTAAGGGCACCCTCATAAAGATGATTTGCTGAGAGCGTAGGGACCCACAGGGAGGTGATGTGCCCAAGGGTGTAAGATCCATAGGAATGCAACATGCTAAGGGTGCAAGGGCCTGCTTGGAATGGTTAGAGGCTGCCCCTGTTTGGATACCCAGGTTGAGACGGGATCTCAAAGATTGGAAGATGGGAAATTTTGTGTCTGCTCAACCATATCATGACGGTCAGTCATTCCTCCATGAGTAGGGATGTTCGTTTATGGTCTAGGAATAGCAAGAGTCGGTTTTCAGTGAGATCCTTCGTGCGGGCATTGAATGTTACTCCTAGTCTCCCCTTTCCATATCGATTTGTGTGAAATCCGGTGTTCCATCTAAGATATTCTTCTTTCACCTGCTATTGCACTATGCTTCGGACCTCTAGTCTCTTCCTCCCATATTTAGGGGTCTCCTCAAACTTCCCTTGTTCCTTCCAAGACTTCTTATCTCATTGGATTGTGGGAGAGTTGGAAGCTCCGTTATTGGTATTTGGGCCTTACTATTGGGGGCGATTGGTTGATCGACAATGTGGCCTCTTCTTTGGAGCGGGTGAGACAAAGTTGTCGTCGGCTTCTTAGTTAATGGTGTTCCATTAGGCCGAACTTTGACGAGCTAGGCATATAGTTCCTATTTTAAGTGGGACCTCTCGTCTGCATCTTCGGGTCCTTTCACTTTGTACTGGCATTCATATAGCATTTTGAGATAGTAGTAGTTTAGTTTTGTTAGTTCCCTTTGGTTCACCTCCTTGTAAACCTGTTAGTCTCATTATGTATAGCATTTTGGCATTTTCTTCATATATATATAGGGATACTCCTTATTTTTACACCTTTTCTAAACCATTCTTTTTTTTTTAATCGATAATGCAAGCAAATATATATAAAAAAAGAAGCAAAGTTACAAAGAAACGCACAACACATAGCTCACGAGATCGTGAACCAAAACGCGGATCTTTTCTAAACCATTCTTTAAAGATCAATGGTTCTAAAGAAATTATAATTTTGGAATTACCTATTTTTGTTGTAAAGGATGTCACCTCAACTAGGGGTAGTTATTGAACAAAATGTTCATGAACTACTCAGGCTCGGCTCGTTAAAAGCTCGAGTATCACTCGTTTATTTAGTAAACGAGTCCAGCTTGAACACCGTTTTCGAACACGTTTAGTAAACGAGCCGAGCTTGAACACACCCCTACTCGGCTCGATAAAAGCTCAGTTCAATTATATATACATATTAACCTACTAAAACATTTAAAATATACTTATTTCATTTAAATATTAAAATTAAGTATATATATTATATACTAGTAAAGATTAATAGTATATAATGTATTTTATATGATTAGAATACCCTTTATATAATTATAATCTTATACTAAAATTTTAGTAAACACCGTGACTTCTATGCCTAGGATAATAAAGTGAATTTTTTACCTAATATAAATAGCTATATCTAATAAAACAAGTTGCTCGTGAAGTACTCGAGCTCGGCTCGAGTTCAGCTAGTAAAGCTCGAGCTCGGTTATTCAATAAACGAGTCAAGCTTGAACATGATTTCCGAGCTAACGAACAAGCTTGAACACACCACTACTCAGCTCGGCTCGATATCACCCCTAACCTCAACAATATTTAGAGCTACTGATCTTTTTTAAAGAATGACTTAGGGAATACCCCTAGACTGACTATATATATATATATATTCATATCTCAATTACCAATTAAAAAAAAGGCACAAGGCCCATTGAGATAGTGCATCTTAAGGTGTTATGGCCCCTTAAGGTGCATCATACTTAGTTAAGGTGCTAAAATGTGCATAGGGGCCTACTGAGGCAATTTACTCGAGGATGCATAGACGCAAAAGGAGGCCATGTAGCAGGGCATGGTGACCCACAGGGAGGCAACATGCCAAGGGCATAAGAGCCCACTGAAGCAATTTGTCTAAGGGCGCACCGACCTATAGGAGGCGACATGCTAAAGGCACAAGGGCCCATTTAAGTAATGTGTCGAAGGGTGTAGGGACGCACAATGAGGCGACATGCAAAATTCATAGGAGCCCTCTAAAACGAATGTGCTTGAGAGTCAAGGATGCAGGAACCCACAAGGAGGTGACAAGCCAAGGGCATATGAAGGCAAATGTGCTAAAGGGTGTCAGGACCCACAAGGAGGGGATATGCCAAGGGCATAAAAGTCCGCCTAGGTAATGTACCCAAAGGAGGAGCCCACTAAGGCGATGTGCCGAAGGGTGAAGGGATGCAAAGGGAGGCGACATGCCCAGGGGCATAGGAGCCCCGTTGAGGCGATGTACCCAAAGGGTGTAGGGACGCATAATGAGGCAACATACGAAAAGAATATAGGAGCCCACTAAAGCAAATGTGCTCAAGGGTGAAGGGACTCAAAGGGAAGTGACATGCTTCATAGGAGCTAGCTGAGGCGACATGCCAAAGGGTATAGGGACACATAGTGAGGCAACATGCAAAAAGCATAGGAGCCCGCTAAGACAAATGTGCTCAAAGGTGTAAGGAGACACAGGGAGGCGACATGTCAAAGGCAAAGGGACCCATTGAGGCAATGTACCCAAGAGAGCAAGGATGCACAGGGAGGCAACATGCCATGGGCATAGAAGCCCATTGAGGGTACAAGGATGCACAGGGAGGCAACATTCCAAGGGCATAGGAGCTCTCTAAGGCGATGTGCCCAAGGGTATAGGGATGCACAGTGAGTCGACATGCAAAAAGCATAGGAGCTGGTTGAGGCGAATGTGCTCCATGGTGCAGGGACTCACAGGGAGGCGACATGCCAAGGGCAAAGGAACTCATCGAGGCAATATGCCCAAAGGTGTCGGGACCCATAGTTACAAAGTTAAGAGTTTAGGAATTATTCGTCTAGGGAAACTTCCAAAAAATCCAACAAATATTTATGAAAATTAGTAACATTATTGATGATAAAATATAAATTAAAATTACTAAATATGAAAATTTTAAACAAATATATATCATATGTTAGATATTTATTTTGGACAGTTGGACTTTTTTAAAAATTCCTAAATAATGTGTTTAATTTGCAAAAGGGCAGAGGAGTCTGCCCAATGGTGCAAAGAACAATGGGAGGCGACATGCAAAGGACAAAGGAGGCTGCTAAGGCGAAGCATCCAAGGGTGATGGAACTGTCAACTCCTTGTGCCACGGAGGAGCCATGTAAGTTAGGTTAAAATTTGCCATATATAACAACCCATTATCTTAGGAATCATGGTGCCAAGATATTTTGATATTAAGTACCATGTGGCATTGACATCTAGTAGTTTGAGAGTTAGATGTCATCAGGGCTGTCAATTAGTATGGTCACGGTGTCCATGCAACCCATCACCAGTGTAATGTGAACCAACATTAGGCCTAAACACCAATCTCTTGAGCAATATGTGAGAGAATAGGCGAAATTAATAAAGGAACAAAAATACCTGGTCTTTGGTGCCTGCACTTGTCCAGTTCCCTGTGGACTAGGGTAGGCTGTTAAGGAATGTAAGTGATGGGGCACAATGACCAAGTGTTGGAGAGGGCAGACTGAGAAGAGCTTCATGATCTTAATAGAGGCACCTCATGGGGCCACCAAAAGAGCGCTGTCAAAGAGACACCTTCACAAGAACATCATAGATGCACCTTTAAGGTGGCACTATGATAGAGAAGTGCTATTAGAGAAACATGGTGAGAGGCCTTTTACACAGGTTTCACGAAGAAATGCCCTCATGGGTATGCCATCAAAGAAGGGGTGCCTTCACAGGGGCACCAATAGAGGAACATTGTCAGAGAAACACCTTTATAGGGGTGGTGCTTGCCTGCTTGGCGTAACAGCAAAAACATGGCATTCCACTCAAATGATGCTGATGGCACATGGTTATCGTGATGAACAATGGAGTTGCAAATAGCTCTTAGACAAGAGCAATGCCAATTAATGCGATGACAGGGGGTCATCTTTTGAGTATTTTGCACTTTCCATAATAAATCGCAGTGATTTAAGCTTTTGCAACCACCAAACTATAAAAACATCCTCAAGAAAGCCCATACCTAGATGATGGCACTTCTAGAGAGGCAACTTACGTGTGCCAATAGAGGAGCGCTTTCAAAGACACATTCTCACAAGGCGACAACAAGAGTAAACCATCAAAGAGACGCCATAAGAGGAATGAGTCATAGGGCTGGTCTGACGGGAATGTCGGCAGAGATTCGTGCTTGCAGTGTCCATCATAGAGACATCCTACACGAGTACCATTATAGGGACTCCATCACTAGGATGCCATGACAAAGGCGCTTTCAGGAATACTTTGACGGCAGCGCAATCACGGGATGCCCTTACGAGGGTGATCCAAGGTTTTCCCACACTATATGCGAATACAGAAGCAGTGTAGTTTGGATGTTCCCAACAAAGTCGCCAAATGTAAATGCCCTTTTTTGCGGTGTACGAGATCAGATTTTCGATTATTACCATCGATTTGAATGATGGATAAAAAAAAAATTTGTTATTGTTAGTGACAGTTATTCATTATCATCAATTTAAGATATACACAAACATGCATGATGTATCAATTACACAAACACATGAATAGTCAGAAAAAGAACCCCCAATGTGTCACCTAACAACGCACTAAGACAAAAATACAGTTATATCATGATATTGCAAGATGTCAATAGAATATATAAAAATATAATCGGACTTTGTATTGTTCAACATTCTCTAACCAAGGGGATGTTCTGTGTCACAAATATCCAAGCACATAGCTGAAAAAATATTTTAATTTTTAAAAGGTATGGTCAAACCAGGATCTAAGAATCGGATGTGTACATCTAGGAAGGTTAGGTCTCACCACTCACAGAGGATCCAAGAGATCTTCTAGGTCAAAAAATTGAAATTATCAACTGCATAACATTTTCAACATTTAATCCTTGTCTTTTACCACTGACCATATCTTTCCAGAACATCCAAAAATGAATGATCAATTAATGCCTAATATCATCCATTCAAGTGATGCTTTTATTAGAGAATTCTAACTTGAGTCCATCCTATGTTGTGTGGATTCTTTAAGACAACAAGCGTGTTTCGTGCCAAAACATGTGGAAATAGACACACCTAGAACACAGCTGTTGTGATTCATGTTAGAAGAATCTATACATTTTGGACATAGATGGACATGGACACGGACACGGACACAGACAGTTGATACTCATAAATGTTTAGAATTTATAATACAAAAAATGCATTGAACTTCTGTTGAGGGTGAGGGTTAGCTGGAATCTCAGCTGCTGAGCAGGCCTAAATCCACTAAACTGGACCGTATCAGTAGTTTGGGTTTCACTACAATGGGTGACAAAAAATGCAACGGATGAAGAAGAGGTGAATAGTGAAGTGAAGAGGTGAAGGCAAGAGGGCTGAGGAATGAGGTGACTGGTAATGGCAGATCCTAGGATCAGAGATGGAGGTTCTGTAAACACCAAGACATATCCTCGGATAGTGTATTGTCTGGTTCTTGTTGTTCTCAACGAAGAGGGGTTATCCCCTACTTATAGCCTTTTTCGAGGTTGTAAGAGAGGCCTGACAATTAAGTTAGGGAATATCAAATCTACCAGGTCTCCAAAATTGATTATAGAAAAAGCCAATGGGAGTTTGCCACCTCAGCCTATCTAAGTAATCATGATCACATGCATTAGTGAGTATGTTCCTCAGGTTAGTGGTAGAGATACTAACCAGTAACCACTAACAAATCTCTCCTTGGACCCTCCAAACCACATCGACCAAATCCCCCTCCCCAAGAATTAACATGCATGAGACTTCACCATGGCGAGTAATGCACCTTGGGGATGCCTATCCATTGGATGGGTTTAGATACCAGACAAAGACACCTCCATCACCTTGGGCAACGCTTCCAAGAGCTTCCTAAAAATGCACCTGCACCTTGGGGAAATCAAGGATTTTAGTGAAGTGCCTGGGAAGAAGCCCAGGGCTTTGCCCGAATTGTCTGCCTCAAGAAACACAGTTTGAGGGTGTCAGGAAACATCATCCGAGGGTTTTGGCCTGGAGGCCCTTCCTTAATAAACACAATCCAAGGGCCTTAGGAAACACAATCTAAGGACTTCGGAATTAGTAGTCTGTTTCATGAACTTCCATCTAAAGATTGTGGCAAGGTATCCTGCCTCAGGAAATCGTCATCTGAGGGCTTTGGCCCGGAGATCCTTCCTCAAGAAACACAATTTGAGGGCATCAAAAAACCATCATCTGAGGACTTTGGCATGATAACCTACTAAGGAACACATCTGAAGACCTCGAGAAACAAAATCTGAGGGTTTTGGCCTAAAGGATGAAAATGACAGCAAAGAAGGTTCGATGCCACGGTGCAAGACACGGCTAATCAGGCATGAGACATGTGGCAAGTCCCTCTGATCTGGACGAATTACATGACAACACATGCCAGAATCAATTTCATGTATCAACAACTACATATAACTAGCATACAACTAAATGGACACAGACACAACTGATACCCTTAAATTTTTAAATTAATCATATTTAAGATTAACATTGACATTTAGAATTAATATATGTTCAATACTTCATTACTTTATTAGCTTATTTGCTTTAATTCGTGTCTTATTTATATTATTTGACGAATTGTAGTGTATAATAAATAACTTAGTGTTGTTTGCAATAATTGTGTTTTCATATTTAATTTGTTTCATTTTTATCTTATAGTATTATTCATACTACATCTAAAGTATAATAATTTTTTAAATAAAAATTTTAAATATCATCTCGTGTCCCCCGATCCTTTTTTTGGGGTTTGCCGAGTCCGACACCTCATAATCACATTTGAGTCTAACACCAGTGTCCATGTTTGTGCAATATAGGTTGTCCATCAAAAGTGTAACGCCCCAGAATTTTAATATAATAAAATTATGGGTTTATTGGTCCTTAATTAGGGTTAATAAGTTAAGTATTTAATTAAATTGTGAAAAGTGAGTTTTACTCGAGATTGAGTTGTACCGATCAAATCTCAGTATTTCTTCTCGAAAACCCCACACAGTGTGTTGGTCGACTACTGGGACCTTCACCTGTCGTATTGGTTCCGTCAGGTATCGTCTCGCAGGACCGCAGGGTCATATCATGTAAGAAAATCAAGAAAACGGGAAATTTTCAGATTTCCATAAATTAAGTGGGACTCAATATTTCTTAAGGATCCTAATAGAAATCCGTACGGTTGATACCAGCGCGTGCCGGTCGGCCGGGAGAACTAACATCTGTCGTTTCGACAGTTAGTTATCTCAAACGAAGAAACGGCGGCCTATTTTCTGTCAGAAATCAGGAAATTAGTGGGTTTTACAGTTTTCTTCCGGACAAAAGTGCAGCTGTCAAAACTCAGTATTTTTCTCTGAAATTTTTACAGTAGGTGTCGAACTACCCCAAGTTCGGTCGCCTGAAGTTTTGTCAAAATCGGACTTCGTTTGATAACGTTTCGGAGGCCGTAAGTACAAAGAAAGCGGGAATCGAGTCAAATAGTCAAAGTATTCACTTGGTCAACAAGTCACATCAAGGGAAGTCATGTGCCATGCACATGACCCATGGTCTTTAAAAGAGGGGCCAGACCTCTTCATTTACACATTTTGGACAGCAAAGGAGGCTCTGCCCCCAGAATTTTTAGAGAGAGAAAGTGAGGAGAGAGAAAGAGAGAGAAAGGAAAGGGAGGTCCCCTTGGGATTTTTCGACGTTCCCAACGCGTTGACGACGTCCGATTTTCTCCCCGGTGTCTCGATTGGTGTGTAGAGAGAGAAAGAGAGAATTCTAGAGAGAGAAAGTGGAGGTTAGAGAGAGAAGCGGTTCACCTAGAGGTTTTCCAACGTTCTAATAGCATTGGCGACGACCATTTCAACATCTGGAGCCTCGAAAGTCATGTAGTAGGTAAAATCCCTTTCTATCTCTTCTCTTTTCTCTTATTTAAGCTACTTTATTTATGTGGAATAGTTTGGTGATATTATGTGTGGATGGACAAAGGTCGGAGACCTTATTAATGATGTATGGATGGGATGGATGGGAGTGAAAATGAAGCAGAGGAATGTAGCCCTCGGTTTCGGGTTGTTTCTAGCTCGGAATTTAGGCTCATTGTGATTTGCGATAGATCGCAGGGGAAGTGTGATTGCACCGCAGGAAGTTATGAGAGCCTGACTGGGCTTCTATATGTGTGATGTGATGTGATTTTGACATTGTAAGGCAATGGTAGGGTCCATTGACCTGATTAAGTTCCCTATCGGAACAACTCTTGTATGATGTGATGTTTGTTTTAAGGCAATGGTAGGTCCATTGGCCTGGTAAAAGTCCCACCTTGGGACAACCTTTGTGTATGATGTGATGTTGTTGGGACATGGTAAGGCGATGAAATGGTCTATCGGCCGGGTAATGTTCCACATCGGAACGGTATACCATCGGACTTGGTACACGGGCGTGAGGCCCAATTGGTTCAATTATTCAAGCAGGGCTTGAATAATTAGGGATTTCCTATGGTTAGAAAACTTAACCTATGTGAAATGCTGTCTGTGATCCCTCTTTGGCTAGGTCCGGAGAGGCGGTATCTATTATGAGCCCGGGTTCCTCCATGACTGATAGTCAGGAGAGTTAGGACGGCATTGGGTTATAGGCTCAAGGTTGGATTGGGGTCTATGGACCCAGGAATGTATTGAGTTTACGAACTCAATGATGTTACCTTGAGGGGGCATTGGCCTGTGTCGACAGGTATGCACCCAACAGAGGTTGTGATGATATATGATGGTAGCTGTTAGAGGTGTTGTGCCTGACAGGAGTTGATGTCAGAGGTGTTGTGCCTGACAGGGGTTAATGTCAGATGTGTTTTGCCTAACAGGATTTGATGTCAGAGGTGTTGTGCCTGACAGGATTTTATGTCAGAGGTGTTTCCTGGTTATTAGATGGGTGTTCCTGGCATGTCAGATGTATTATTCCTGACCGGTCAGATGTGTTCCTGGTAATCAGATGTGTTTCCTGACAAGGGTGTCATGTCAGAGGTGTTATGCCTGACAGAGTGATATGTCAGATGTGTACCTGATGGTCAGGTGTTTCCTGATGGTCAAGTGTATCCTGGTGGTCAGGTGTTTCCTGGTGGTTAGGTGTTTCTTGTTAGTCAGAGGTGCGTCTTGTTAGTCAGAGGTGCGTCCCTGGCTTGTCAGATAGTTTCATTTTCCTGACAGGTTGGATGGGTTTCCTTGCTATCAGATGTGTATCCTGGCTAATCAGATGTGTATCCTGGTAATCAGATGTGTATTCTGACAATCAGATGTGTTTCCTGGCAAATGTGGTTGTGTGTGTGTCGGTGTTCCCATAGAGGGAAAATATAAAGTAAGTGTCAGAGGTGTGGTTCCTGACAGAGTGTGATATGTCAGAGGTGTTGTTCCTGACAGAGTGTGATGTGTTAGAAGTATTGTTCCTGGCAGTTATCAGGTGAAGACTCAAGGATTAATTGGGTTGACATACCCAATGATTGATTATAATCGGGAGAAGTCCCGATTGGTTGATAAGTGAGTCTGTGGACTCATGGATAGAGGTTGTACACGGGCGAGGGCCTAGTCGATCGAGTCCGTGGACTCAAGGATAAAGTGTGAGCGGTTATCTGAAACGGTAACCTGATGTCGTAGACAATGACTTGATGAATTTGACAACTTGGAGGTTGGGAACTTCGAATAGGGTGAGATAGCCCCGAGTGACCTTGGGTCACGAATTACGATATTATTATTCTGCATATTATTATAATATGAGAATTGTATTGTACTACTATACCATTATTGATGAATGTTATTATGTAGAAAATAGTTTAGATGGGCTGTGGATTTTGCTGGGCTCTATGGCTCACATCTTATTTTATGTCTTCAGATTCTGAAGCAGTTACCGATTGACAAGGAATTACACTTTAGAGTCTGGAGGTATATCGGTGCAGTTGTGGCGCCAAAAGTTAAGACTACTGTAGCTAGTGAGGTAACACATTTGCTTATGATAGGTTATTGTGATGACTAGTTGTTATTGCTTATGTAGGCTCATAAGAAAAGTTCAAAATTCCCGCATTTTCGCGGGTAAAGTCTTCCGCATGCGTGATTATGACGAACGGGCACGCATCTCGGAACTTGATTCCTTAGGCACGGGTTCGGGGCGTCACAAAAAGGGTGGGACCAATAACCATACATGTGCGTGATATATGGCATGAGTAAGGAGAGAACTTCTTCCATGCATATAATGAAGTAACCTAATGACCTAATGACTCTTAACAATGTAAAACCATGAACAAGCCCAAAAGGAAAGAAATAGCATACCTCATTTGAACCATTATGCTGTTTGCTTAAGGCTTTCTGCGTGGCAGATCCTTCTTTCTCGTTCTTCTCCGGGTTCCTCTTGGCCTGCCCATCAAGTTTCTCAATAAGAGATGTCTCCTGAGACATGTTAGAATCAACTTGGCCACTTTCTGTTTTCCTTTTTTTACGAGCATGTCCACCACTTTCTAGAGATCCATTCCCCTTGTGAGGTTGCTCCCATCCAATGTCCTCTTCTGAATCTTTCGTCTTGCTTTTTTTTACCTCTTTAATCACTATTATGCCATCAGGCTGAGATTTAGTGTCTTCAGAAGTCAACCTTTTTATTTTCTTTGAACCTTTCTCCTCCACACTAACTGCATTCTCCTGCTCAGTCTGCAAATCTTCATTTGTAGAATCAATTTTTTTCATTTTTTCTTGGTCTAACACCTCTGTATTCCCACCACATAATCCTGCAGAATTTGATCTGTTTTTCTTTCTTTTATTATCTTTGGATTTAACATTCTTCTCACCCAATGGAATCTCTGAATCAGAAGTCAGCTTGTTATTCTTTTTCCTACTATCTTTAGATTTCACATCTGTCACATCTAATAACATCCCAGCAGAATCAGTTTTACTTTTGCCTTGTGAAGACACTATATCTTTAGGTTTTTCTATAATCTCCTTTGGTAATGTTTCTAATAGGCCTCGGTCAATATTCACATCAGGAGTTTCAGAGACCAAGTTGCTTTTCATTTTCTTTTTGTCCTTGGATTTTTTCTTTGATTCATCCCACTGCCGTTCACAAACAGTATCATCAGCAGGCTCCTTGGATGCTTTTGAGCCGTCTTGTTCAGTATTTTCACCAATAGAATCAGAAACCAGTTTGTTTTTCTCCTTCTCTTTAGATTTCATGCTCTTGATTACCACTTCATTTGTTGTCTTTTCATTAGAGTTGTTAGCACATAAAGTAAATCCATTACCAAGTCCAGGTAGTCTGATTACAGCATCATCTTCAATATCGCTCCTATCTCTTCTCTTTCTCTTTTTCTTGCTAACCAGTTCCACAGAAACATCACATTTACTTTCCCCCTCATCACCTATGGTAATGCCATCCTTTTGCAAATCTGCAATTCCCATGCATCTGGAATCAGGGATAGCCTTGAGAATATTACTAACAAAAGTGAATATTACTTAAATTCTTCCCAATATATTTAATTTTTTTTAAAAAAGGAATGAAACAAACAAATCCTGGTAAGATTTGAAGTAATTACATGAATATATGTATACACCAAAAGTTTTTAAAATTGGGGTGCACCTTGCTCTTTGGAGAAGTTGATGTTTCCATCTCCATTGTATTGACTGCACATGCACATAAAAACTCATGAAACATGAGGGAACAGGAATTTAATAGCTTAAATCAGTAGATAAAAAAGTAGTATTTCTGTATAAATAAAAACAACACTCGTAAAGGTATAATAAATGAATAAGATGTAGAATAAAAGTGGATTAGTATTTAGTAGACTCTTATTTCATGTGCAGCACATATAGAGGGCTGGGAGCCACCATTTAGTGGTTTATCTTTTGAAGATTTCCATCAATATGACCTAAGATGTTGTAGGTTACATAAGTATCCATCATCCAAGAGGATCCCCGAGACCACAGCAACTATCAATTTGAATACAGAAGCTCAATTTTGACAGTTGAAGGGAGCCAGAGGCTTTTGGAGTATAAAGCTTAATTTTAATGCATCAAGCACGAGCCGAGCTCACCCATTTTGTTCGAGCAGAGCCTTAAGCCTTGATCTTCAAGCTCAGCTTGAAAATTTTCAATACACCCCTAGTTTGGTCATTATATGGTTGGTTTCATCAACAAACTATTTCAAACAAAACTCAAATAAACGAGAGAGATGAATTTCTCATCCTACCATGTATCCAAATACTTGTAGTACATGACTTCCAAGTCCAATGAACATCCCTTCCAACCACCAATCTGCAACGCAAAAGTAATTTCATTAGATTCCACTGCAAAGATAAAAGATGAGAAGAAGAAGATAGAAGTGTAGCAAATAAATCCATTTTCACATTACAAAACAGTTATTGGCGAAAAACATTTTGGATAGACATATTATACAGTTTTCAACTGAATAGTCCTTAGCTTTGCTTTCGGTTTTCAAGTATTGAAGCATATAAATGACGACTAATTTGTATAACGCTGAACTTGGTACATTGACATGGTTGAATAATTGAAAAATGAGATTATTCAATAAGGTGGGACCTCAAACCGAAAAAAGCATTCTCAAGAGAGCCAAAGGGATCACCGGTGGGGGGTTCATATTAGGAAAGTGGGTTTTCTAGCCACACAGAGGGCTCACATGGCCAATCCAAACTAAGGAGCTCCCCTGTATCGGCCATATGGACAATGCCATTGTCCTCATCAGCTCCACACCCAACTATATAATGAACTTTTCCAAAATAACTCAAAAGGGCTCTTTTTTCTCACGTAGAAGAAGCCCTCTGACCTGAAACTTGACACGTGAAGAGGAAGATGACCTAATACATGCACCCCTTTGGTCTCGCCAATTCAGCTTCCCCATATAATAACATTTTCCTAAGAGGAACTCAAATCTCTAGCAAACCGTCCTCTTTCTGCTGTATAAACAAACATTCAATTAAAGAAGTTATCTTGCAACAAATTAGAGTTAAGAGTTGAATTTCCGTGGTGAACCCCTACGGGTATATCACTTTCCACAGTGCTCTCAGGCCACAGTAGAACCCTCTGGGGTCCCTCAAATCATGAGGGAACCCCTGGCAGCATGGGTGCATAGCCCCAGTGGGCACAAACCCATTTTTGGAGATATCCAGGAATGGCGGTAAACTCAGTACCGCCATTCTTGGTAAGACCTATTTACAGATTGTTGGTTAAACTTCTACCGACACTTTATTCTTTGCCTGTTTTTAAACCGGCGGTAGAATAATTACTGCCAGTGTGCTGTTTCTATTGCAGCAACTTCACAACTCTGAGGGGCCTACTCCAGGTATCCCTTGGGGCCTACACCAAACTCAAATCACTCCCAGGAGTCCTCTCTACACTACCCTGACCTTGTTTTACCTTGGGTAACATCTTAACCCTAGTTAATAGAGGCAAAAACACTGTTCAAAAACACTGCTCTTAATGTCGGTAATCCAATTACCGACATTACCTTTGTTTTTATTCTGGGCTTTTGCAGGGGCCCAGGCCTGGTAGGAGGCCACTTTAGGCCCTACCTAGCCCCCTAGGCCCACCTCAGAGTGTACCAGACCCTTAACCACAGTTAAATACACCTCCTGTAAACATTTAACCGCGGTTAAACACCCCTTAACCCCATAAAATTTTGGGAAAGTAAGCAAAAATTCCTGAAAAAATAATCGGACCATAATACTAACTTTGACCCTCTCCCTAACCCTGGTTAGCAACCCTAACCACAGTTAGACCCCCTTAATTGCGGTTAGCAACCGTAATTGTAGTTAATTTCGATTTACGGCCTACCAGGCCTAAAAACCAAGTCAATAGGACTACCTCTGGCCTACTGGGCCTCCCCTTAGCCTACCAGGCTACATATCACATCCCCTTAACTGTGGTTAGCAACCCTAACCATAGTGTAGCACCCCGGACTTTTTCATCCTTAATGAATAGCACCTTCGTAGCTAATTGGCCGTTTTTGTAGTCTAATTAATAAATAAGGGAGAAATCGGAAATTTTGAAACGTCAGAAATGTGCGTTTTCGAAAGACGAACCCAACGCAAGTTGAATCGTCGAAATCCGACGAGCGAGTCAAAAGATATGGTCAAAACAGTCCAGACATACAGAGAACCGATCGCTCGGTCCAGTCAGCGATCGATCGGTCCATAACCGATCGATCGGTAGCTATCGCGCGGTCAGAAATTTTGTATGGGGAAATTTTCCAGAGAGTGAGTTTTTGACCGGTCGATCGGTCATAAACACCGATCGCTCGGTAGGCAACCGATCGATCGGTCATAACCACCGATCGCTCGGTCTTCGCGTTTTTGCAGAAATTTCAGTAAGGGCGTTTTCGTCTTTTGGGTGTTAAACCCTTACCCATAAGGGTTTGCTCGACCCTTTGAGCCCTCATTCACAACCCTTAGACATTTTGAGAGGTAGAGAGAGAAGAGGAGAAAGCTCTAACCTAGGGTTTGGTTTTGAGAAGGAAATCAAAGGGGGTTTAAGAACCATAGCTCACCCCAACTCAAGTTGCTTCAAAATCGAGGCTCAAGCTCGTGTGTGAACCATTCTCCAAGCTAGGGCAGCAACCCAAGCACGTTTTTGAAAGGGGTTTCTTCCCCAACTCAAGTCTCCTTCAAGCAAAGGTGTTCTTTTTTCAAGTTGGAGCTTCAATCAAGGTTTCTATCAAGGATCAAGCCTTGATTTAAGGTTAGTACACCCTACTAACTTACCCTAGCAATAAATCTAGGTTTTTCCTTATGAAATATGATTCTTGTTAGTGCGTTTTATTCCTTGCAAAATGTGTCATCTATAATAAATATAAACAAGATAAAGAAAGAGTAGGGATGCTTGGATGGAGGTTGGATACGGCGATTGGATGCCGAATGTGTGATATATGATGTGTGGGATGTGGATTGGAAAATGGAGGATGGGCATTGTACAAATAACAAACTTACTCTTGTGTGATTGAATGGAAAATATGCATTAAAAAGAAGGAGATAAACTACTAAGGAATAACGTATGAAAGTGTTTGACAAAATGCCTAAACTATGAATAAATGATCTCAATGAAGGACATAGAAATGGGTTTTATGCATGTGTCCTTATAAATGATAAATTGATCAAATGTTATGCAAACTACTTATGTTACTTATGTTCATATCATGAATTGAATTATAATGTCATATTTGGTTATTTCCATTATCATGATTGTCACTATGGACACGTACACGAGCACGCATGATAACATGAACCGTGATTTCAAGAGCATGTGCATATAATAAACAACAAGAAAGCATTGCATAACAAGGAGGTTGGTAGCCCAGGGACATTCGGGTGCTAGCCTCTGGCTCACAAGTGCATTTCATAACAAGGAGGTTGGTAGCCCAGGGAGGATTCGGGTGCTAGCCTCTGGCTCACAAGTGCATTGCATAACAAGGAGGTTGGTAGCCCAGGGACATTCGGGTGCTAGCCTCTGGCTCACAAGTGCATTGCATAACAAGGAGGTTGGTAGCCCAGGGACATTCGGGTGCTAACCTCTGGCTCACAAGTGCATTGCATATCAAGGAGGTTGGCAGCCCAGGGAGATTCGGGTGCTAGCCTCTGGCTCACAAGTTTACAAGATGGAGGTTTACAAGATGATGATCATGCATTCATGCATGCACGCATACATGATTTCTACGAGGCATACCGGGACATGACAAGGGTTTTCAAGCATGAGTTTTATTGGCATTTTCGCATTCATGTACGCACGCCAGGATGCTTGTATTGTGTCATGCCCTATACTGTTTCTTTGTGATGTTTCTATTACTGCTTGTATGATATTACTGCTATGTGTTTTTATTACTGTTATGGTCTGCTAGTAGCTTGTACTCGCTGAGTATTCCATGCTCAGCCGTACTTTCATGTCGGCAGGTACTGAGGGAGCCCTCGACCCGGAGCCTTGGGTCGAGGAAGAGTATACAGAGGAGAGAGAGTCGGCTATCCCATTACAGTCTCAGGCGGACCGAGACCTCGATGCGTGGCCATACCTCGACTACTGTTGAGGGGAGAGTATGAGAGGGTTTGGTGTATTTTGATATTTTGATAGGTGGGCCTGTCCACCTTAGGCTTAGACATGTCTTGTATTTATGTTAACTTGGAATACTATTTTGGATCATCAGAAGAAATGAAAATTTGTTTACGCTTCCGCATATATGATAGCTTCCGCGCTCTGATTATCGTTATGAGTACTGTATTTTATCTTGTGCATTACAGGATGGTTTGATAGGTTCGCAGTGTGACACCTAAAATATCCCTAAACTCCTAGGGGGTATTTTGGGGCGTTACA